>OZ025813.1:600000-1095497 GCA_964019425.1 Flectonema sp. DT1601 | reverse complement strand
TTTGCGGGTTTGCGGGTTTGCGGGTTTGCGGGTTTGCGGGTTTGCGGGTTTGCGGGTTTGCGGGTTTGCGGGTTTGCGGGTTTGCGGGTTTGCGGGTTTGCGGGTTTGCGGGTTTGCGGGTTTGCGGGTTTGCGGGTTTGCGGGTTTGCGGGTTTGCGGGTTTGCGGGTTTGCGGGTTTGCGGGTTTGCGGGTTTGCGGGTTTGCGGGTTTGCGGGTTTGCGGGTTTGCGGGTTTGCGGGTTTGCGGGTTTGCGGGTTTGCGGGTTTGCGGGTTTGCGGGTTTGCGGGTTTGCGGGTTTGCGGGTTTGCGGGTTTGCGGGTTTGCGGGTTTGCGGGTTTGCGGGTTTGCGGGTTTGCGGGTTTGCGGGTTTGCGGGTTTGCGGGTTTGCGGGTTTGCGGGTTTGCGGGTTTGCGGGTTTGCGGGTTTGCGGGTTTGCGGGTTTGCGGGTTTGCGGGTTTGCGGGTTTGCGGGTTTGCGGGTTTGCGGGTTTGCGGGTTTGCGGGTTTGCGGGTTTGCGGGTTTGCGGGTTTGCGGGTTTGCGGGTTTGCGGGTTTGCGGGTTTGCGGGTTTGCGGGTTTGCGGGTTTGCGGGTTTGCGGGTTTGCGGGTTTGCGGGTTTGCGGGTTTGCGGGTTTGCGGGTTTGCGGGTTTGCGGGTTTGCGGGTTTGCGGGTTTGCGGGTTTGCGGGTTTGCGGGTTTGCGGGTTTGCGGGTTTGCGGGTTTGCGGGTTTGCGGGTTTGCGGGTTTGCGGGTTTGCGGGTTTGCGGGTTTGCGGGTTTGCGGGTTTGCGGGTTTGCGGGTTTGCGGGTTTGCGGGTTTGCGGGTTTGCGGGTTTGCGGGTTTGCGGGTTTGCGGGTTTGCGGGTTTGCGGGTTTGCGGGTTTGCGGGTTTGCGGGTTTGCGGGTTTGCGGGTTTGCGGGTTTGCGGGTTTGCGGGTTTGCGGGTTTGCGGGTTTGCGGGTTTGCGGGTTTGCGGGTTTGCGGGTTTGCGGGTTTGCGGGTTTGCGGGTTTGCGGGTTTGCGGGTTTGCGGGTTTGCGGGTTTGCGGGTTTGCGGGTTTGCGGGTTTGCGGGTTTGCGGGTTTGCGGGTTTGCGGGTTTGCGGGTTTGCGGGTTTGCGGGTTTGCGGGTTTGCGGGTTTGCGGGTTTGCGGGTTTGCGGGTTTGCGGGTTTGCGGGTTTGCGGGTTTGCGGGTTTGCGGGTTTGCGGGTTTGCGGGTTTGCGGGTTTGCGGGTTTGCGGGTTTGCGGGTTTGCGGGTTTGCGGGTTTGCGGGTTTGCGGGTTTGCGGGTTTGCGGGTTTGCGGGTTTGCGGGTTTGCGGGTTTGCGGGTTTGCGGGTTTGCGGGTTTGCGGGTTTGCGGGTTTGCGGGTTTGCGGGTTTGCGGGTTTGCGGGTTTGCGGGTTTGCGGGTTTGCGGGTTTGCGGGTTTGCGGGTTTGCGGGTTTGCGGGTTTGCGGGTTTGCGGGTTTGCGGGTTTGCGGGTTTGCGGGTTTGCGGGTTTGCGGGTTTGCGGGTTTGCGGGTTTGCGGGTTTGCGGGTTTGCGGGTTTGCGGGTTTGCGGGTTTGCGGGTTTGCGGGTTTGCGGGTTTGCGGGTTTGCGGGTTTGCGGGTTTGCGGGTTTGCGGGTTTGCGGGTTTGCGGGTTTGCGGGTTTGCGGGTTTGCGGGTTTGCGGGTTTGCGGGTTTGCGGGTTTGCGGGTTTGCGGGTTTGCGGGTTTGCGGGTTTGCGGGTTTGCGGGTTTGCGGGTTTGCGGGTTTGCGGGTTTGCGGGTTTGCGGGTTTGCGGGTTTGCGGGTTTGCGGGTTTGCGGGTTTGCGGGTTTGCGGGTTTGCGGGTTTGCGGGTTTGCGGGTTTGCGGGTTTGCGGGTTTGCGGGTTTGCGGGTTTGCGGGTTTGCGGGTTTGCGGGTTTGCGGGTTTGCGGGTTTGCGGGTTTGCGGGTTTGCGGGTTTGCGGGTTTGCGGGTTTGCGGGTTTGCGGGTTTGCGGGTTTGCGGGTTTGCGGGTTTGCGGGTTTGCGGGTTTGCGGGTTTGCGGGTTTGCGGGTTTGCGGGTTTGCGGGTTTGCGGGTTTGCGGGTTTGCGGGTTTGCGGGTTTGCGGGTTTGCGGGTTTGCGGGTTTGCGGGTTTGCGGGTTTGCGGGTTTGCGGGTTTGCGGGTTTGCGGGTTTGCGGGTTTGCGGGTTTGCGGGTTTGCGGGTTTGCGGGTTTGCGGGTTAGCCGGGTTTTCCCCTTAGCGAAAATAAAATTTCAAAATAACCACTGTAGTGGACCCCCCGTCCTTAATGGGTTAAATTGAAAAGAAGAAATGAAAAATTGGACACAAAAACTCCACAATCTCAAAGCAAATCAAGAAAATAATAATATTCTCTCTTTTCAGCCTTTTGTTGTTCGTCGAAGTGAAGAGCCAGAGCATCGGAGTTGCAACTTCCGGGTTCCGGTTTTCCTTCTTTCAGTGCGTTTATTAGTTTTCGTGTGCCAGCAAAAAAAAAAAAAAATAAAATAAAATAAAATAAAATAAAATCCGACACAATTCTCCAAAAGACCATTCACATCTCGCCCCCGTGTTGTTAAAGAAAATTTCTTGTTGTTGGTTATGAGAAAAATGAAAATGAAAATGTCTATCGGCCGAGAGAGTAGTTGTACTCTCTCGCTCGACGACAAGACAACAACAACAACAACAACGACAACGACAACGACAACGACAACAACTTACTAACCCAGATGTGAATGGCCCGTACTTTCTACTACTACTTGTCGGGGGAAAAAAAAAAAGAAAAGAGAAGTTCGTGTAAAGGAAATCCATCTCACCTACCTTAATTCACAAAAGCAGCAATGCAATTGCAGCTGTCAGAAATGAAGAAGCGGCATCTAAAAACTAGAAAACAACTAAAAAAAAAAAAGACAGAACCATTTTTCTTTGAACTTCAAACGAAAAAAAAACATGGCTGTCTCTCTCTCTCTCTCTCTCTCTCTCTCCACTCATGGCAGAGTTAGTTAATTGTCTTCAAAGTTTAATACGGTATTTTTCTTCATAACAGGAAGGAAAACAAGGAGGAGGATAGATGAAAAAAATGAAAGGAGGAAAAAAAAAAAAAAAAAAAAAGAAAAGTGTGCGGTACATTCTTTTTGTTTTGAATTTTTTTTTTTTTTTTTTTTTTTTGTTGGAGTCGATCGTTTTTGTTTCTTTTTTTTTTTTTGAATAATTATACGCACATATTAATTGGGTTAAAGGGAAGTTGGTACAAAGGTCGCTTATTATTATTATTTTTTTTTTTTTTTTAGTTTTAGTTTTGGTTTTGGTTTTGGTTTTGGTTTTGGTTTTGGTTTTGGTTTTGGTTTTGGTTTTGCTTTTTTTTTTTGTTGGGCTGCTGTTTTTTTCAAACAATAACAGAATTCATTTAACGACAACAAACATGAAAAACACAAGCCGCAAACAGCTGCTGCGCAAGCCGAAACTTCCTTTTTTCTCCGCTACTCATGCCGGCAAACAAACCCAAGAAATTGACAATTTCAAAGGAGAGCAATACCAACAACAAAACAATCCAAAGAAGAAAAGAACAGGCATCGGAAAGCGCGGCGACAGCTTCAAACAAATACTTAATGTCAACTTTATTGACTACGGCTGCCGCCTCGACTTTCCATCCCCTGAAGATGCGTTCCAAGTGTTTCTTGCTCTGATCAATCCGGTGATTGATGCAAAACAGCTTAACACTCTGGTCAGCAATCTCCGTACATGCAACCACTTTCCCGAACCCCCCGCGAATCACCTCGGACGCAGACTTCAGATCTGCCTCGACCGAGCGATAAGCACCAATGGGTCCAGCAAAAAAAGAAAGGAAACATGCCTCCAGTTCGGAGCGAACGCTTCTCGAAAACAAGAGAAACCGATCAAACAGAGAAAGTACAGAGAACATGAAGTCAGCCGCTGAACTGGCTGCTTCATTCACCCAAGCCATTACGAGGTCAGCAAACCTGACACACTCGAGCTCAAGCGCACCCCAGACACCGTGCGTGATGTCGGAGAGTTCCGCTTCACAAGTGCGCACCACATCGAGAAGCTTCACCCGGGTTATCGCGAACCGGATCCCGAAGCACTTCACGAGTCTATCGGTGGCACTGTGATCGGAGCATTGGCTGCTCCTCATCAGCTCTTCGACGGCCACTCTGCTCGCGGAACCAAACGCCCTCCTCATCGTGTCACCCACACGGTGCGGAATACTTTTACCAACAGAGTGCGGCACGTCAGCATGACACGCAGACTCGTTGACGTTGGTGTTGCCGTTGACGTTGGCGTTGGCTTTGGCGTTGGCTTTGGCGTTGGCGTTGTCGCTGGAGCTGGAGTTGGCGTCAGTGGAGGTGTTGTTGTCGATAATACAACACCACTTGTCGATAATAGTGGTGGTGGTGGTGGTGGTGGTGTTCGTCGTCGTCGTCGTTGTCGCAACAACTTCGGCGGGCTCTTCGAACATTCCCAGCATCAATCCAACTGGAGGCAAGTCAGGCAGACCGCATCCAAAGCAGAACACCGTCCACCAGAATACTCCCACAAACCCGATGATGGCAAACATTTTTTTGTGCTTTGTTTTGTCTTAAGCCTGATAGAAGGAAAGGAAGTAACATCATGCCAATCCAGCAATAAAATATCAAGAGATCTGAACTTTGCTTTTACCACCAAAAGAGAGTACATTTCCAACTGAGAATCCTGAGGAATAATGAGGGCCCATTTGGGGATCATGGAGAAGGCACACCGCGGTATATTATAAGAAGCTCACAAAAGAAGGTAACCTATCAGAATTGGTAGCCACAAATCAATAAGAACCATAAAACATATCAAATAAATCATTCCATTCCCACGTCACTTATCGACTTGTGCGCGGCTGAAGGCGGGAAATATTGATATAACAAAACATACCACATAAAGCATTCCACTCCCACGTCACTTATCGAACTTCACCACAAATCACAACACGAAGCAAGTTCAGTTCAATCAAGGAAAGGTGTAAAATCTTAAAAAGCAGATTTATGGTTAACAATCAATAAGAAATAGTTCCACACAGATCAAACATGCCCACCCCCCCGGGACACGCGACACACACAAACCAATGGGCACTCAAAAACGAAACACGTGCAAAAATCACCAGCACTCAAACCACAATAAGAACTCATCAGAGTTAAACAACACGACACTTAATTCCAACACAAACACAACACAACTTCACCACAAATCACAACACGAAGAACAAGTTCAGTAAATTCAAGGAAGGCAAAAGAAATAGTTTCACAGAAACATCTGACACAGACACACGAGCACTCAAACTACACATATGAACACACAACACACACACACAAAGAGTAATGAGAACTCGTCAGAGTTTCAACAAACAATACACAACACATACATGCATACACACACACCGAGAGGAGGTTCAGTGAAGCTTCTGCTCACCTCATCATAAGTTCAGCTCCTGTTAAAAAAAAATGAAAATATATACAAAAGTTACAAAATTGCAAACACCCTCTCATGTCACCATCACCGCAAAGCCCTCTCAACGATCCCTCCTTCCATCACACGGCAAGTGGTACCATTTTCCACTTAACTTACTCTCCCCTCTCCACCACATCACTTGTGACATGTCCTTTCTGATAATAAAAAGAAGAAAGAATGATTGCAAACAAACGAACAGAACAAACAACAAATTAATAGCCAAAAGTCAGCGGCAAAACCTTTCCCCCCCGACCCCGACACGCAAGGCGTATTTGTTTGTGCGTTCAGGGGAATCACCACACGGAAGGAATGCCATTCGCTAGACTTTAAAAGAAAGGTACGAAATCAACGAAAAGAAAGTGTTTATAAAAATTATTTAAAAAAAAGAAAATAAAGAAATGTTGCGCCGGGAAGGTCATTTGGGGAATTCAATTGAAATGTGAAAGTGAACTGATTACATTGCAAAACAATCGCGCGTTATTACAATACAGTACCTATACAAAAGTACAATATTATCATTATCATTGTTAGTTTTATTATTATTATTTCTCACCAGGGGGGCGTGACTCCTGCGTGAAGAAGGAAACACACAACCCCCCACCCCTGAAGACTTGTAACTGCCGTGAGGCCGTCATCACAACGACAACGACAACCACAACGACAACGACAACGACGGCAGGCACGAAAAAAAAGAAGAAAAATGACAAGACAACAACAACAACCCACATGGGTGACGAATGAAAGCAGTACTGATCACAGGATTTTACTTTTTCTAAATCGAAAATGTCAGAGAGAGAGAGACGATAAGTATATTGCTGCAAAAGATTGAATTTCATTTACCAAAATTAGAGATTTAACCGCACACCACCACCACTACTATCATCATCATCATGATCATGATCTCAGATGGTGGCTCCTTCCTCAGTAATATGAACACGTCCTGAACATCAAAAACAGTTCACAGAGCAAGAAAACACTGCTTAGCAAAAATACCAATCAAATCACAGCAGCAGCAGCTGGCTCACTCGCATACATATTGCCATTCTCTCTCGTGCGTCTCCCCCTCTCTTCATTCACTTCCCCCATTTACCTGCCAACCTCCAATCCCGAGTAGCCTCCCACGACAAGTTTTGCCACGAGCGTTGCTATGTTGGGAAACCTAGCTCTCTGTGCGAGAAACCAGGAAATCCGCTGATAACTACACTCCGATGACCAACTGAGTGGGCGCTCAACTCGGATCATTGAGGCTGGTTCCGTCTCGGCGAGGAACTGCAGCTGCTGCGTGAGTCGAGTTGGTCAGCTTTTGCTAAAACTCACCAAGGAACAGGAAGTGAGAATCGAGTTGGTAAATGTTGTTGTTGTTTTTGTTGTGGTAGTTTTTACGGGATACTCGGCAACTGCCGCAAGAGTATCCCTATGATCGAGGAGCAGCACAAACAAAACCAGGGTGAAATTGTTTTTCTTTTTTTCCTCTCTCTCTCTCTCAATACGTAAAAGGTCAGTTTTGTTTTCTTTGCATTGTCTCTCTCTCTCTCTCTCTCTCTGTATCTCTCGTTCCGTCTCTCTCGCAGTAAAAACAAAAAAAAGGGTGAAACTCAGCAAAACTGGTTTTCCTTTTTCCCAGCCTCTCAAAAGACCAGAGCACTTGCCACCGCGAGAGAGTGAGAGAAAAGAGAAGGGGAAAAAAAAAAAGGAAGACAGCAGACTGGACCATCACATCCACAACATCAACGAGAACAACATTGGAGCGGGGGGATCGGCAGCGTGTGCCTTCCCTCCCGCGGAAACAAATAAAGAAAGGTATCCAAAACAAAGTAAAGAATGGTACACAAAACAAATAAAGAAAGGTATCCAAAACAAAGTAAAGAATGGTACACAAAACAAATAAAGAAAGGTATATAAAACAAAGTTAAGAAAGGTACACAAAACAAATAAAGAATGGTATATAAAACAAAGTTAAGAAAGGTATACAAAACAAATAAAGAAAGGTATACAAAACAAATAAAGAAAGGTATATAAAGCAAAGTTAAGAAAGGTATACAAAACAAAGTAAAGAAAGGTATACAATCTCCTCATGGGTGAATGCCAGAGAGAGAGAGCCTTTGCAGGTCGTCTCTCCAGACTTGCACTGCCAAGAGAAAATAAACGTTTTTTCCGCGACTGGTACCGAGGGATGGGATCTTTTTTGTTTTTTAAATTTTTTAAGGTTTTTTTATTTTTATTTTTTGTTAACCCATTACGGACGGGGGTAAAACCCGGTTTTTTGACTTTTTTTGAAAAAAGAGCTAACGGGGAAAAGGGGTAGGGGGGCTCGGAAAGGTGATGTGACAAAGTGAACCGCCATTGCCTGCCCGTTAAAAATACACACACATTCACCACCTAAAGGGTGAACAGAACAAATGAAAACACCACCAAAGACAAAAATAAGCTCAGTTCTTATGACTCCCTGCGCCTCTTCAATTTTGATGTTGTTGTGAGTGCAGGGGTCTTCCCCTTCGTACATTCTTCCCGGATAGCACCTCCCGACACAGAGGTAGTGGTATGGGACGCAAATGTTCTCCCCTTTGTAAGATTTAAGTGGTATTTGCCAAAACAGGGTGCAGGACACATAAAAACCTTACACCCCTGGCATCCATAAGTAGTCCTCACTCGAGTATTGTGATACTTACATTGTTTAGCAGCGCCAAATATTGATGGATAGTGCTCAGTGGTGCTGAACATGTGTGAAAAGTGCGAACCCGAGTCAATAGTAGATGTGGTATTGGTTGTCTTGTCTCTCGACGTCCCGTCACTGACGAGTTGCATAGCGAGCTCCTCTACATACCGTATGTAGGTACCAGTATCCTTACCGCATTTCTTTTGAAGGGTAAACGTGTTGAACATTGAAACTTTCAGCAAGTAGTCGAAAACCTTTAGATGCCATCGTTTAGTTTGAAGGTTTCTGTTCGCCCTTCCCTTCACGCTATCCATCAGGTTAACACCTCCCATCGTTTTGGTGTACCTGTCTACTTGCACGGTAGTTTGATCGGCACTTTTTCTTTTTTATTTCTCTTCCTAATCCAGCGATATACATCGACACAGTGCTCACGTAAGGGAAGAGTACTGAAAAGATGCACATCCTTTGAGTCTCTCCACTTTATATGGTGGATGCCGTGCTTGACTGAAGGTAAGAAGCAGAAAGATTCTTCGGTTTTTCTTTCACTTCCGATTTGCTTAGTCGTCCCGGTCCAGGGGTAGCCTTCGGTTTTGTAACATCAACAGAACTCCCTTTCTGTTCCGTCAGGCTGTTCCAACACAGTGGAACCCTTTCGCTAACATCAAAACAAGAAATGCGTATGACGAATTGAAATTGTCAAACGTCACCCAATGCCCTTAATTATTATGGGGTTTAACAAGACTATGAACATAAGAAGCAGGAATGTGTTTGTTAGCAGTGTGGAAATTACGGAGAAAGTATATTAAGTTCACCAACTTCTAGTGACTTCATGGACGTCTCTTTGTCAATCGGGTAGGCAAGAGTGTGTCGAAATATCATTTTAAGCACATGATCAGTGAAAATGAGTTGGATGCCTTCAATTCGCTCATTTCATTAAAGTCGCTCACACTCTGGGTAGGTCCTTTCCGTTTTTCCCTGGGGATTCTCTTGGTTTTGCCCCCCCACTTTGATACCTTTGCTGTGTTGCTGTCAGATGACGACTCCGATACAGAATCCATCATCATCAGACTTTCATAGGACGCCGAACTTGTATCAATTTCAACAGGCACACGAAACTTCTTGTTAGGTGGTAAAATTTCGATTATTAGTTTTGAATTTCATGAATAAAAACACAGCGAACCACGCCATCCCACCCAAGATTCGGCGCGAAACGGCCTCGATTACACCCCCCCTGGGTAGCGTTAGCCGGGTTTTCCCCTTAGCGAAAATAAAATTTCAAAATAACCACTGTAGTGGACCCCCCGTCCTTAATGGGTTAAATTGAAAAGAAGAAATGAAAAATTGGACACAAAAACTCCACAATCTCAAAGCAAATCAAGAAAATAATAATATTCTCTCTTTTCAGCCTTTTGTTGTTCGTCGAAGTGAAGAGCCAGAGCATCGGAGTTGCAACTTCCGGGTTCCGGTTTTCCTTCTTTCAGTGCGTTTATTAGTTTTCGTGTGCCAGCAAAAAAAAAAAAAAATAAAATAAAATAAAATAAAATAAAATCCGACACAATTCTCCAAAAGACCATTCACATCTCGCCCCCGTGTTGTTAAAGAAAATTTCTTGTTGTTGGTTATGAGAAAAATGAAAATGAAAATGTCTATCGGCCGAGAGAGTAGTTGTACTCTCTCGCTCGACGACAAGACAACAACAACAACAACAACGACAACGACAACGACAACGACAACAACTTACTAACCCAGATGTGAATGGCCCGTACTTTCTACTACTACTTGTCGGGGGAAAAAAAAAAAGAAAAGAGAAGTTCGTGTAAAGGAAATCCATCTCACCTACCTTAATTCACAAAAGCAGCAATGCAATTGCAGCTGTCAGAAATGAAGAAGCGGCATCTAAAAACTAGAAAACAACTAAAAAAAAAAAAGACAGAACCATTTTTCTTTGAACTTCAAACGAAAAAAAAACATGGCTGTCTCTCTCTCTCTCTCTCTCTCTCTCTCTCTCCACTCATGGCAGAGTTAGTTAATTGTCTTCAAAGTTTAATACGGTATTTTTCTTCATAACAGGAAGGAAAACAAGGAGGAGGATAGATGAAAAAAATGAAAGGAGGAAAAAAAAAAAAAAAAAAAAAGAAAAGTGTGCGGTACATTCTTTTTGTTTTGAATTTTTTTTTTTTTTTTTTTTTTTTGTTGGAGTCGATCGTTTTTGTTTCTTTTTTTTTTTTTGAATAATTATACGCACATATTAATTGGGTTAAAGGGAAGTTGGTACAAAGGTCGCTTATTATTATTATTTTTTTTTTTTTTTTAGTTTTAGTTTTGGTTTTGGTTTTGGTTTTGGTTTTGGTTTTGGTTTTGGTTTTGGTTTTGCTTTTTTTTTTTGTTGGGCTGCTGTTTTTTTCAAACAATAACAGAATTCATTTAACGACAACAAACATGAAAAACACAAGCCGCAAACAGCTGCTGCGCAAGCCGAAACTTCCTTTTTTCTCCGCTACTCATGCCGGCAAACAAACCCAAGAAATTGACAATTTCAAAGGAGAGCAATACCAACAACAAAACAATCCAAAGAAGAAAAGAACAGGCATCGGAAAGCGCGGCGACAGCTTCAAACAAATACTTAATGTCAACTTTATTGACTACGGCTGCCGCCTCGACTTTCCATCCCCTGAAGATGCGTTCCAAGTGTTTCTTGCTCTGATCAATCCGGTGATTGATGCAAAACAGCTTAACACTCTGGTCAGCAATCTCCGTACATGCAACCACTTTCCCGAACCCCCCGCGAATCACCTCGGACGCAGACTTCAGATCTGCCTCGACCGAGCGATAAGCACCAATGGGTCCAGCAAAAAAAGAAAGGAAACATGCCTCCAGTTCGGAGCGAACGCTTCTCGAAAACAAGAGAAACCGATCAAACAGAGAAAGTACAGAGAACATGAAGTCAGCCGCTGAACTGGCTGCTTCATTCACCCAAGCCATTACGAGGTCAGCAAACCTGACACACTCGAGCTCAAGCGCACCCCAGACACCGTGCGTGATGTCGGAGAGTTCCGCTTCACAAGTGCGCACCACATCGAGAAGCTTCACCCGGGTTATCGCGAACCGGATCCCGAAGCACTTCACGAGTCTATCGGTGGCACTGTGATCGGAGCATTGGCTGCTCCTCATCAGCTCTTCGACGGCCACTCTGCTCGCGGAACCAAACGCCCTCCTCATCGTGTCACCCACACGGTGCGGAATACTTTTACCAACAGAGTGCGGCACGTCAGCATGACACGCAGACTCGTTGACGTTGGTGTTGCCGTTGACGTTGGCGTTGGCTTTGGCGTTGGCTTTGGCGTTGGCGTTGTCGCTGGAGCTGGAGTTGGCGTCAGTGGAGGTGTTGTTGTCGATAATACAACACCACTTGTCGATAATAGTGGTGGTGGTGGTGGTGGTGGTGTTCGTCGTCGTCGTCGTTGTCGCAACAACTTCGGCGGGCTCTTCGAACATTCCCAGCATCAATCCAACTGGAGGCAAGTCAGGCAGACCGCATCCAAAGCAGAACACCGTCCACCAGAATACTCCCACAAATCCGATGATGGCAAACATTTTTTTGTGCTTTGTTTTGTCTTAAGCCTGATAGAAGGAAAGGAAGTAACATCATGCCAATCCAGCAATAAAATATCAAGAGATCTGAACTTTGCTTTTACCACCAAAAGAGAGTACATTTCCAACTGAGAATCCTGAGGAATAATGAGGGCCCATTTGGGGATCATGGAGAAGGCACACCGCGGTATATTATAAGAAGCTCACAAAAGAAGGTAACCTATCAGAATTGGTAGCCACAAATCAATAAGAACCATAAAACATATCAAATAAATCATTCCATTCCCACGTCACTTATCGACTTGTGCGCGGCTGAAGGCGGGAAATATTGATATAACAAAACATACCACATAAAGCATTCCACTCCCACGTCACTTATCGAACTTCACCACAAATCACAACACGAAGCAAGTTCAGTTCAATCAAGGAAAGGTGTAAAATCTTAAAAAGCAGATTTATGGTTAACAATCAATAAGAAATAGTTCCACACAGATCAAACATGCCCACCCCCCCGGGACACGCGACACACACAAACCAATGGGCACTCAAAAACGAAACACGTGCAAAAATCACCAGCACTCAAACCACAATAAGAACTCATCAGAGTTAAACAACACGACACTTAATTCCAACACAAACACAACACAACTTCACCACAAATCACAACACGAAGAACAAGTTCAGTAAATTCAAGGAAGGCAAAAGAAATAGTTTCACAGAAACATCTGACACAGACACACGAGCACTCAAACTACACATATGAACACACAACACACACACACAAAGAGTAATGAGAACTCGTCAGAGTTTCAACAAACAATACACAACACATACATGCATACACACACACCGAGAGGAGGTTCAGTGAAGCTTCTGCTCACCTCATCATAAGTTCAGCTCCTGTTAAAAAAAAATGAAAATATATACAAAAGTTACAAAATTGCAAACACCCTCTCATGTCACCATCACCGCAAAGCCCTCTCAATGATCCCTCCTTCCATCACACGGCAAGTGGTACCATTTTCCACTTAACTTACTCTCCCCTCTCCACCACATCACTTGTGACATGTCCTTTCTGATAATAAAAAGAAGAAAGAATGATTGCAAACAAACGAACAGAACAAACAACAAATTAATAGCCAAAAGTCAGCGGCAAAACCTTTCCCCCCCGACCCCGACACGCAAGGCGTATTTGTTTGTGCGTTCAGGGGAATCACCACACGGAAGGAATGCCATTCGCTAGACTTTAAAAGAAAGGTACGAAATAATTCGTAGCACACTACTAGTGGAGAACTCGCCTTAAATAAATTAAGGTAGTAATGTCCAAAATAAGTTGGAATAACATGAGAGTTACATAGTTCAACATTAAATGTTGGGGCACCAACAGGTCTATAGTTAGAGAATTTGAAGTCCAGAGTGAGGAGGTTTACCGAAATAATACCATGCTCCCCCTTGTCCAAACCCTTGTCCAAACAATACGCCAACAAACGTTCGTTGCCTTTCCTCCTTCTGTCGCGTAGTCTTCCTTCGAGGGCGCCATCCAAAATGAGGTTAGCTTCGGGCTCACGATCACTTCTTGCTGGTGACTGATGTTCACATTACTCCGGGTTTGAAACTTGGAAGAACATAGATGAGAGCGGCAGTAATCCTTTTTGACGTCTATCAAGAACTTGAGTACTTTTCCAACGTTAAGATCATACCTAATTGTCACATCAGAATTTTTAGCAGCGAATCGCGAATCGCGAATTGCCTCAAAAAGGAACATCCTTTGCATTCCTTTGATATAGGAAGCCACAGCCTCGTTAGTGCTGCGCAACGTAGGCTGCACACTTTTTAAATAAGGTACTGCAAAACTACTGGACATTTGTTAGTGTTCTTTGCGTAGATCGTTTGCAAAGACACATATGACTACGTGACGTAATTGTGATGTCCTTCTAATCTGTGATGCAAATTACCCGCAGTTCTCTGTATGAAACGATGCAAGGACACTGCGGTGAGACGTATTTGGTTGGTTCGGTTCTTTAAATACGGAGAAAAGGCGTCCACTTGGTATTGAGTTGCTTAGAAACTGAATTCCCTTTTTTTTAAGAATTAACTGCCTGGTTTCTTTCTTTTGGTGTGATGCGCTGTGCGAGTCCTGTTGTTTCTCATGTCCGGAACACATGGTAGTTTCAGCAGCATGTGACTTGAAGAAATAAGACGTAACTCTCCTTCATTCATTTACTTCAGACGGCATTACTTTAGGTGCTGTCTACAGACATCCCTGCATCGGAAGCTCAAGGAAAGATCATTACTGTATTCATAACAGTTTTTAAATATCCAGGGGCCACTTACTACAGTTGAGCTCCTCGTACCTTACAACTGATTTAGATTTTTGTTCTTTTTTATTGTACGTTTTCTATGACGCTGTTAGCTCTTTTAATGTAGATAGTGTTTCTCTGATTTGGTTCGCCAGCCAAGGCTGTGCCAAGGTACCTGTTACTCCCTCCACTGCCTGTGAAAATGTTAGCGTGAGGAAAATGCATAGTTTTCCGTATTGCGTACGAAGCATTAAGTGAAGAAGATCTGCGGGGCATTTTCTACGCATTCTTCAAATCATTTCCTGTAAAACAAAAAAAAGGTGATCACAAAAAATTGTGGGACAAAACTTTAGATGGAAATGAAAATCTTCCAAATGGATTACGTGGATATTTCAGTCGCAAAAAATGTCTGAAAACACTCCCACATAAACTTATAATACATTCCTCACAAGAGATTCGAAGGACCAGTTCCCAACGGGCCCGGGTTCTTAGCCACCTGTAGTTATTTTTTTCTGAAAGTGACGTTTGTTTATGCGCAGCTAAGAAAACATACCCGTGACTTATCGACACTCACATTGAGACCGCAATCACGAACAGGTCCCCCTACAAATTCCTTTGTGAAGCATCCCTTTCGACCGGAACTAATAGGGACAGCTGCTTCTGTCACTCCCTTCCCATACTCCTGACTTGCAGTTTTGTAAAGCGGATGCTGGGGCCGCTTTCCAGGAAGCTGTTTGCAGTGTTGGTTCAATTTGGAATAAAACTGACGTTCAACTACAAAAATAACTACAAACCTCATCAACAGTTTGTGGTATTCTATGCTGCGGCACAGCTTGCCCGACTGCTCCAACGGGTGCACTCATTTGTGCGGCTTTTTTTCAAAAGGCCTGTACAAGAAATAGTGTCAGGAACATGATTGAAAAATAAATCTCCACTACTCGACAGCCACTAAGCTACACTGTTATCCATTGTTGTCACCCTTCAGGGGGGAAATTTAGTACGATACGAAAAGATTTGGGAAGAATACTGCAGGTCTTTTGCACAAAAAATAAAAGTACTGACACCATGACACAGGAGGCATTGAACATTATCAAGGGGAAGCTGCATTTCAAATATTGCCATCTTGGCAGCTTGAATCATAATATCTTGTTCTCGTCAGTTGTGTTTTTCCCCCCTCAGGTCTTTAAAATTTGCAGTGCTTTAGAAAAGTAACACAGATATTCGTAGCAATCATACAAAGTAAAGACTCGGATCGACAGGTCAAGGTGACAATCGTGAATGAGATAATGCTGTCTGATGGGGGGGTGTTTTCTATTTTCACAGTAATTCCAAACTAGTGTGTTGGATCGTAGCATAAAAACAGGTTTTGCACGGAAATGAGAACAAAAAAGAAATAAGACAAATACTAAACAAAACAGACTGGATTGGAACCAAGGTTCCTACTGGTGATAAGGAGGACATGAGCTACAGGACTAGTGACGTACCTTATAGCAAAGAGTTTAAAGGACAATAACAAAACTTATTCTGTTGTAAAGCAGAGCCATTAGTCAGTCTTCAGTTACACATGTAACCGTATCTGCATCATTATAGACTGACCCACATGTCATATTATTTTCACAAGTCTCGTTTTCCAATGACTCTTTATCAAGGGAACTAGCACAGCTCATTTCGGTATTGTCGTGGACGTGGGAGATACTGTGACTAAATACATTTGAAAGACGTCCTCCAGTTGGGCTGGCTATTGCCATGTCACGACGAGTGGAGCTGACCAAATAACGAGCTATAACGAACGCAATGAGAATTATAATAAATATTCCCGACACTACAACAGCTACAAGTGCGGTGTTCACTGTTTGCTGCGGAGAGAGGTCGGTGACGCAAAGACTGCTGGTGCACATTAGAAAACGTTTTCCGATGCTGCTGTTACTGCAGCTTGCAGCAACATTCAACTCACCGTTGCAATTTTGACAATTGCCGTCGCACCCTAACTGCTGATACACTTGATTCTCACCATCCCTGCAATACGTGTGGACGCCTTCATGGCACCCATTGACAGCTGACACTATTCTCTCGGCTTCATCACACCCACTTGGGTACTCTACCGCCATCAAGCACCCCAGAGTTAACTGCACCATCATCACTACACACATTATTACTGCATGTGTGTGGGACATACAATGAGGACATCTATGAGGGCGCCGCCACCTGAAATGATGAACGAAATTGAGTAGCTTAACAGAAAATAGATAAATAATCATACGGCGGGTATTTTTCGATTTCAAAAATATCCGCATGAACCACAAACAAAGGACTACTTTTTTTCACAAAATCTAACCCGATGTGAACAACAAACCCACCCAGACCCAAGTCTAAATCCAGAGGACGAGATTTGCGGTCAAAGTACAATGTGAGTTCCAGATTTACGATTCACCTGCTGGGTCGCTATTAAATTTTCTATCCCACTGCATCATCAAAGTGTAGTAATACTCATATTCCTCATTGATCCCTCGCCAATATGTGTTCTGTAGTAATATTATCCTTAACAACGTATATTGTCAAATCCAATACATCACTGCTTCCATATTGCGTGTGGAATTCGTAGTCAACGCCGTAATCTTCTGTTGTTGAGGTCACGTCAGTAATCTCTTCTAAAATAACTTCTGAAATTGTATCGCTAAAACCCATTCGAAGTATCTTCGTCTTCCGTGGGTACGTCTCACCCACACAATTCCACGTCACTGATCGAACTGTAAGTGGGGTAGTCTTTCCTGCAATTGTCCCAAAGATGATCCACTTTTCGAGTGGATCATCTTCAGGTGGTGGTGGGATGATAAATTGTTGTGCATCCGCCTTCCATGTCCCCAGTGCTCCCATGTAGTTACTTGCTGGACGAGTGTAGTGTGACACAACATAGTACACATAATGGAAGAAGAAATATTACACTTGATCCCATCGCCAGCTGCCATCCCTGAGTCTGCTGAAAGGAAAGTTTTTCTGAACAATATGTGCAAAACGGATTTACAGTGACGTTATCTATTTATTAAAAGACGGTATTCGGAGCTCTTCACAAAAGTTTAGTTACAAGATACCCCCCCTTAGGTCAAGGTAGAACAACTCCCCTCCCCTATGTCACAACAACTAAATAACGAGCTCCGTCATTGTGAGGATTTCTTGCTGTTGTTCTTGAAGCATATTAATTTGACTAACAGCAACCTCATCTTGCCGAATTTTAAAAATTTCAGTAAAAACACTCGCATGCTCTAACATGTGAGATGGATGAGATGCAAGGAGGAGTGTTCTAAATATCTTCACAATGGACTCTGTGAGATTGAGAGCAACGTGAGCAAGTATCAGCGGCGATAACAATTTTGATGCGTGGTAAGGGCTGTTGTTGAAGACTGCGTTGTATATTTTCATTAGTGCCTCAAAGTGTTCTCTCGCAGCAGACACAGCTTCAGCAGGGGGCCAGCCATCTCGCAAAGACATTAAGTGACGAACTCTGACAGCAAGGCAATCACAAAGTTTCAGCAGAGAATATATTGTGAGCCTCCGCACCTTTACATCATACTGTTCCTCTAATAATGGGGCCACTGTTTTGTATAAAAGAAGAGATCCGTACCCAAAATTTAGTTTACTGCAAGTTGTGACAGCCATCCAGATTGACTCATTGACACCAAACTTCTCGTGGATGAGCCAGTTAAATTTTGATAACATGTACTGCAACAGACTGCCGCTCATCCCTTTCAGCTTCATCCAGTCATACAAAGCTGCTGATAATAATCGTGATTCCAAAACCGCCCACGTCTTCGTGGTGCCCAACACGAGCAGCCGTTTATGATATTCTTTCTCAGCAGCTGCGAAGTCACCTTTCATAGCTTGAATCCCCACACGGATTTCGACCAAACGAATCCCACCACGATTGTCTTTTGACGTATTTTCATCTATTTTTTTTTGTTATTGTTCAACACCCGCCGATAACATGTTTTGGCTCACAGAATAATAGAAACATACCAGATCCGGTTAGCTCAGCAAAACGGAGTTGCATGCGTCTCGCTACTACATCGAGTTCAATGCCTTTGTCATTTATGATTTGAAACACTTTGCGGAAAAGAACTTCATCACCAACATTCATACAGGACATCAAGAGACTTGTCAAATGAATCACTGATGGCACCACTTTGTACTGCTGGCGCATTGTTTCCATTATACGAAGACAAGAGCGAATGTCACCCTGGGTACTGGGTGCGTCAATGAAAGCACCCCATTCAGTCATTTTAATGGTTCGCTTCTCCGCCTCCAAGTCTCCAATTATAAGAAGCGAATCTTCAAATGACCGAGAGCACTGTAAGATTGTTGTGTAGATGGTGTTGCTTCCTAGATGAATTGGCCACGTTGAAGCAATGATTTCAAAAGTTTCCTTAAGATACCCTCCTCTGTGAAGACCTATCGCTAAGAAGTGGATAAAACGCCCTGCAACTCCTGGGCTGCAAGTGAAGTTTCGCGAGACTTTTAACGTGTGTGTCATCCCAGCCAGATCTGACGTATGAGCATAAGACTGCATGACTCGTAAATACATTCCTGTTGTTGGAGAAATATGATCTTCTAGGGCTGTGTCCAGCAGTGCTTGAGACCTCGCCGACATTCCTAATTTACCAAAAAATTTCAAACCCTCAGTGTAAGCAAGAACACCTACTACTCCACTCTTTCTTAATTTTCTGAAATCACTAAAAAACTGAAGTCGTAATTTCCTTGTTCTATAGTAGTCTTTGTCTCGTCGATGTTTATGTACAGCTTCAGTAAACTTATTTGATATCATTAAACTAGCCTCGTAGTCGGACTGGGGCCATCCCGCGAGTACCTTAGCGCTGTGTCTTGGGAGTGAGCGATAAAGCATTGAACTACATTTGATCTGTTTTAGAATAAGAGATATCACGTCTGGGGTAACTTGATACTATGATTAAATATGGGGAGGGGACATAACTGAGATTCACTCACAGCTGTCTCATCCCCATTGAAAGAAGAGAAGCAGCGCGTGATGAAACTTCTTGAGACGCAACAAGTCACCAACGGAATCCCATTGCTGGATGTGGAAAAGGAAAGAAGGAATTCACTCAATCTTCTGGAATCCACAACCTTGTCAAACAAAAAGATTACACTGCGAACATTTTCTTCGAACTGGTCACCAAGTCACCATGTGTGTCATATTCAGTGCAGTAATATAAAATGGGACAGTGGACTCCAATGCTGATGAGAAATGATTGTTACGGTCACCTGTACTCAAGTCAGATATAAAAAACAGCGTAACTGGAATACGCACACAGAAGGAAAGAATTCACCTCCTTTTCACGAAAAAGAGAACAAAATTAAAAGAAAACAAAATACACGAAACGCGTTGTAAATGTGAATAAAAGACCAACGGGAATAGTTGACCGCAGCAGTCCGAAATAAAAAAGAAGCCCCCAAACATCGGCAGATAATACAACTTTACAATAAAGTAAAGCAAATCTTTATTTCAGATTCACCAACCGACTCAAGATGCACAGCACTCGATTGTGTTGGAAAGTAATCGATGCTGGCCAACTACATTGTTTGAACTCTTCTCCAGTTGCGATACACTTTACGAGAGAATCTCAATACCGGATTGATAGCTGATAATAAGATTATTATCAGCGCTGATCTCATCACCGCAGCATACTTACCAAAGAATGAAACGAAAAACACCTCAAATAAAATGAAAGCCAACACCACAAACGGGAAGAGTTCAACTCTGCGAGGGCGAAATGATGCGCCCTGTGAAAGTAAATAATTTGTTAAGACGGGGTCATCTGAGTAGTGAACTAGTGGAGTACAGTACATATCAGTAGTATTTATATCAGCACCGTGTGATAAGAGACATCGAACTGTGTCCATACGATTGTGAGTGCAGCGATGGATGGCAGACTGAAGAGCAGATCCAAAAACTGACTGAAAGTTAACATCGACTAACGGTGCGAGAAGGCGAATCATAGAAACGTTACCATCTGCTGCTAACTTCATTAAAGGAGTTCTTTGAAGAGAATTAACTGTCGAAGTTGAAGCACCCAACTCAATAAGAGTAAGTGCGCTACCCCAACAACTTACATCTCCAGCTTCAAGTAATCTGTGAAGTGCAGTCCTTCCGAGATTATCCCTGTGGTCAATTGGAACTCCCAGCTCGTGTAGTTTTCTGATGATGTGGAGGTGATGTGCTGCCGCAGCGATAAAAAGCGGATTCCCAAAAAACGACTCAAACTGTAACTTGGCCCCGTGACTGGCAAGGACTTCCAATGCAGCAACCTTTCCCAGGGTGACCGCTGTCGTTGTCGCAGTTCTTTTGAATCTGTCTGAGAAATTGACATCTGCACCGAATCGAATTAGTTGAGAAATGACATCCACCAGATCCTCACTCGCAGCAATCATTAATGGAGTTCCTTTAAACGGATCTCCTGGACAGTTAAATGAAAGTCCGATATCATTCATGACTGGGAGAAGTGTTGAGTGATGTACACAAAGAGAGACAGCATCGTAGGGTAACTTCTTCGTATCAAACACATCCGCAACGGCGTAGAGTAATTCGATATCCTCCTCAACGATAGCGAGTCGGAAGATTTCTGAGTGAGTTCGACTGTCTAAGAACTTCTTAAATTTCTTCATCGCAGCTTCTTTGGCTTTCGCTGATTCATTTTCGATTATGTTAATTACTTCTTCTCCACCGATTCCGGTGTCACTGAGAGGTGTTTCATTGCAAAACTGAGTCCATGTTGCTCCATCTTCCCCAACCAACTCCAAAAACCGAGAAACTTTACCAGACACTGCTCCTGCTAGTTGCCTGATGTCACCAACTGTAGCGTCGTACCCAACTTCGACAGCTTCAATCCTCCCACACTCGCTTCGAAGGTATATCTGCATCATTCTTGTTGTTCTAAAACTGGAACTGTGGAATTCAGCAAAAGTAACTAGTGAAGACATGCTGCCATCGGGAACAATTTAAAAATAAAGCTTCGCCTGGCTAGAAAGCGAAAGAGCAAGATTTCCATCATTGCGAAGAAAACTTATAAAGTATAGTAACATCTACCCTCCCGATACTCGACGTTCATTAACTCAGCGATGGCCCTCTTCGATGCATAGTTTGCGGCAGTGCGCCCACTTTGGTCCATCAGATTCCGATGTGCACCCTTTTCAAGAAGTATTTTAACATTTGTGACACATCCGGACGAGCACGCAACCATCAATGGAGTGACACCATCCTCACCTGTCGCGTTGATGTCACCTCCACAATCCAACGCTTGCGCGAATAGTGTACTACTTCGAGCACTATTGACAGTGAAGGGCCTCCTTCTTCGAATACCACGGCCTCTGTATGGTAAGAAATTTGGATCTGCGCCCAGCTCCATAAGTAAGGATGAGAATACAGAATCTCTTCCTTCATTTACTTGTAAACAACTCGAGAGTTCTCTTTTGTCGGTCGTCAGTTTTGCCAATACTTTCGACGCTGAATAACGCATTGCACTCGCTTCAAGTGGGGTTCTATCTTGGGCGTTCTTTATATCAAAAACAGCTCCATGTTCTAACAGTACTTCTATGATGCTCTCATCATTGCTGTGGTTTGAACAAATAATATGAAGAGCAGTACTTCCTTCGTATCCCCTCACATGCATCACAGCATTTGGGTCAGCTCCGTTCTGTAGTAACAATATGAACAGCGATCTGCTGGTTTCATTTTCTCCTATTCGGTAGACTGACTTTGCTGCCTGCATGAGAGGAGTGAACTGTGTTTCAGGGTCACGGCTGTTAATGTAATTATCGAGAGGTATCGATTGTTCTTTTAATCGGTTAAGTATCAGTTCGAGAGCATCTGTGCAGTGGTATTCACAAGCTGTACAAATAGCGTTACTCTTGTTGCATATTAATTCTGCCCCGCTGTCCAACAGCAATTTAATTGTTTCCAAATTCCTAGCGCGAATTGCTTCAACAAGCGGTTTGTGTTTTGCTATTGTATCAATGTTTGGATCTGCTCCTATTTCGAGAAGGCTTCTGACGAGTTCATTCAACTTCCCGGCAATTGCCAATGACAATGCTGACTGACCAACGGTGTTGATATTATTGACTTTTAAATTCTGAACATTTTCAATAAGATACTTCGCGTTATCTTCAGAACACCGAATCGCCTTCATGAGCGCAGTTTGACCATCACTGCTAACTGCATCTGCAGTAGCCCCACTTTGTATTAAGAGTTCAACAGTCTTAAGATTATATTTAGCTGAACAACCCGCCATTAACGGAGTCAGGTAACCAACTGATAATCCATTTGGGTCAGCTCCAGCATCAAGTAGAAGTTTAGTTAATTTAACATATCTACTTTGTAATGCAGCAGAATACAGTGGTTGCAATACTCTGTTTGGTGGCATATTTACTTCAACACCTTCATCAACCAGAAGTTTTGTTATCCAGAAAGCTCCTCTTTTTACTGATTCAGTAATTGGATATTTGAGATCGTCGCACACATTTAAATCTGGTATCGCAAATATCAATGCAGGAACAGTTGAGAATGTTTTCTTGTTTTTTATGCGGCAGATAAAACTTCTGACTGTCGGTTCAATTCCGAGGTTCTTTAATTTTGTTTCCGCCATTCCCACTTTCGAGAAGTCGGCTGTAAGCTCGCTGTCGTGTACAATCCCGTACGATAAAACAGTTTTCTCATCGTGGAGTTCGCATCCTTCAAAGAGTAAAGTGATACACTTCGTTGATACCAATCCTCGTTCTTCTACTATCTTATCTTTCAATGTCTTTGTAAGATCATCGCATCCAACTTCGAACATTAATATCTCATCAGTTGCAGGAAAACGAACTGTAATCTCCATTGTGTGTGTTGTAATTAAAAATATAAACTGAACGAAAAAGAAAAAAGTATCTCTCTCATAATATTTAATTTTTGCGTTTAAGTTAAATTAAAAAAAAAAACTGCAATCTCTCAAAATTATTTAAAGTAGGGTTCTGAAAATGAATTAATTTTAATATTACGGCTATCAGAGAGCGCAACTTTCTCAAACGAAAAGACTTAAGTGCAGCCAGTGCTGGACAAATGTGCAGGTGGGAGAGGAGTCATATGTAACAGGTAGCGAATTAACTTACTTACTTATACGTGTTGTTGTTATTGTTGTTATTATTGTTGTTGTTGTTGTCATTACTTTCCTCGGGTGGTAAGTGATCAGTGTTGACAGCCTTCAGATAAAGGAGTGAGGCATAACTTCATAGAGTCTAAAATGGTAAGAAGTGTTTGCTGTTCCTGTCCAGCACCGATAGCCCGCAGGAACTACTGGCTGATACAGCCATGAGTTGATTATTGAGGTTTGCATTGGTGAGCAGTGACCTTTTCAATACATATGGAACAGTTAGTGAAGGGAAGTGAAAAGTGAATCAGATAATCTAAATAAAGATACTCACTGGAGATCAGTTTTCTTATGAAACACGAGAATGTTGTGAATCGCCTCCACTGCCAAACTTGTTTTGGAAAGGAAGGCATTTTGGAGAGTCAGTACGAACATCTTCTTGATACCAATTCATTACAGCTTGCAAGCAGCAATGAATTCGTTCATCAAGAAATTGTGATTAGAGAAAACCCACCAGCCAGTGGTCAACACATTCTCAGAAGTTATTCGTCGATTGGTATATAAAACAGTAATTGAATGAAACAGCGCTCGGGCTAAAAAATCCAACTAAATGTGCAGTAAAGTACTACAGTCACAACACACACCACAGAGGGACAGGGTGTACTATAGATTCTCACTTAAGATATACTAAATAGTTGTTGTTGTTTATTAAATATGGAACAGGCATGTGACTTAACAACTCGTTCAGCTACTGCTGAACAGAAGTACAGTCACTGCACAACTTTTCCTCGACTCTAACGGACAAGAAAAATATGGAAAGAAAAAAAGTAGGCATCTCAGTGCCGAAAGAACAGGATTCCGAAACTACCCCCCGCCATCGGATAAAGGTTTTATAAGATTTCGTGAATAAAGAGCCGAGCCTGATGACTGATGAATAACGTTTTCTCCATACATTTCCAACACAGGTCAGGAATAACGATCTCAGCATGTCGTGCTACGTTTTGTTAAATCATTCTAAGACTTTCTTTTTTGATCAAATAATCTGAGGCAACAAAACTATTACCGAAAGCCACTGTATGTCTAATTTAAATTTAAAAAAAAAAAAAAAAAAAAAAAAAAAGGGAAACTGAACCCGTCTTGTGGTTCCATAACTTAATTAATACTTTCTATTTGTCACCAGAGAAAGAACCGACCAGAGCTTCAGGTCGTCAAACTCAAAAGAATATTTTGCCAAGCTATAACATCATATACGAGGGATACTTTTTTGAACAAAAAAAAAAAAATCAAAAGAAAGGGAAGGAGGGTGGAGATTAAAAAAAAAAAAAAAAAAAAAAAAAAAACGTATTAAAGGAGAGAAATTGCTAAGACCCCGAGGAAGCGGTTCCCAAACAATTGACGAATAATAAGAAGAAGACAGTTTAAGGCAAGGTACACTTTTTATTAGAATCTATAAAGTTTTGGGAAGGAAGAACCAAAAAAAAAAAAAAAAAAAAAAAAAAAAAAACACTAAAAATACTATCGAACAGAAGGGAGTGGATATTATCGCAACAACAAAAAAAAAAAAAAAAAAAACTCTTCTTCTAATCAGACAAGTTCATGGTTACAATGAGAAAAGTAATTCAAAACTATAAAGTCATAACTAAACACATGTTTTATACAACATTCATTCCAACACTACAAGGAAGTCGAACAGAATTGTGATTTCCAACTCGAAGTACTTTGAGAAGAAATACACCGCCGCTATTCAACGTGTTCTTAGTAATGTTTGCTTACCAACATCAATGGGAGGGAAGCATTATAAAATGTAACGGGAGAGGGAACAAAAAAAGGGTAAATAAATTAGGGTAAAAATCTTTCCAGCTAAAGCCAGAAAAGTAAATTTTTTAAAAATAAAAATAAAAATACAATTTTTTTTTTGCATCGTTTTAACATTCTTCCTGTGCGAAAGTACAGGAGAACTTCTTAGCCGTCAGCGAGCAAACGGAATCCACTTGAGAGAACCAACAAGCCTTTGGTACTGGAAATGTACCAGACTTCCCGATTCCCAAGTAACCATCTCCAGGAGGGTCTAGAAATGATAAAAAGTGACTGTTGGAAGTTGTTAGACGCTCTGTTAAAAAAGAAACTTCTTTACCATCGGAACGGCATTGGTGACATCTCTCAAGTTGCAAAAACTGACTTGAGATGCAAACCTTTCCAAGGAAGCTGCTTCGAGCACACCAACGACCAACAAAAATTGGAAAGAACTACGCGAACCACCGCAATAGATTAAGAAAAGAGAAGTCACTCAAAACTTAAAGAACACAAAATATAACATGAAGTGAGAAACAAACACCCGACAGCAATGTGCTTGGATCCAACGCTGGTCCGTGAATGAGAAAAAGCGAGAGAAGTGTGTGGGTGGTATTTTGTAATGCCACCCGCAGAATACAACAAAAAGATTCTGACGAGATCAGCTCTAAGATCAACACACAACTCTCTCTTGTATTTATTCAATGGCTTCACATGGTTGGAGTACCGCAACCTCTAAGCGAATGGAGACGGCAAACTCGTCACTTCGAGGAACGCGAACAAGATTTCAATGCAACGAAAGCAGACGACTGTTTTCTCAACAGCGAAAGATTTCAGCGATGAGTAATTAGCAGCTTTCCATATTCAAATAAGCGATTTATCTTCGGTAGAACTAAAGAAATTCACAGCTATTGACCTCAATAGAAGAATACTACTTCTTACTGTTGGATTAGAAATATCTTTTCTATCCCAACTGGTAGCTACTTACCTGGCGAGTGATTTCGAAAGGGATCCAACGAATTGAATAACTGCAACAAGAAATCTTCGGCCCATCGGGCCGAGTGCCCGCGCAGCACCAAAGCCAACGAGAAGAAACACTGCGAGGACTACAGTTGAACGATAAAACTTTTTAGGGTTTGGCTCGTTGTCAGATCCTTCGAGGTCGAATAGAGAAAGAAGAGAAGCATACAAACGGCTGCAAATAGAGCGAACATGATCCCAAACGCTGTCTGTTTTGGTGAGTACGGCACTCTCTTGAATAGGCCCCAAATCGAAAGTAATTTGCTGACCATCACCAAGGGGAACTCTTAAGTGCGCAGTTGGTTCCGGGCTGCTATCAGAGTCTGCTTTTGGAGTTCCTAAAGCCGAATCTAAAAACTCCTCAAGCGCCAGTATTTGATCACACTCGACACTCTCATCACCCTGGGAAGGGGTTCCCGCTTCCTCAACTGGCCAACCGCCTTCCATTTTATATCTTATGAAATCATCTGAGGTAGCATCTGATCCAGTACTAGTCATACTCGAAGATCTATCTCTTGGTGGAACTGCTGGAGCTGGACCAATTGGTGCTCCTCTGTGAGAACCAACTCTTCTGTTAATCGCGTTGAATGGATTCTCGCTGAGACGTTCGTTTTCAGTTGCCCGTTGTACTTCCTCAGATACGTGTTCTGCGTGTATTTGAACTCTGCTTAGAAGAACCGTATCAGTCATAACACTTTGAACTGCTCTTTCAATACCGACGGCTACGTCATCAGGAACTCCTCCGACCTGTTTTTATATTTCATTCACTGAGAAGACTCAATTAGAATTTTCTCCTCCGAATACCCAAATAAATAAGAACATACAGTTTGTAGGAGGGTACGAAGCCTCCGTTCACTATGACTATCAACACTGCTGCCGCTGCTGCATAAGCTGCCAGTAGAGGCCATCTTGTGGTAGTGTAGTGGGTTAAAGCTGTTTATAGATAATGTGATTGCCTTAGCTCGACTCACTCCTTACAGGCTGACCAGGTGTCATAAGGCATAAGTTAAATACTACAGTACGCAATCATATGGCTGTATGAATAATTAAACTAACATATAAATTAACTCTCATGATGGCTGCGAGAAAACCTATTTCACCCACGGACGGCACGTAAGTACCATTCTCAGGCTCACAATTTTTCCGAGCCATGCGGGTGACAATAAGAAAAAGAGGAAACTGTTTTACTAAGAAAGAGGGAACTGAATTACTTTTTTAGAAAGAATAAAAAAAAACTATTTATTTAAATCGAATAAAAACTTTTCCGACAAGTTGTCAGAAAGTTGATTTCAATTCTGAGAAGTAAACTCCAATTCCTTGACTTTCAGGACGAGAGATTTTCATAACAACGATAGCCGCGGTCACAATTACTACTATTTGGTTATAATGATATTCCTTACCTCAGGAGGGAACATTTTTAAACTTCTTTACTCTGTGTTTTAGAACTTTTATTATTTCTTCGTCATTTAATGCAGCTGCCTGTGCGGCAGCAGAGGCATTCTTACGCAACTCCATTCGAGATAGGGAACCTGAACGTGCGATTGCCAAAAGGGATTTTGAATTCCCCTTAGACGGAAATAGTCCAACATGCTGACGGAGCTTGCGAGAGAGTTGAGAGAGTGACTCGTGGAAATATGGATTTATAGTCCAGAGTGCTTCTTCTGTGGGATAATCTGAGTAAGAGAGTGTTCCACAAGAACAGTTGAGGTACTGAAGTGAGTTGTTTCGAAGTACGTACATCGAATCACTTTTCCCTTTTTTCTTAGCTCTCATGATTACGAGTGTTAAGGAACTCTTTAATGGATCAGCACACGTCAGATTCCAACTGCCTTGAATATATTTCGCAGAAAACAACTCGAGAGGGGTAGCAACACATCTCTTAACAACTTTTATTTGTGCCTCAGCTTGTGAGAGAAGTTTTCCTGATTCATAATTTTTAAATGAGAACAAGTGATGGTTATTATCTAATCCCAATTGGTGGTGACGAGTAGCCTGCTCGATAATCTTTATTTGGGAACTGTTTTGGTACGATCTCGGTTTTGGTGATATCGTCCACTCGCAGGTGTTTGGACACATGAAATCATCAACCGCACCGCTGAGTCCTTCTACCCACTTCGTAAGAGTTCGACCTGATCGAAATCTATAAAACGACAGTCCACCTGAAAGACTTCCCCTCAAAGCGTATCCTTTGCAGAGTTTTGGAATTATTAAAAACTTTTGTCCCTCAGATTTACTCGAAGAGTGTTCATTCACAAAGGTAGTAAATTGATAATTTATTTGAGGGAACAATTCAGGTGGTGCAATAATTATATTCATCTTGTTATCAATACAAAGTTGAAGCCCACCGACTGAGGCGTGGATGGTTACTGTTGGCACTGGATCTGAGTCGTCGTGATCGAGAGAGTGAGGCTGCAACATCCAAAAAGTGTTTTCTTTTGATAAAGACACATCTCCAGTTGACGACAGAGTTAAGTTCGAACCCTGCCCTTCTGCCCACATGTTGCATGAGATAGTAACCTGTTCTCCAGTTGTGGGTACTTTAGCACCACCCTGACCTCTTAATGAGTGAGTGCTAAACTGAGACCCTCTAACCTGACAAATTCTATCCACCCAGATATCCTCACCAAGATAATCAGCAATAGACCCCAGTTCAATATTCTCCCTCCACCCTCCCAGTGCGACTTCGAGTCTCCGACGACACAGCGATGTCGGATTGATGCTGACCACCATCTTCGTCAGATAATTTCACGAAACTAACTAAACATGTGAGGAGTTAATCTGGTGAATATAATAATTTCAATATCTCAAAAGCAAATAATCTGATCAAAAGAAAAACTACAGCAGACAAGCGAAATTGTGTAAGAGCCTCGGAAAAGGAAATTAGAAAAAGGAAACAAAAAAAAAAAAAAAGCAAGTTAACACATCAACAAATACATCAATTCGGTTTTTTGCTGTAAAGCAAAACAAACAGAGCATTGAAGTTGACTCGCAGACAGCACACTCCAGATGAGATTACTCTTGAACATCTGATACACGCACGCGGGGCTCTTGGATGAAAGAGCCTCCAAATTCCCAAACAAAATTGCTCGCAGGACTTCCCTTGACGTCGTTGTAAATAATCTTCTGAGCCTCTGAAAATAAATTTGCGTCTACAGCAACGTCATTCCCGCTTTTTAATAAAACTTCGTTAAAAGGATCATCAATATAAATATTAATATCCATATCGTACATCCAGTCTTCAGACTTCTTCTGGTCAGCTTTTCCGTTGAGTTCAAACACGAGCTCGTTTTGCTCAGAAAGGAAGCAAATAACCTTTATAAGGTACCTGTTTACTAAAGAATCAGCCATTTGTTTATTAATTATGGGAATGAGTTCGTCAGTGGCGTTGGTTAGTTTCGCTGATAACGTTAGCATCGAAGGAAGCACCACTTCAAGTTTGCAACCCGAAGCAGAAAAGCCTCGTAACGTCTTCGAACCCACATTTCCAGTTTTGAACTGTCCGAATAGAGAAGACGCTGCTAATTTAGATCCCATCTGTCGTCTGATTGCAAGAATTGTGTCAGCAGCACACTGTTCAGCATTACTGTTCCTTCTATCGAGGCCCCATGAGACTTGAATACAGCGGATGTTTGATGCTGTGAGACTGTGAACTATTCCACGACTGGTACAAGTTTCTGATTGAATAACACTGAGAATACGACCAAACAACGTAGCAACAACTTGATTCTCAATAATAATATCCGGATCGAGTATTTGAAAACTAACTACCGATCCTCGAGCCACAATTTGATTCAACTTCACTGCTGCTGATACTCCGACTTTGGAAGAAACAACAAGTGGATTAACAGAAACTGCACTAGCAATCGGCTGCCCAGGTTCTTCAGGAACCTGGGCAGGATCCTCCTCTTGTTGTTTATTAAAGAGAGTGCTAGGCATGAATGATTTGTATTCCTGTAAACTTCTAATAGCGAAAGCTAATCCTTTACAAACTTGATTAACTTCCTGAACTCCAACTATTTCTTTATTAGCTTTACAAGTATAACACCAAGTCTCTCCGAGTTCCATTCGTCGGAGGTACTCCATCGCAGTTGAAAGATTTCGAAGTGGGAGTGCTACCAACATAACTTCAAGAACTGCCATCAGGAAGTCAAATATCAAAACGCTAACTCCGAAAAATATAAAAACGAGAAGTGCTCTCTCAACCTGCGATCGAACAGATGAAAGAGATCGAAGCCACAGAATCTTCGAATCGATGTAAACCTCGTCTGGAATTGGTTCCACAGGAACATATGAAAATAGTTTCATCCTTCTAACAAAGTGACCAGAAACTATCTGAAAAACATCGTCGTTGTTATTTAACTTTACTTCTCTCCAGGCATCTTGAACAGTCTTGGACATATTTATTACTTTATTAGTACACTCTCCTAGTCCTGACTGCCATCTGTTTTCTGTAAAACAATTCTGATCAACATACGCATCACCGTTGCTCGATGCGTAGACGATATCTGTCTGCGCATCGATTATTACAACAGTTGTGTCAGAGTGATTGTTGCCATACTGAACTGCTGCTTCTTCCCAGTTTGAGTAGATAAAGAAGCCTCCGAACCAAATATATCGAAATGAAGACAACGGATGCGGAGGATCAGGAGGAGGAAACACGATATCAAATGACTGATAAACGTAAGCATTTCCGTCACTTGCGTACCATGGCTGGGGATGTCTCCATTTGTGCATCACTGCTCCTTTATCGTAAGGACCAGGACTCCAACCTTTTGGTACGTAATTATCCGGCCACGCTGAAAAATTCAACGTATCTGATCCTTCCTCTGGTGGATTCCAATTTTGCGCTTCCGGAGCTGTGACGTAGAACTCTGCTGACCAGTTGTACAGTTCTTCCATAATCTCACCCGTAAACTCATCAATCTTTGTAGTCTTTACAACTGGATAAGTGTCATTACTGATTTGTTTGAGTTTGGAACAAAAATAAACTTCGCAGCAGAACCGACTAAGGAAAGAGATTAAAGTAAAAGCATACCTGTCAGGGTAGATGTGTTTCCCAGTTCTCGCAAATGCGTATTCACGAGAGTCATCACCCTTCAAGTCGTACCAAATGCCGACGTACATGTTACTCGGGTCAATTGGGTTATAGGAACCTCCAATGAAACTGATAGCCCACAAGTAGTCCGACCGCGAAATGGAACTAAAAATATACCAGCGGATGAGCGTATCCCACGACTGCTGATCAGCTGCGCTGTAATTTAGAAATCCATCTTCGTCTCGAGAGACTGGCATTGCTGATAACACATCTGGAGAGTACAAGAAAACCTGAAATTTCTGTGGTGCCGACATACATTCCTCAACAGATTTTAAAATCTCTCTCCGAAGCCCATCACACTCAGCGTTGGAAACTTCTCGAATAGTTTTCTCAAGCGAACTAAGTGACTCGAAATACATCAAAAGACCTCCTCCGAGTGAAGCTCCGATTGACATCACCGTAGTCACAACAATGAGAATGGTGATGTGAACATTTATTCCTTTTCTTGTTGGTTTCATGTCTGAAGTCTGAATACTCGACCTCATTATTCTGATTTCATATTATTTTACTTTTTTAAAAAAGGTTTTGTTGTCAATCAATAAATTAATTTATTAACCAATACTAGCTATAGGCGGGAGGTTTATACCAACAATGAAATACCTTCCCTACTTCATTACTTCCTTCAGATTGATGCGACCTGTTTGAAGTAAATAAAAGGTTTAATTTCAAAAAAAAAAAAAAAAATGAAAAAGAAAAAGAAAACAATTTATGGTCTAATTGCTACTTATTCCGAAAGGTTTTGTTTCTTTCTCTTTTTTTTTTCCTTTTTTTTTTTTTTTTTTTTCTTTAAACAGCGGGTTTGACAGGAGATGCTCGAAATGTCTAAAACTACCGCTCAGCTATTATTCTTTTAACAGTTTGTTAGTGTACTCCATAATCTTTGATTTCTCGTTTCAGGGGTTAGTGCCGTGAGAGCCAAAAGTGCATCTCTCGATCCTTGAGGAAAGGCGTACTCACCAAACAGAAATAAAGTTCTGCACATATAAAACAATGAAATCTTGCTTGTTCCTAAGTCTTATTTTGTACTATTTTTTTTTCATTTTTTTTTTTTTTTTTTTTTCATTCTTTCTTTTTTTTTAAGAGCAACAGCGAACGAAAATGACCCATATCAGAGTGAGTCTTTTATTATTTATTATTAGTTATGTTTTATGTTTTTTAAAAAAACATTAAAGAGAGGAAGGAAAAGATCTCCTACAGCAACCGTCGAGTGAGTAGGAGGGTGCATTTATTCAACAGCCACACCGAGCTTTCTTTGAGGACATTTGTAAACGTTCGCAATTTGTCAAACATTCTTTTTATGCCTCAGAAACTGCTCATAATGCTGTGTAAAAATAATAAAAGAGAACCTGACGAGAAAAGATTTAAAAAAAAAAAAAAAAAAAAAAAACAAAGGAGAGGCCGATTTATTTTTCACCAGCTATGTAATAAAACAATTTTGTTAAAAAAAATATAAAATGAACGACTAAATCCGTTTAAAAAAGATAGAATTACTAATAGTCGGTAGTCGGTCCACCCAATGCACTAACATCGTAGCCGAGGTTAACAAGTTTTACGTATGCTTTGGAGAAGTCTTCACAGAACTTGTCGTTGTCATCGTGATAAACTTTTACCCATTTCATGAATTCAGCATCTTTAGTAAGTGCCATATCCGCAGGAAGCATCATCAACTTCTTCGACTCCGCGTCTTCGTATTGCTCGTTAGGTGTTCCTTTTGATGAAGGCTTTATCTGCCAAGTTCTGTCTAGCAGTTCAACAAAGAAGCTGTTGGAAAAACCATAAGGATCGTTAGTCCATGGTCCTTCGTAGCCACTGCGATCTTTGTTGCAACGTCCCACAGCATGCGCACCAATCAAAGCGACGATTTCCTGATCGTTAAATCCATACTGTCCAGTAAACACATCTCTGATGTGATCTTGAGCTTTAGAAGCGTCTGGTAGACGACCAGTTGGAGGACACTTTGCGGCATCATCTCTTCCGAAGTAGAAAGGGATCTTTGGGCCTCCCATTTCATCAATTGCAACAAGTGACGCCAATACCCACAAGTCAGCCTTTGTAATACCTGGGTACTTAGCGTGGATCTTTGCAAGAAGACCACGTGCGCGGCCCAAACCGGCGTTTGCCCCATCGTTACATTCTGGTGCCTTGTCCATGGTACCATGGTTACCACCGTCACATGTCTTTTTGTTGTAAGTGCCGGAAGCATGCCACGCAAGTCTAACGAATTCTGGTCCCGCCATCTCATCAGAAATCACATCTTCCAGTTCGGTTCTAATCTTCGTAAGGTCGATTTCCAACTTTGGCTTTTTTGTATCCCAAAAGAACGCTGACGCTTCAGTCTGACCTAAACCCATACCTGCTCCTAACAAACCGACTCCAAATGCTCCCCAGCGACCGCGGCTCATTCTAGAGAATCTGAAAGCTGCCATTTTTGTTGTTGTTATTCTGAGCAAACAAATTTTAATCATTTCATTTTATTATTAACTTTCAAGCCCAGGAAACGGTCGCTAAATACTTAGCAAACCAAAAGGACAAGTAAAATATTCCTCACTACTAGATAGCATTGGAAGATACAAAAAGTCATAAGCGAGAAGAGACCAGTGACTGAATCAAAAGTGATTTGCGTAAACAGTTTATCCAATCACTTGGAAATCTGAATTCTCAAATCAAGAGATTGTGTAAAGTGATCGAAAAGAACACACAAGAGGGCTAGGGGAAGTAATGTAAAAAATATTCAAAAGAAAACGACAACCGGTCAGAAACTCGATCGAACCAAACTTCTGAGTAGTTCTTGCGGCTAGGGAGATAATGTCGGAACAGTTGTTAAATAAAAAGCAACTTGAAGCTGAAAACTAAAATAAAGAGTTCAAAACCTGATTGCCATTTGGGAGAAAGATAATAAAAGAAAAAAGAAAGAACGGGGAAAAAATAAATAAGCAACTCATCTCCGTTATGTTGGCTACGATGCCAACATGTAAACCAGACGAAGACTACGAGGCCAGGGAAGAACATCACTGTCTTCAGGGACTACTACGAGTGGTATTTGCTTATTTGAGAGAGGTTAACAACTTGTGACCACACAGCAGACAATTACATGTCCCCCACAAGAAGATTCTCGATGACGTGAATCGAGGATTAAATGCTTTTTCAGTTACCGCATCAATCAAACTGAGCGGACTAACAGCTTCCCAATTCTTTGCTATATTAATTCCCTCCCTGCAAAGAGCTTCGAGTTTCAATTCAGCAGCCAACGTTACCTGTTCAGAGAGTTCCAAACTATGTACTTTACAATATTCAATCATCACTTCTATGATTTGAGTTTCATTTCGGAAGACTCGACTAAACAGTTTTCGGGATGAAAAAAAACCGACCACTTGAGCAACAGGCATTTCCAAGATCTGACTTTGGTTAACACTAGAGCAGTTTGCTGCCATCCAACGACCGCAAGCAGCCAGAACAATATTAGAATTCAGCTTTACTAACTTCGGAATGTGCGGAGGATAGATATTTGATTCACTAAATCCATATCCTTGAAGTTTATCGAGCGTTTCTCCACAAATACCGTTACCGAGTAAGTCATCACTTGTAATTAAAGCTTCCTTTAATCTCTTGAGGACTAGCTCTCTTACTTCCTCAAGTTGAAGATACTTCGCAAGTGTGCTCATGAACAACATGTCTGATACTAAAATGATTTGTCTTTTCCCATAGATATAATTAATTATCCATCGGAAGTGATCAAATGTGACGCCATCGATGTCTCCAATTTCAACGCAATTTTCATTCGACTCTTTGCAATCCATCGACAGCATGCTATCAAAGTATCCACACACTCCAAATAAAAATATTTTGTGAACTCTTATACTCTCACTTTTGTATGTAATTTCAAAATCGCAACTGTCGCTGTCAATCAGCGATGATCTATCAAACACGACGGACTCTATGAAAACCTTTTTAACAATTGCTGGTGGTCTGCACGATACCCCTGCCGGAGTCGGTGGAAGCGGACCACTCGGTACTTTCCAAAAACGACAAACAACAGGTGCAGGGGGAACTTGAGGTGCTCCCGGTGGCGGTGGTGGTGCTCCCGGTGGTGGTGGTGGTGCTCCCGGTGGTGGTGGTGGTGGTGGTCGGAGAGCAACGAACGTAGGCGCTCGAGTCACCCCCGGAGGTGCCGGCGGAGGCACCGGAGGTGCCCTCGATGGTGGTGGTGGTGGTGGCGCAACCTTCGGAACTGAAGGAGGGGGAGGCGCTCGCGACACCATTAACTTCGAAGGTGGCGCTGGCGGTGGTGGCGCAACCTTCAGAGCTGGAGGTGCGGGCGGCGGAGGCATTTTGTTTATCTGTAAGTGAATGATACAATTTGAACAACAACTGCTCTCACAAGTTAACTTCTAATTCTCATTATCTTTTGGTGCAGAGTGTTCGAGTAGGCAGGTTTGCTAGATTTGCTATTTTTGTCCGCCACAATATCCCAAAAAAAAAAAAAAAAGAAGAAAATAATAAGAACGAGACCAAACCAAAAGAATAACAACTTTTCCCAGAGGAATTGTAATCATAATGAGTTGCTTACGTAATATAAAACAATAATTGTTGTGTCAGATGCCTACAGGCAAGAGAGACACACCTACCTCAGTAATCTATATTAGTGATGAGACAATAGTCTCGTACAGTACTTCTGAAATTTCAGAAATTAAAAACAGCTCAATCTTCATCAGAATCGACATCCATTGTCATAGTCATTCCTACTCCGGCTATCATATCAGTGTTTCGTATTGCACCATCTTGACCAATAACAGTAATCTGTTGAAATTGTTAATTTTAATAAGAAAACAGTTTTTGAATTTAACACAAAAAAACAAAATTGTACTGTTGAACATACATATCGATTCTCATGAGAGTAGTGTCCGAATATGACTACGGCACCGACGACATCCAAAGTGATGGCTGTGCAGCTGTTTTAATTTTTTTTTTTTTTTTTTTTATTCCACGCGAACGATTAACTTATTTTTCCAAATTAAAATTTTCTTTCAATTTAAAGAAAACATACTCTTCTTGTTCCCACGTTCTCCTCCACTTAAGAAATCCCCTATCTATGGAAACAGCAAAAACACCGACTCGAGGAGGATCTAAGAGAGCTACGTAGAGAACTGTTGGAGTCCTAAAATAACGAAGTCGTCTAATATCTGAATACGGTGTAAACTTGAATGGGATTTTGATGGACCAGACGTCAGCGAGATCTCGCTTGACTTCATATCGGGTTTCCAGATTGTCACGAGTAACGCATTGCTGTCTTGTTATGGAAGACAAAGCAATAGATGAGAGTTCTGTGTTTTCAACACACGCCTTCATCGATTCGTCTTCCCGACGATCTATTTCATTAATGAATGCCGCATACCTCCTGGCTTCCAAATTCTCAGGGCAATTCATTGGAAGACGAGGGTCAAATTTCGTTCCAGTCTTTGGCGCAGAATCCCGAATTGCTTGTATTTCATTCCATTGCGGGGCAGCTGGATATATAGATTTGTTTGTAGCAAAACGATGTGTTTCTGAAGTATCAGTTAATGCCATTTCTGACCACTCTTCAGGTGACACGTGGTGCACTCGACTTTTGAGATCTTCCTGTTGCATGAATGCAGCACGAAATCCGTGTCGTTCAGTAAGAGTCTCATCAACATTCTGATGAATGAATACTCCTTCAGCAAAGTAGTCGGGTGGACTGGATTCTAAAAGAGAAATAACGCGTCCTCCCCGACCCTCGAAATTCATCATAAAGTGACTGGCCTCAACATCTTCTAATACGGCTTCACCGTTAGGAGATAGAGAAAGAACATTAGTCTCTGAAAGATGAAGAAACTCTGTTTCGAGTTGAAACTCCTGCACTTCTACAACACTCTTTTTAGATGGAGTGATTTTAACCAACTTCAGACAATTCATGGCTCTCACGATTACTCTGTAGCAGTCTGGACTTTTTAAATATTTCTCAACAGACAACGAATCGAATCCGAGTGGTAAGGTTCGAGATATTGTTGGCAAGCCGTCATCTATCGAAATCACATGTAATCTCTCTCCCTGCGTCACTAATACGAATCGCTCGTCAGAAGTGTAGAATGGTTTAGAGAACAGAGACTCCGACATGCGAGTTAGCTCCTGAATAACAACACCGTTCCTTTTACAAAACATCGCAATCTTATTAGGAAAAGCCAACACCAATCCCTTAGAACAAGCTTCAACAGATAATAATGGAAGTTGTCCTTCGAATTGTCCGCAGACTTTATGCCAAACAGGTGTGTGTTGGAATATCCGAACAAGAGTTATTTCGTAGCGTTTTTGTGAGGAAACCTGCTGTTCGTTGTCGAGTCGGTATTGTCTGACTGGTTTATGAAGAATTGATTCTATTTGATACTCATCGAGATCGTGAATCCCGAGATCCCATAACAAGTTAGCATCTTTAGCAGCGTGACTCTCTTCATCGTCTTCAATATCTTCGTCGTCATCATCTTGATTAGTATCAGGAGAGCTAACGATGTACATGTCTCCTTCATAGGCTTTACAATACACTACTTCACTTGGGTTAATTGAGAGCTCCTCACTGAGAGAAACTCTTTCCTGGTGAAGTACATCAAATATAAATGTTCCATTAACAACATATCTCTGAGGGTGTTGTTGGGTTGCCACGTCTAACATTTCATGCCATTCGCTGCAGACGAGTGCACATCGAAGTCTCACAACCGCCAGAGGAATAAATGCAAAGACAACACCCATGACATCGCAGACGTTATAAATCTGACAAGGGTCTTTGCCACTTGATGTTACCCTCTCTTCACCCACGACCATTACTGTTTTACCCTTTGCTACTACGTCACCATCTCGTAGTGTCTTCCCTGAAACTATTAATCTCGAGACCCACAAGTTGCTAAACTCTTGATGGACTCGCTGCGTAAGTTGGTCGTAACTCATTCCAGGAGTTGGACATTCAATTCGCTTTGTCTTCCCTTTCCTACTTAGCTTAATCATAGTATTGTGTACTGTTGTAATTATAAATAATTCTATTGTTGTGGTTGTGGTACTACTGATGTGCTGTTGTAAGCTCAGTAGAGTCCGGTTGAAAAAAAAAAAAAAAACTTTCCATAAAAAAAGTAAAGAAATCATTATCCAGGCGCCTGTTCGTTGATTGGAAAAACGTTTCACACGATTTCTCCCAAAACATAAACTGCCTAATAATGTGAGCTCTTTTTTTTTTTTTTTTTTTTTAATGTTTTTTTTTTCTTTTTTTTTTTCGTGCTTTATTTATTTTACTGTGCACATACTATGTTATAGAAGTGATACACCCAAAACACTTGGCGGAATGAATCGTTGACTACCAAACAAGATGATACGTCTTTTAAAAATGTCAAATGATGAAGCAAACGACGTGGATACGATTTTGTTCTAAAATGAACACGTTCTTAGCTGTTTAATTCAGACCAAAAAAATAAAATAAAAGGATCACTTGCTTACCTCAAACGTGACATTTAAGATTTTTCGTTACAAATTAATGAACGAAATATGCGGCCGCATCATATTTCAGTTCTCCAATTCAAAAGAGAGTCTCTGAACAGAATCAGAATTGGTTATTCTCGTTTGCCAGATTGGCAAAGAACTTTTTTTTTGTTTCGCAGCCTCTTTCCGTTCTATCGATTGGAAACTAATCCAGAACTATAGTTAGTTAGTAGGAACATTACAGGACTCTTTTCTTTTTAAGAATATCTAAAGTAGCACAACAAAATTGTGTATTTTTTTTTTTTTTTTTACAAATGAATAATCGATGCAAACGCATGCTCACAACCAACTATATTGGATCTTTGTTCAGTAACAAAATGGATCACCTGACCTTTGTTGAGGAAACTCGTTTCCATAAAATAACAACTCAAAGTGATGTTAACAACTTCTATTTGTTGAGAACAGAATTGAGAAGTTTGGATACTTTTTGTCGTTCAAGTTCAAGAGCATCACAAAGAGAACCATCAAATGTTGTGTTAGAAAGAACAACACGTGGCAATCGTATCAACAAAATAATACAATTATAATCTATGGATGTAATATATATAAATAAAATAAAAAAAAGGTCATTACGGATGTAACAGAGGGCAAATGATAGAAAACAAAAAACTAAAACCAAACACGCCGAACGTAAATGTGATGATAGCTGTAACAAAACCGAAACAAAAAATTCCCCGAAAACCCTCCTACAACATAAACAAAAGTAACACAGGAAAGAAGGCTATTGAGCGACGAAGGAACTCATTCGAAATAATGAGAACTCACTTTTTTGTAGACAAAAACAAAAGGGAATAACTTTTCGTTCACCAATTGATTTTACCAATAATAAGAAATCAAAGATGACCTTAACGTCAATCATCTAATCCAACGCGTTGTCAGAGGCTGCCTCTGAAGTTGGCTTGTCAGATTGCACTCTTGAAGGAGGTCTATAGATGTCACTAGAACCGTCTGAGAGTTCCTGCAATTCTTGCGCTTCTCCTTCCTTCTCATCAAAGACGTAAACTAATTCCATATCCTGTTTTGTTTTGTTTTTTTATTATTTAGTGGGTCGGTTTGCCACTGGAACTTTTAATTGTGATCTCACCAATCCAAAGGAAACACAACAGAAGAATAAAATAAACAAACCTCTCCTTCAACGTCAACTAAGAATTCCTGAGTGGCCTTGTGCAACTTCGCCTGGTTCTGGAGTCTGCGTCTGCGGCGCCAGACGAGAAAAATAATGAGAACACAGCAGGCAACAACAGAAAGTAAGACAGGAACTAACCAAATTAGACTTGTGTCGTCATTATCTTCTTCTGGAAGGTGACGCTTCCAATCAGGGCTGTCGTAATACGAGGGAGAACTCTTAAAGGCTGGGCTGTCATCGTATTTACCTAACGGGGTGTCTACAAACTTTCCTTGAGGTGAATCCTTGAACTCTGGAGACGCTGCAAACTTACCTTCAGGAGTACTCGCATAGTATTCTGGACTTAACACGTATTCAGGTGATCTCTTAAAACCCTCTTCTGGACTTCTCCACTTCGCTTCAGGGCTGACATCATAGTTTGGAGAATTCTTGAAATCAGGAGATTCAACATATTGACCTTGAGGACTTCTATCCCACTTTCCTTGAGGGGAATCTTTATACTCTGGAGTAGTAGTTAATTGACCCTTTGGTGTTGTTATAAAGAAATCAGGTGAATCTTTATATTCAGGTGAAGTGTGGTAATGATTTAATGGAGACATTGCTTGTCCTGCAGGAGAATTACTGAAGTCTGGGGAAATCTTATAATCAGGGGAATCGTAGTATTGACCAGCTGGTGTCTTATCAAACTTTCCTTGAGGGGAATCCTTGTACTCAGGTGTATTCGTATATTTATGTTCCGGACTTTGGTTCTGACTCTCAGGTGAGAAGATGATGTACTCTGGTGAAGCCTTGTACTCGGGAGTGTCTACGTATTGTCCTTGCGGTGTTTTGTCCCACTTTCCTTGAGGAGAATCTTTGTATTCAGGTGATGCACTTAACTGTCCTTGAGGTGTTGTAATCAAGTAATCTGGAGAATTCTTGTACTCAGGTGATCCTAAGTACTGCTGCTTCGGAGACACAGCTACCCAATCAGGAGACGTATCATAAGCAGGAGAATCCTTAAAAGCTGGAGTGTCAACGAACTGACCTTGAGGTGTCTTATCAAACTTACCTTGAGGGGAATCTTTGTATTCAGGTGATGTTGTCAACTGTCCTCTTGGAGTGGTGATGAAGAAATCCGGTGAATCTTTATACTCAGGAGAAGCATGATATTGATTGTCAGGTGCCAGAGCCTTGCCATCAGGTGATTGCGAGAACTCAGGTGAAGCCTTAAACTCGGGTGTGTCTACGTGTTGACCCTGCGGTGTCTTGTCAAACTTTCCTTGAGGAGAATCCTTGTACTCAGGTGTATTCATGTGCTGATGTTCAGGACTCAGGTTCTGACTCTCAGGTGAGAAGATGATGTACTCTGGTGAAGCCTTGAACTCGGGAGAGTCTACGTGCTGACCTTGTGGTGTCTTATCAAACTTCCCCTGCGGAGAGTCTTTGTATTCAGGAGTGGTTGTTAGCTGACCCTTCGGTGTCGTAATAAAGAAATCAGGTGAGTCTTTGTACTCAGGCGATTGCAGGAATTGGTGTTCAGGAGTAGCAGCCAAGGATTCCGGTGACTTGTCATAGGACGGGGTGTTCTTAAATTCTGGTGTATCAACATACTGACCTTGAGGAGTCTTGTCAAACTTTCCTTGAGGGGAATCCTTGTACACAGGTGAGTTAGTATATTTACCCTCAGGAGTACTTATAAAGAATTGAGGAGAATCTTTGTATTTGGGGGTTTGCATATATTTATTTTCAGGTGTTATCGCCTGCCCCTCAGGAGAGCTCCAAAAATCTGGAGAGTTCTTGTACTCCGGAGTATCAACGAACTGACCTTGAGGTGTCTTATCGAACTTACCTTGAGGGGAATCTTTGTATTCAGGTGACGTCGTCAACTGTCCTCTTGGAGTAGTGATGAAGAAATCCGGTGAATCTTTATACTCAGGAGAAGCATGATATTGATTGTCAGGTGCCAGAGCCTTGCCATCAGGTGATTGCGAGAACTCAGGTGAAGCCTTAAACTCGGGTGTGTCTACGTGTTGACCCTGCGGTGTCTTGTCAAATTTACCCTGCGGAGAATCCTTGTACTCAGGTGTATTCATGTGTTGATGTTCAGGACTCAGGTTCTGACTCTCAGGTGAGAAGATGATGTACTCTGGTGAAGCCTTGAACTCGGGAGAGTCTACGTGCTGACCTTGAGGTGTCTTATCGAACTTCCCCTGCGGAGAGTCTTTGTATTCAGGAGTGGTTGTTAGCTGACCCTTCGGTGTCGTAATAAAGAAATCCGGCGAGTCTTTGTACTCAGGCGATTGCAGGAATTGGTGTTCAGGAGTAGCAGCCAAGGATTCCGGTGACTTGTCATAGGACGGGGTGTTCTTAAATTCTGGTGTATCAACATACTGACCTTGAGGAGTCTTGTCAAACTTTCCTTGAGGGGAATCCTTGTATTCAGGAGAAGTCGTCAACTGTCCTCGTGGTGTGGTAATAAAGAAATCAGGTGAGTCTTTGTATTCAGGTGATGCCTGATATTGATTCTCTGGAGTTAGTGCTTGACCAGCAGGTGACTTCCAGAACACTGGTGAATTCTTGTATTCCGGAGTGTCAACGATCTGACCTTGCGGTGTCTTATCGAACTTACCTTGAGGGGAATCCTTGTATTCAGGTGACGTCGTCAACTGTCCTCTTGGAGTGGTGATGAAGAAATCCGGTGAATCTTTATACTCAGGAGAAGCATGATATTGATTGTCAGGTGACAGAGCCTTGCCATCAGGTGATTGCGAAAACTCAGGTGAAGCCTTAAACTCGGGTGAATCTACGTGTTGACCCTGCGGTGTCTTGTCAAACTTTCCTTGAGGAGAATCCTTGTACTCAGGTGTATTCATGTGTTGATGTTCAGGACTCAGGTTCTGACTCTCAGGTGAGAAGATGATGTATTCCGGTGAAGACTTGTACAAAGGCGAATCGTCCAGTTTTCCCTGAGGAGTTCTGTCCCATTTTCCTTGCGGAGAGTCTTTGTATTCAGGAGTGGTTGTTAGCTGACCCTTCGGTGTCGTAATAAAGAAATCAGGTGAGTCTTTGTATTCAGGCGTTTGTAAGTACTGGTTTTCAGGTGTTTGTGAAAGTGAATCCGGTGATTGCGCAAACGACGGAGAATTTTTGAAAACTGGGGAGTCAAAAAACTGCCCAGCAGGTGTCCTATCGAATTTACCCTGCGGGGAATCCTTGTATTCAGGAGAAGTCGTCAACTGTCCTCGTGGTGTGGTAATAAAGAAATCAGGTGAGTCTTTGTATTCAGGTGATGCCTGATATTGATTCTCTGGAGTTAGTGCTTGACCAGCAGGTGACTTCCAGAACACTGGTGAATTCTTGTATTCCGGAGTGTCAACGATCTGACCTTGAGGTGTCTTATCGAACTTACCTTGAGGGGAATCCTTGTATTCAGGTGACGTTGTCAACTGTCCTCTTGGAGTAGTGATGAAGAAATCCGGTGAATCTTTATACTCAGGAGAAGCATGATATTGATTGTCAGGTGCCAGAGCCTTGCCATCAGGTGATTGCGAGAACTCAGGTGAAGCCTTAAACTCGGGTGTGTCTACGTGTTGACCCTGCGGTGTCTTGTCAAATTTACCCTGCGGAGAATCCTTGTACTCAGGTGTATTCATGTGTTGATGTTCAGGACTCAGGTTCTGACTCTCAGGTGAGAAGATGATGTACTCCGGTGAAGCCTTGAACTCGGGAGAATCTACGTGCTGACCTTGTGGTGTCTTATCAAACTTCCCCTGCGGAGAGTCTTTGTATTCAGGAGTGGTTGTTAGCTGACCCTTCGGTGTCGTAATAAAGAAATCAGGTGAGTCTTTGTATTCAGGCGTTTGTAAGTACTGGTTTTCAGGTGTTTGTGAAAGCGAATCCGGTGATTGTGCAAATGACGGAGAATTTTTGAAACTTGGGGAGTCAAAAAACTGCCCAGCAGGTGTCCTATCGAATTTACCCTGCGGGGAATCCTTGTATTCAGGAGAAGTCGTCAACTGTCCTCTTGGAGTCGTTACAAAGAAATCCGGCGAGTCTTTGTATTCAGGTGATGCCTGATATTGGTTTTCAGGAGTTAGTGCTTGACCAGCAGGTGACTTCCAGAACACTGGTGAATTCTTGTATTCCGGAGTGTCAACGATCTGACCTTGAGGAGTCTTATCGAACTTACCTTGAGGGGAATCCTTGTATTCAGGTGACGTTGTCAACTGTCCTCTTGGAGTGGTGATGAAGAAATCCGGTGAATCTTTATACTCAGGAGAAGCATGATATTGATTATCAGGTGCCAGAGCCTTGCCATCAGGTGATTGCGAGAACTCAGGTGAAGCCTTGAACTCTGGAGAGTCTACATGCTGACCTTGAGGTGTCTTGTCAAACTTTCCTTGAGGAGAATCCTTGTACTCAGGTGTATTCATGTGTTGATGTTCAGGACTCAGGTTCTGACTCTCAGGTGAGAAGATGATGTACTCTGGTGAAGCCTTGAACTCGGGAGAGTCTACGTGCTGACCTTGAGGTGTCTTATCGAACTTACCCTGCGGAGAGTCTTTGTATTCAGGAGTGGTTGTTAGCTGACCCTTCGGTGTCGTAATAAAGAAATCAGGTGAGTCTTTGTATTCAGGTGATGCCTGATATTGGTTTTCAGGAGTTAGTGCTTGACCAGCAGGCGATTTCAGGAAAGCAGGAGAATCTTTGTACACAGGAGTGTCAACGAACTGACCTTGAGGTGTCTTATCAAACTTACCTTGAGGGGAATCCTTGTATTCAGGAGATCCTACCTGCTGTCCTCTTGGAGTGGTGATGAAGAAATCCGGTGAATCTTTATACTCAGGAGAAGCAAGATATTGATTGTCAGGTGTTAGAGCCTTGCCATCAGGTGATTGCGAGAACTCAGGTGAAGCCTTGAACTCTGGAGAGTCTACGTGTTGACCCTGAGGTGTCTTGTCAAACTTACCCTGCGGAGAATCCTTGTACTCAGGTGTATTCATGTGTTGATGTTCAGGACTCAGATTCTGACTCTCAGGTGAGAAGATGATGTACTCTGGTGAAGCCTTGAACTCGGGAGAGTCTACGTGCTGACCTTGTGGTGTCTTATCGAACTTACCCTGCGGAGAGTCCTTGTATTCAGGTGAAGTAGTTTGCTTTCCCTCTGGTGTGGTTACAAAGAAATCAGGTGAATCCTTGTACTGAGGAGTTCCGTGATACTGATTTTCGGGAGACAAAGATTGACCAGCTGGTGAATCGAAAAAGTCGGGAGAATTCTTAAAAACGGGCGTGTCAACGAACTGACCTTGAGGTGTCTTATCAAACTTACCTTGAGGGGAATCTTTGTATTCAGGTGATGTTGTCAACTGTCCTCTTGGAGTGGTGATGAAGAAATCCGGTGAATCTTTATACTCAGGAGAAGCATGATATTGATTGTCAGGTGCCAGAGCCTTGCCATCAGGTGATTGCGAGAACTCAGGTGAAGCCTTGAACTCGGGTGTGTCTACGTGTTGACCCTGCGGTGTCTTGTCAAACTTTCCTTGAGGAGAATCCTTGTACTCAGGTGTATTCATTTGTTGATGTTCAGGACTCAGGTTCTGACTCTCAGGTGAGAAGATGATGTACTCTGGTGAAGCCTTGAACTCGGGAGAGTCTACGTGCTGACCTTGAGGTGTCTTATCGAACTTACCCTGCGGAGAGTCTTTGTATTCAGGAGTGGTTGTTAGCTGACCCTTCGGTGTTGTAATAAAGAAATCAGGTGAGTCTTTGTACTCAGGCGATTGCAGGAATTGGTGTTCAGGAGTAGCAGCCAAGGATTCCGGTGACTTGTCATAGGACGGGGTGTTCTTAAATTCTGGTGTATCAACATACTGACCTTGAGGAGTCTTGTCAAACTTTCCTTGAGGGGAATCCTTGTACACAGGTGAGTTAGTATATTTACCCTCAGGAGTACTTATAAAGAATTGAGGAGAATCTTTGTATTCAGGAGTTTTCATGAACTGGTTGTCAGGAGAGAAACTGAGAGCCTGAGGAGATGATAAAAAGCTCGGGGAATCTTTAAATACTGGAGTGTCAACGAACTGACCTTGCGGTGTCTTATCAAACTTACCTTGAGGGGAATCCTTGTATTCAGGAGATCCTACCTGCTGTCCTCTTGGAGTGGTGATGAAGAAATCCGGTGAATCTTTATACTCAGGAGAAGCATGATATTGATTGTCAGGTGCCAGAGCCTTGCCATCAGGTGATTGCGAGAACTCAGGCGAAGCCTTGAACTCGGGTGAGTCTACGTGTTGACCCTGAGGTGTGTTGTCAAATTTACCCTGCGGAGAATCCTTGTACTCAGGTGTATTCACGTGTTGATGTTCAGGACTCAGGTTCTGACTCTCAGGTGAGAAGATGATGTACTCTGGTGAAGCCTTGAACTCGGGAGAGTCTACGTGCTGACCTTGTGGTGTCTTATCAAACTTCCCCTGCGGAGAGTCTTTGTATTCAGGAGTGGTTGTTAGCTGACCCTTCGGTGTCGTTATAAAGAAATCAGGTGAGTCTTTGTATTCAGGTGATGCCTGATATTGATTCTCTGGGGTCAGAGATAGTCCAGCAGGCGATTTCAAGAAAGCAGGAGAATCCTTGAACACAGGAGTGTCAACAAACTGACCTTGAGGAGTCTTATCGAACTTACCTTGAGGGGAATCTTTGTATTCAGGTGACGTTGTCAACTGTCCTCTTGGAGTAGTGATGAAGAAATCCGGTGAATCTTTATACTCAGGAGAAGCATGATATTGATTGTCAGGTGCCAGAGCCTTGCCATCAGGTGATTGCGAGAACTCAGGTGAAGCCTTGAACTCGGGTGAGTCTACGTGTTGACCCTGCGGTGTCTTGTCAAATTTACCCTGCGGAGAATCCTTGTACTCAGGTGTATTCATGTGTTGATGTTCAGGACTCAGGTTCTGACTCTCAGGTGAGAAGATGATGTACTCTGGTGAAGCCTTGAACTCGGGAGAGTCTACGTGCTGACCTTGTGGTGTCTTATCGAACTTACCCTGCGGAGAGTCCTTGTATTCAGGTGAAGTAGTTTGCTTTCCCTCTGGTGTGGTTACAAAGAAATCAGGTGAATCCTTGTACTGAGGAGTTCCGTGATACTGATTTTCGGGAGACAAAGATTGACCAGCTGGTGAATCGAAAAAGTCGGGAGAATTCTTAAAAACGGGCGTGTTAACGAACTGACCTTGAGGTGTCTTATCGAACTTACCTTGAGGGGAATCCTTGTATTCAGGTGACGTCGTCAACTGTCCTCTTGGAGTAGTGATGAAGAAATCCGGTGAATCTTTATACTCAGGAGAAGCATGATATTGATTGTCAGGTGCCAGAGCCTTGCCATCAGGTGATTGCGAGAACTCAGGTGAAGCCTTAAACTCGGGTGTGTCTACGTGTTGACCCTGCGGTGTCTTGTCAAATTTACCCTGCGGAGAATCCTTGTACTCAGGTGTATTCATGTGTTGATGTTCAGGACTCAGGTTCTGACTCTCAGGTGAGAAGATGATGTACTCTGGTGAAGCCTTGAACTCGGGAGAGTCTACGTGCTGACCTTGAGGTGTCTTATCGAACTTCCCCTGCGGAGAGTCTTTGTATTCAGGAGTGGTTGTTAGCTGACCCTTCGGTGTTGTAATAAAGAAATCAGGTGAGTCTTTGTACTCAGGCGATTGCAGGAATTGGTGTTCAGGAGTAGCAGCCAAGGATTCCGGTGACTTGTCATAGGACGGGGTGTTCTTAAATTCTGGTGTATCAACATACTGACCTTGAGGAGTCTTGTCAAACTTTCCTTGAGGGGAATCCTTGTATTCAGGAGAAGTCGTCAACTGTCCTCGTGGTGTGGTAATAAAGAAATCAGGTGAGTCTTTGTATTCAGGTGATGCCTGATATTGATTCTCTGGAGTTAGTGCTTGACCAGCAGGTGACTTCCAGAACACTGGTGAATTCTTGTATTCCGGAGTGTCAACGATCTGACCTTGCGGTGTCTTGTCAAACTTACCTTGAGGGGAATCCTTGTATTCAGGTGACGTCGTCAACTGTCCTCTTGGAGTAGTGATGAAGAAATCCGGTGAATCTTTATACTCAGGAGAAGCATGATATTGATTGTCAGGTGCCAGAGCCTTGCCATCAGGTGATTGCGAGAACTCAGGTGAAGCCTTAAACTCGGGTGTGTCTACGTGTTGACCCTGCGGTGTCTTGTCAAATTTACCCTGCGGAGAATCCTTGTACTCAGGTGTATTCATGTGTTGATGTTCAGGACTCAGATTCTGACTCTCAGGTGAGAAGATGATGTACTCTGGTGAAGCCTTGTACTCGGGAGAGTCTACGTGCTGACCTTGCGGAGTTTTATCGAACTTACCCTGCGGAGAGTCTTTGTATTCAGGTGTAGTGGTTAACTTCCCTTCAGGTGTTTTTACGAAATAAACTGGTGAGTCTTTGTATTGAGGGGATTCGTGGTACTGATTATCAGGTGTGAGTGATTGACTTCCTGGTGACAAAGCGAATTGAGGAGATGACTTGTATTCAGGTGTGTCAACAAACTGCCCTTGTGGTGTCTTATCAAATTTTCCTTGAGGTGAGTCTTTATATTCAGGGGTATTGATTTGCTGCCCCCTCGGTGTCGTGATAAAGAAATCAGGTGAGTCTTTGTATTCAGGTGATGCCTGATATTGATTCTCTGGGGTCAGAGATAGTCCAGCAGGCGATTTCAAGAAAGCAGGAGAATCCTTGAACACAGGAGTGTCAACGAACTGACCTTGAGGTGTCTTATCGAACTTACCTTGAGGGGAATCCTTGTATTCAGGAGATCCTACCTGCTGTCCTCTTGGAGTGGTGATGAAGAAATCCGGTGAATCTTTATACTCAGGAGAAGCATGATATTGATTGTCAGGTGACAGAGCCTTGCCATCAGGTGATTGCGAGAACTCAGGTGAAGCCTTGAACTCGGGTGTGCCTACGTGTTGACCCTGCGGTGTCTTGTCAAATTTACCCTGCGGAGAATCCTTGTACTCAGGTGTATTCATGTGTTGATGTTCAGGACTCAGGTTCTGACTCTCAGGTGAGAAGATGATGTACTCTGGTGAAGCCTTGAACTCGGGAGAGTCTACGTGCTGACCTTGAGGTGTCTTATCGAACTTCCCCTGCGGAGAGTCTTTGTATTCAGGAGTGGTTGTTAGCTGACCCTTCGGTGTCGTAATAAAGAATTCCGGCGAGTCTTTGTATTCAGGTGATGCCTGATATTGGTTTTCAGGAGTTAGTGCTTGACCAGCAGGTGACTTCCAGAACACTGGTGAATTCTTGTATTCCGGAGTGTCAACGATCTGACCTTGAGGAGTCTTATCGAACTTACCTTGAGGGGAATCCTTGTATTCAGGTGACGTTGTCAACTGTCCTCTTGGAGTGGTGATGAAGAAATCCGGTGAATCTTTATACTCAGGAGAAGCATGATATTGATTGTCAGGTGCTAGAGCCTTGCCATCAGGTGATTGCGAGAACTCAGGTGAAGCCTTGAACTCGGGTGTGTCTACGTGTTGACCCTGCGGTGTCTTGTCAAATTTACCCTGCGGAGAATCCTTGTACTCAGGTGTATTCATGTGTTGATGTTCAGGACTCAGGTTCTGACTCTCAGGTGAGAAGATGATGAACTCTGGTGAAGCCTTGTATTCGGGTGTGTCTACGTGCTGACCTTGTGGTGTCTTATCGAACTTCCCCTGCGGAGAGTCTTTGTATTCAGGAGTGGTTGTTAGCTGACCCTTCGGTGTCGTTATAAAGAAATCAGGTGAGTCTTTGTATTCAGGTGATGCCTGATATTGATTCTCTGGGGTCAGAGATAGTCCAGCAGGCGATTTCAAGAAAGCAGGAGAATCCTTGAACACAGGAGTGTCAACAAACTGACCTTGAGGAGTCTTATCGAACTTACCTTGAGGGGAATCCTTGTATTCAGGAGATCCTACCTGCTGTCCTCTTGGAGTGGTGATGAAGAAATCCGGTGAATCTTTATACTCAGGAGAAGCATGATATTGATTGTCAGGTGACAGAGCCTTGCCATCAGGTGATTGCGAGAACTCAGGTGAAGCCTTAAACTCTGGTGTGTCTACCTGCTGACCCTGAGGTGTCTTATCGAACTTTCCTTGAGGAGAATCCTTGTACTCAGGTGTATTCACGTGTTGATGTTCAGGACTCAGGTTCTGACTCTCAGGTGAGAAGATGATGTACTCTGGTGAAGCCTTGAACTCGGGAGAGTCTACGTGCTGACCTTGTGGTGTCTTATCAAACTTCCCCTGCGGAGAGTCTTTGTATTCAGGAGTGGTTGTTAGCTGACCCTTCGGTGTCGTAATAAAGAAATCCGGCGAGTCTTTGTATTCAGGTGATGCCTGATATTGATTCTCTGGAGTTAGTGCTTGACCAGCAGGTGACTTCCAGAACACTGGTGAATTCTTGTATTCCGGAGTATCAACGATCTGACCCTGCGGTGTCTTGTCAAACTTACCTTGAGGGGAATCCTTGTATTCAGGTGACGTTGTCAACTGTCCTCTTGGAGTAGTGATGAAGAAATCCGGTGAATCTTTATACTCAGGTGAAGCATGATATTGATTGTCAGGTGCCAGAGCCTTGCCATCAGGTGATTGCGAGAACTCTGGTGAAGCCTTGAACTCGGGTGTGTCTACGTGTTGACCCTGCGGTGTCTTGTCAAACTTTCCTTGAGGAGAATCCTTGTACTCAGGTGTATTCATGTGTTGATGTTCAGGACTCAGGTTCTGACTCTCAGGTGAGAAGATGATGTACTCTGGTGAAGCCTTGAACTCGGGAGAGTCTACGTGCTGACCTTGAGGTGTCTTATCGAACTTACCCTGCGGAGAGTCTTTGTATTCAGGAGTGGTTGTTAGCTGACCCTTCGGTGTCGTAATAAAGAAATCAGGTGAGTCTTTGTATTCAGGTGATGCCTGATATTGGTTTTCAGGAGTTAGTGCTTGACCAGCAGGCGATTTCAGGAAAGCAGGAGAATCTTTGTACACAGGAGTGTCAACGAACTGACCTTGAGGTGTCTTATCAAACTTACCTTGAGGGGAATCCTTGTATTCAGGAGATCCTACCTGCTGTCCTCTTGGAGTGGTGATGAAGAAATCCGGTGAATCTTTATACTCAGGAGAAGCAAGATATTGATTGTCAGGTGTTAGAGCCTTGCCATCAGGTGATTGCGAGAACTCAGGTGAAGCCTTGAACTCTGGAGAGTCTACGTGTTGACCCTGAGGTGTCTTGTCAAACTTACCCTGCGGAGAATCCTTGTACTCAGGTGTATTCATGTGTTGATGTTCAGGACTCAGATTCTGACTCTCAGGTGAGAAGATGATGTACTCTGGTGAAGCCTTGAACTCGGGAGAGTCTACGTGTTGACCCTGAGGTGTCTTATCGAACTTACCCTGCGGTGAATCCTTAAATTCAGGTGACATCATGAATTGGTTTTCAGGTGTCTTGGACTGGCTCTCAGGCGACTGTGCAAACTGAGGTGAGCTTTTGAATTCGGGAGTGTCAACATGCTGACCTTGCGGGGTCTTATCGAACTTCCCTTGGGGAGTATCCTTGAATTCAGGTGACATCATGTATTGGTTTTCAGGTGTCTTGGACTGGCTCTCAGGTGACTGCGCAAACTGAGGTGAACTTTTAAATTCGGGAGTGTCTACATGCTGACCCTGCGGTGTCTTGTCAAACTTGCCCTGGGGAGAATCTTGATAAGCTGGTGATGAAACAGGCGATCCTGTATCATGTATTGGAGCATCCTTATAGTCAGGAGAGCCTTTGTAATATGGAGAACCTAATACTTGGGGACTGCAAGGTCTCCCAGTTTCTGGATCTATGCAGTTTGTGGATCCGATCACAGCCTGCAGTAGAACTAATGGAACCACGCGCCATGGTTTCATGTTCTTCTTCTTACATGTCCTGAACTGATTACGAAAAATAAATATTTAATACAAAATTCCTATTAGATGAGGTAAAGAAATATTATTATTATTATTATTGATGGGAAGTAACCTGAAGGAAAATAACGATTAATAATCAACAAGATTACCTGAGTCAGTACAATGTCGAAAAGCATAGCCGCGATCTTGATAATACCTCAGAAAGATATCATCAAGGCGAGTGAAAGTTTGCAAAATTCCCAAATAGAATATAAGTTGCCCATGTTGTTGATACTTAAAAGCTGTGCTTTCTAATTGCTTGCGCTTCCGTTCGTTGTTTGAGTTTGGGGTTTCAAGGATAAAAAAATAAATAGTGGGGGGAAAAACAAGTTTTCCATAAAAAATGAGGGAATAAACTGCCTGCGTCTAACATCAGACAAACTACTTAGAGCTGTGACTCATTCTTCGCCACAAAAAGACGTCAACAGAACCTTCGACACGCACAGCTAGTTCATGAATTCTGCCCAACAAGTCTAACTTGTTGGGCGAAGCAAAGCTAACTGTGGCCCACCGAAAGGTGCTGAAATTCCCTATATTATTTCAAGCAAATAATGAATGGGACAAACAAAACAAAAAAAAGATATATAATTCTGCTTCTCCGAAGGATTTTTTTTTTTTTTTTTTTGCGATCAAATAAAGTTCTGCCGCTAGAATAAAAATATTGCTTTTCGGCAGATAGGAAAAAAAAAAAATGAAAAAATCGGTTTCCTCATTTTGCTTAGTTAATGAGGAGAAGGGGAAGCGGAGAGCAAGGTTCCCTTGCTTAAAAAGAAAGTCTTTAGTGAAAAATAGTTCACATAGCGACCATAAATTTTTATTTAATCCGGATTCACTATGGTAGCGGGGGGGGAGTAGACGGCATCAGTCTTGTTCCTATTCGTTACGTTTGCCCTTCTCCGCAAACTCATGACATCAACAACATGGTTAATCATGTAACCCTCTAACACAGTTCTACAATAGAATATTGACAAACGAGATACTAACTAAGAGTAGTCCTGAGTTATATCTATCGGGGGGGTAACTTGATACTAATATTAAATGGAAAGTAACTTGAAACTGGCAAAAACGAGAATAGGGTTCGGCCAAACCTGGTTGCAATATAACAAATCAACAGTTGGTATCGATAAAAAATCCCATATGTGCTGTCGAATATGGGGATTCGGGGGCCACGTACTACAGGTTGAGCGCCCCATGTCCTGTAGCCCGTTACATCGGGGGGAGGTTGTATGTTCGATTTTGTAAAAATTACAACTGTGTTGTATCATAAAAACATAAAGACAATTTAACATTAGTTTTAAATACAGTGACTAAGGGTGAATCGCAACTTAGTATAATAAAGTAACTATTTAGGTTTCGAGAGTAATCCATATACCTCTATTCCAGTATGGTGTAGAAGTAAGTCAGTCAAATGTTGAGACTGAGTCATTCCAGTTTGCAGGACTGGAATGTAGTTACTTTAAGTTTCATGTTCATAATAAAAAAAAAAAAAAATCTCTTGTATCTATCTGGGGGGTAACTTGATACTAATATTAAATGGAAAGCAACTTGAAACTGGCAAAAACGAGAATAGGGTTCGGCCAAACCTGGTTGCAATATAAGAAATCAACAGTTGGTATCGATGGGGGGGGATAATTTGATCTTGATCGGGTTATAGGTTGACAACATAAACTCCATAATACTATAATAAGTAAATAGGTTAAAACTTATGCTCACTTTTGGGGTGTGTGAGTACAGTATTTTATCGAATCAAAACAACTAACAATGAGATTAAAACGAAAACGACGTCACTCATTATTTAAGCAAACTAAATGAATAGCTGACCAGTCGTCGAGTCGAGTAATTCATATTTTATATAATTTCCATCAAAACAGATGTTTTCTCCAACCCTTTTCGAAGCGTTCAACGAAAGGTTTGACTGAACATTCGAACAACAACAAAAAGAAGAAGCCTTATATATTTTTGTTGATCAAGAGACAGTATTACTTGCGCAAAGGGAAAATAGATAACATTTTGACCATAAATAAATAAAAACGGCTCTTTTAATTTGAATAGTTAGTTAGTTTCTTCTCCGACTTTGTCGGTGCAAAAAAAAAAAAAAAAAAAAAAACACCTAAGGCGTGCTTGGAAGACAACAGCGGGTTAAAAAAAAAACAAACAATAAGCTTTTTATTGCGGTACACTAAAAAAAAAATGAAATTCGACGCTTAATTTTTTTATTTGCAATAAAAAAAATATGTGAACAAAAGTTTCATTGAAACTAATCACATCAAATTAGGTATTCCATTTTTTTTTTTTTTTTTTTTTTTTTTTTTTTGGACCGAATTCCAATATCAAACATATGCGTAGCGAGGAGGTGAACGTTAGGCGTAAAGAGATATGCTCAGACGATTAAACCAAAAAAAAAAGAAAAAAACGAGGAAATTAAAGGGGAAAGCAAAAAAAAAAAAAGACAAACGAACACACCTAAAATAATAAGAACAAAACATAAAATGGTGTCGGTGGAGGGGAAGCTTTAGAATTCAAGGTGATCATTATTAATCACAAATACTAGAATGCCGTATATCTGAATCACAACAAACAGAAGACAACACACATACAACATTTCACTAATCAGAGTAATTGTTATAAAGTTGAAAATATATATTTTTTTTTGTTTTGATGTGAAAAAAAAATCGGCAAGCTGGAGGAAAAAACAAATAGTTGACTTATAACATTATTGAAGATAATAATAATAAGAAAAAAAAAAATAAGCTGAAGTTACTCAGTATGTTTCCACCACCAGAATTGACTGTTCACTAAGACCGTCTCAAAAGTTTTAAAAAAATAAGACTGCGAGTTCAATAAGCAGTATGAACTCTTGCAGAAATTAAAATTAAAACCTTTTTTTCCCGTGTGTTTCTGCGATGAGATCTGACGCTTCTTCATATTTTTAACTAATTACAACAACATGTCAAAAAAAAAAAAAAAAAAAAAAAAAAAAACATAGAGTGTCCGAAAAGAAGTCCAGAAAGCCAATAAATAGCCATCGCTCTCACAGGATTATTTTCTCCAATTATTTTGTTAAACAGAAACAAAATGGATAAAAAGTCTTCCTGTGGGAGTTAAATTGCTTGCTGTGATCTGACTAAGTGGCATCTGTACAACTTATCGTTGGCACGAAATAGAAAAAAAAAATAATTTTCCCTACCGGAGTTCTCCAGTGGGTAAAACATAGAGTATTTGGCGAGTTGATAGACTATCATTAGTTATGAGTCGGAATTCACGCCTAGAAAAAGAGTTGTTGGAATCAAGAGCTTTCCTTCAGGAAGCAGAGTTATTCAGTAGCGTAAAATAAACGCACTGACCACAGACAATGATAAAGTAAAATCAGAAACAACCACTCTGAGGAAAGAATAGATTTTCCTTGAGTGGCAGTCTCAAGACTACTCAAAGACACCATTTCTCTCAAACATAAACTTCGTCCAGTTTCGAAAACTACCGAGCGACAGGAGGAAGGGTTCACCAAGGAGGTACAATTAATTAGTCAGGTGGCTGACAAGACAACTACTTCGCTAAGCAGAGGAGTCGCTTGTATTGTAGCTACGTTAACGTTTTGAGTAAAGAAGAGAAATCTGGTTCTTGTTGAAAGGTTCTGTCGGGTCGATTTGACGCCCGAATCGTTTGGGATAAGGAACGGGTGGAAAGGAAATAAATTTATAAATATTTTTGTATCAATTCGACCCTCTAGTGCGTCCAGTCTTCTTGAGAGCACTCGATCGGGAGGAACATGGAAAGTGCAAAATCCCCAAGTACTGCTTATCCAGACTTTAAGAAAAAAACGAAATGAAATGAAATGAATAAAACTCAAAAAAAAAAAAAAAAAAAAAAATAGTATTCCGAGTCTTTTTTCACGTTTACCAGAACGAAAAAAAAAAGAAAAAAAAAAGAAACAAAAAAAAAAAAAAAAAAAAAAGATTAAGAAGGTCGACGGTGTATCCAATCTAATACTGGACAAACAAAACACGTCAAATTATTTATAGCTACCATCGTCGATGTATAGTTTTGCTAAGAATACTACTGTTTCTTGGTTTACAAACTACCAGAATGTGAGCGCTAGCACAATATATATATTTTTTATTTTTTCTTTATTTTCCGTCTCTTTCAATTTTTTTTGACCAAAAGGTGAAGTCCCTTGAGACCGATTTCTCATCAACATAACCCTAACTAATTATACAACGCCAACACCATAACATTATCAAGAGAGTTGTCTATTACAATCCAAATGATGAGTTTCGGGTGCGTTAGTCTATGAGGGTATTTAATTTTATGGTCCTCCTACAAAAGGTTGTTAAAAGGTAAGCTATAAGGTGATTCTTATTTCACATTGTCGGGTTCCTTTGCGATAAAGCAAAGTCGATCGTGGGAGGGGAAAAAATAGTAATCTGCAAATTGCGATCGCAAGGATCTGTTTATCGCTGGTTGATGAGAGCGACTCACATATCGATAAAAACAAAACTTCGGCATCGGTATGGAATGCTTCACTCAAAAGGAACTAACTGAAAGTGATTTACTAATCACTTCTTGCTTTGGGATAAAAAAAATCCTTTTTTTTTTTTTTCAAAACGTCTCAAAGGTAGAGAAAAACTACCTTCGTAACGAGATGAGATACTTGTTTGACTACCAGCATTCAACATCTTCCGACTACATATCAAAAGATTTACTGATCATCTTAAGAAGAAGATAATAAGATAATATACTCTTCTGGGGGGGAGAAGGGTAAAGGAAAGAAGTGTTATGATACCATTCAATGTGAGTGGTTCTTTTAAAACGCTAGAGTTTGGGATGGAATTCCTAGCAACGTCTGTTATGGGGCGACTCCTTTTACGGAATTTCTAGTTAGACTTAGAATCGAACGTTGGTGTCACTTCCTGTGTCGAATGACTTCAATCAAATCTATAAGGTACTAAAGTAGGCAGTCGAGTCACCAGTTCCTCTACGAGAGACCTGACGACTATCCTGAATCGCTGAATTCCTCCTACTGTGATAACTAGCCATAGAGTCCTTTCTGCTGGCAGCTGGACTGACATAGGGGCTGCCACTCATTTCTTCACTCTCAGGCACATCTGGAAAGTCACAAAGATATATTTCATTTGACTTCTTCCTTTTGTAAAGTAATCCGGCAATTATCATTCCACAGACTAATAATGATCCCACAACGATGATCACAATAATCCACCAGTTGTTAGAACTATCATCTTCCTCTCCCAGACCAGCCCCATTCGAATCAAGAGGTACGGAGGTTGGAATAGCTGTCTGTGGAGCAGAAGTATTTCCTGGATTGCCACTGCCCGGGACAGAAGTTGGAACGTCAGTTGGGGGAACGCCTGGAATACCTGTTGGAGCAGTAGTTGGTGGAACGCCTGGAATACCTGTCGGTGCGGTAGTTGGTGGAACGCCTGGAATACCTGTCGGTGCGGTAGTTGGTGGAACGCCTGGAATACCTGTCGGTGCGGTAGTTGGTGGAACGCCTGGAATACCTGTCGGGGCGGTAGTTGGTGGAACGCCTGGAATACCTGTCGGGGCGGTAGTTGGTGGAACGCCTGGAATACCTGTCGGGGCGGTAGTTGGTGGAACGCCTGGAATACCTGTCGGTGCGGTAGTTGGTGGAACGCCTGGAATACCTGTTGGAGCAACAGTCGGAATAGCTGTCGGTGCGATAGTTGGTGGAACGCCAGGAACTCCCGTCGGAATAGTCGTAGGTACGGCTGTAGGAACTACAGTTGGCGGAACACCGGGAACGCCCGTAGGAGCAATGGTCGGTACAGCTGTTGGTACGGTAGTTGGCGTGGCAGTTGGCGGAACACCAGGAATTCCTGTTGGGGTATTGGTCGGAACAGTTGTCGGCACGGAGGTGGGAACAGCTGTTGGTACGGCGGTAGGGACAACAGTTGCCGGAACACCAGGAACCCCCGTTGGGGCAATAGTCGGAACAGCTGTTGGTACGGCGGTCGGTACGGAGGTTGGAACAGCGGTTGGTACGGCGGTCGGTACGGAGGTTGGAACAGCGGTTGGTACGGCGGTCGGTACAGAGGTTGGAACAGCTGTTGGTACTAAAGTCGGCACAGCAGTAGGCATATCAGTTGGCGGAACACCAGGAACTCCTGTTGGGGCAATGGTCGGAACAGCTGTCGGCACTGCTGTAGGAGCAACTGTTGGGACAGCTGTCGGCACTACTGTAGGAGCAACCGTCGGAACAGCTGTTGGTACCAAAGTCGGAACAGCAGTAGGTACTGCTGTGGGAGCAACTGTTGGAGCAACTGTTGGAACAGCCGTAGGTACCGAGGTAGGCGCTGCCGTCTTGATAGGGCAGTTCATAGAAGTGATGTCAGGAAGAAAGTAATTGGAATCATATTGACCCATTCTTCTCTTTCGAGTACAGGTATCAACTATACCAAAAGTAGCAGGACAGGAGTTAGCACAATAAGTATCTCCAGGGTAATGAACTACATTCGCATTAGAGTCAGGTTTCCAACACTGAATGTTGTTATCATTGTTAACGAAAGTGTAGGAACAGGCTGTGGTTTTGATGTGACACCAGCCATCACTGCGACGCCACCAAAAAGCGCTACACACGGGAGCGTTGTCACAGTACGCCTTACACTCCAAGAAGGTACAAGACTGACTAGGAACTTCTCCAATTGGATTACAACCTGAAGTTCTACAGAATCCATTACCTACTTTAGTGTAACCAGGTGGATCTTGAACAGGAATCCATAATTCTGTGTACGTGGCCTTGAGCCCTTTGCTAAGAGCATTCTCAACCATACATCTAACTCCATAATAAGTACCAGGAGTTAGTTGGTTGCTAGAAGTTTTGTATTCACTCAGTATTATCATCTTCGCAACTCCGTTGGTTATCGTTGCGCTGTATCGTATAAGTGCTGAGTTACCTGCTATTAGGTCTTCAGCTGTAACGGGAACTTGTGTTAAGTCTAAGCTAGCGACACAGTGAACAACAACACCCTCAAGACCTCTGTTACTTTGGACTGCAACAGTGATTCCCTCGGCTGAGCCCTTACCTGTTAGCGGCCATCTGTCGACAATTTGCATCTTTACTTCATCCGCCACATAAGTAGCTCCTCCGAATCCGTCAAAGCAAGACTCGTAAGTACATCCTGCAATATTATGAAAAGAATCCTTAGCTGAGCAATCAGAGTGTGTAGTGCAAGTTCCATCAGCCATAAATGTAAAAGCTGAACAACCAGCTTCATTACGACACGCCTCTGCACAGCAATCGTAACTTGTGAGTGACTGAGTAGTGGTTGGTGTTGAGCTGCACTTTTTGTATCCATAAGGATTTTTTTGGAGAGTAAAGCCAGAGATTAATGGTGCATGAGTTTCTCTGCTGCATACCCAGGTGTCATAAAAGATGTTCGATTCTAAATTGTTTTCGTAATCACCAGCTCTGTGTAATAAACATTTATGGAAGTATGTGTCAGTTGGGTCTTTCTTCATCCATGAAAACCCTGTACATAAAGCATCCAAGTCACACATATTTCTACAGTACTCTGCGTTGTCATATTTCCCAAGTGGAACATCTGGTAAGTTCGGAAACTGAACGTAGTGCGGTCCCTTATTCTTGTATGCATCACGTGTGCTTACAGCAAAAGGCGCTAGATTTTGATGTCTTATCCACCGACTACATCTCGGTTGCTCTTTACCTGTTGGAGTTTGACCATTCGGTGTTACACAAACAGCAGGAGATATAAAACGAACTGTGTAGTGTTGTTTTTGAAGCAGCTGAGCTTCTATCCAACAACTCTCAGAAGATCTTCCTCCATTATCTAATGACCAAGTGAATTGTCTACAAGGAATACCACCGGGTTGTAATTTAGCATTGTGTTCAGCACACAGTTCCTGACATTTCAGAGGAGTAGGAACACCATTCCAAGCTCCCAATTGAATGTCGTCAGGTCCCATTAAATCGTGACCCATTGTAATCCCCGCTTCTAAACATGGCAATCCTTTATTACCTTCAAAATCAACGATGGTGTACTTTGGTCCAACTTGTTGAGACTGGTCGATAAGAACTGGTTTCTCACCATTCTGATTAACTGAAACTACTAAGAAATAATGAGGATTACACTTATCAGCGTGAGCTGTAGAACGCTCCTGTCTATCGTATGATATTGGACACCTTTCATTTGGAGCCGTTCCCATCGGGATGTCAAAAGTGATATCACATCCTGTAACTGGAAATTCTTTAAAAAGTTTTGTTGGATCTCTCCACTTCACTTGAGTCCATGAAACTGGATTACCTAAACCACAAGAAGGAACCTTTCTAATACTGTAAGCAAATCCCCAATACACTCTGTAATGTGTGATGTCTGATTCATCCATAGCACGAATAATAGTAGCCTGTCCTCCGAATCTATATAATCCTGGATCCTTATCAACGAATATAAAACCTTGAGCATCATGATTAGGTACACCAGCAGGAGCAATACAACATGTTTCATCATTACATGGGAAAGTACAGCTAATCTTATTAGCACCACCTCTTAGAGTTCCTTGTTGACATGTGTAGGTACTGCACAACTCTTCAGCACAACAAGTTTGATCAGTACAAGGACCAGCAAACTCATCTCCAAGATTGTAGTCAGCACAGATAAGACCAGGAGAGTCATGTCTAAGTACTTTACCACCAGTACAAGTGTATGGAGCAACGTCTGCAGGAGGAATGGTATCATCCATGTATGGGTATAGTGTTTGTCCATCTCCAGGTCTTCTGTTGCAGTAAGGCCACAGCGGGTACTGCGCTGCATTGTGAGGCTTCGCCCACCCGCAATTGGCTGCCTCTGTCGTCCCCGCAGCCAGCAGTAGTCCGAGTACTGCTGATTTCATTTTATTGTTGATTGAGTTCTGTGATAAATTATCCTTTTCATAGAAACAATAACAACAACAACAACAATAACAACAACAGGATCACTGGTGTTACACAACAAGAAATAATTTATGTCTGTACTGCAGAATGGAAATATATTTATAAATTGTGACTGCAAACTCAAAATTAAATTTCACATTCCACTACACCACGACACGCATACGGACATCGTAATCACGTCGATGACCTACTAAGAATGTGCATCGATCAGTGTAGATTTAATTACCAAAACAGTAAAGAGTTAGGGAATAATTGTGGGAAACAAATAAATGATTACTTCTTTGAAACATTTTAATGTTCGGATTGCAAGTTCCAAAGTACCTTAGTAGATTTAAAGTGTTGACACTGATTAGTTTTATTTTATTTTTTTTCTTTTGATATGTTTGGATCAGCTTTATCAGCGAAATATCAAAACAAAAAAAATAATAAAAATCAAACATCAACAAAATTGTAAGGAAAAATCACATAAAAGAATCTAAAAAAAAAATTCTTTTTTAAAACACCTCAGCGAAGAGTTGACGTTTTTTTTGCTTTTGATAAATCAGTTGCAATAACACAGTGTAGCTAATCTAATTCATAAGTACCAGAATTGGACATCTCAAGAATTAAAACAGAAAAAATAGGGAGGAAATAAAAAAAAGTGGCAATCAACAATATCAAACAGCCGACGTATGTAAAACACAGAAAACAAACAAAAAGATTCCTTCACTGCACAAATCGCATTTAGTGTTGGTGCCACTCGAAATGCAAAATCATGCAAAGTTCCGTTGTTCGCAACTGGTTTCAAACTAGAAAGGAAGGAAGTAATATGACTGCAAACACAAACAACAGTTGGTCTCTTTGGCAAACCCAAGAGAGTCCTTCACTCAACTAAAATTGTTTGGTCTACTGAAGAGGGAAGTTTTGATTGACCGGATGAGCTCTATAGTTGGGATCAATAAGTGTGATCATCCTGGCAAAGGAACAACCAGACGACACAGCAAAGGAGAATGATTCCAATCGCACGCTAATGCTGAATAATCTGGAGAGAGTCGAAAACAAAAAAACGTTTTTTATTTTCTTCATAATTTTTAAAAAAAAAAATTAAAAATTAAAAACAAAAAAAAACGACATCATGAAAATGATTAAACTTCTTCCTTAATATCTTTTTGATGATCAGCAACGCTATCAAGAAACACCTGTTCCAATGATGTCTGAGTAACAGCGTACTCCACAATTCCAATGTGAATATCACGTAGTGTCTGTAGGATTACTGAGGGTGATACTCCCGGTACGAATGCTGCAACACGATTCTTATGAGACTCGTTCACTACTAAGGATGGAAAGTATTCTGACTGTAGTTTATTAATAACTTCCCCAACTGACTCTTCACGATCAACCGTAAACTGAAGACTGTAACCAGAAGAGAGTTCTGAACGAAGTTGTTGAGGAGTTCCAAGTTTGAGAAGGTTTCCATCTTTCATAATTCCGACCATGTTACTGAGAGCATCGATTTCTTCCATTGAATGAGACGTCAATATGACTGTTCTTGAAGAACTAACATTTTGAATAACATCCCAAAGAGTTCTCTTACTTTGAGGATCAACACCAGTACTAGGCTCATCAAGAAACACGACTGGTGGTCTTCCTATTAACGCAATTGCTAAGCTGAGTTTTCGTTTGTTACCACCGCTGTATGTTCCAGCAGGTTTTTTACCATATTGTTGAATACCAACAATTGATAAGAAAGACCAGATGTTCTCATTAGTCGGGGGGACACCTTTTAGCATACAATGGAATTTTATTATCTCAAATCCAGTCATCTCTGACAAGAAAGTATCAAATTGAGGACACAATCCAATGTTTTGACGAACTTTTGAAGAATCGAATAAAATACTTTTGAGGGTTCCATCTTTTGAAACTATTTCAGCATCACCGTAAGTTGGGAGATATTCACCAGTCAACATCTTTATCATCGTTGATTTCCCCGCACCGTTAATACCAAGTAATCCAAAACAACCTTTTGCAATATCCAAACTAATATTGTCGACAACAGTAACCGTTGCTTTTCCTTTTTTAAATTTTTTCGTCAGTCCTGATATTCTCACTTGTGGTGATGTGATTTTTGAAATTACAGGTTGTTGTTTACCACTCAGAATAGTAGTGAGTTCTGATGAACTACCTCTCGAGTTATTTGAGAACTTTAATTTAGCAAATAGATACCATCTTTTAATAGGAAGCTCAATAAATATTAATAATCCAATCAGTCCAGCTATTTGGTAACCAAAGATCTTGTGATACTTTCCAAGAATATGATAACTGAAATAGTCTCCGTTGCTTTTCGTTTTCAAAAATTCATACTGACCGAGGAAATTTACTTCAATCATAAGAATCTTAGCAATCGCATACGTTGGGTTAATTGAAGCAAACACAATTGGGATGATCTCAGCTGCTGAAGATCCCGAACCAGTACTCGCAGTCACAGCTAAGTCTGCAATCACAAAAGAAGAACAAAGGCCAATCAGATACCCAGATATTACAATTTGAGCTTTCGTCGCATCAGAAAACAAAAATGAACACACGTACGACAACAGAGACGACGCAATTGAATACAAAATCGCTGAAACATACCAAGACTGCAACTTTTCATTATCGTCGAGTAGGCTCAGAAGTAACAATGTAACCAACCCAGTACAGACAAATGAAATAATGCAATCCCAAATGAGTGTTGTCATCCAATAAATAAAAATAGGTGTTCCACTAGCTAACTGTAAGTTCACACATCCCAAGTGTCTCTCACGAACGACGTAAAGAGCTGCAGCTGACATCATAAATGAAAGACCCACAGCAACACTAATAATTAAAATCATATCACCAGCCATGGTTACACTCCATGGGGCAGGTGGTAGGTTTCCAATTGTAAACTCAGTCACAGCATTCTGTGTTGGGTATAATGATCCGACGGTGTTTTGCCAGAATCCTAAAGTAGCGTAGTTTAAGTCGCCAGCGTACATTACATTAAAATTACTAATCCAGTTGTTTGTGATTACAGAAGTCGCATTTAACACTAAGTCAGTTGTGTTGTATGGTAAGCTACTATTACCTGAAAACAATCCCCAATCAACATCTCCACCAATCCAGTCCCGCTGTAAGAATTGTTGTTCTGATAAAGTAGGAGTGTACACTGCAGTCCTTACTCCAGAGTATGGCAAAACAGGATGAAAATCAGCTGAAGAAGACGTCGATTGCTTTATAAAGTGTCTCGCTAATAATCCAATCACAGTAAAGATACAGGGAAATAGTATTTGAAATAATAGAATTTGACGATCCCGACGTGTGCAGCAAAACCTTTTATAAAACATTGCGAACACATACGATCCTGACTTTGTTGGAATTTCCAAGGCGTCGAATTCAATTGCCTTGTGTTCTTTATTAGTATCAGTAGATGCTGATCTTTCTAAAGCTAAGAAAACATCTTGAAGTGTTCCCATAGAGAGACCGTAATATCTAATATCTAATTGTTTTGTTTTTGATGGATCATCGAGGAATTGAAGTAAGTTTGGAAGATGACACAAACTCTCTCTGTCGATTCCAAAAACAATTTCATCACCGCAGTGAGATAGTTGAGTCAGCGATGGGACATATTTCCTAACAATTGAAAGCAATCCTTCAGCATTAGCTGAAGTAGAAACAGTTAAAGTATAGCCGCTAGAATGTCTTCCTTTCAGTTCTAAACTACTTCCCTCATCACAAATCTCACCAGCGTGCATGATTGCTATCTTGTCAGACAGAAGATCTGCTTCATCCATGAAATGAGTTGTGAGGACAATTCCGACGTTATTCGCGTGTTTCTTCTTTTCAATTACTTCCCAAATGAGTCGCCTTGAAGCCGGGTCCATTCCTGCAGTCGGTTCGTCGAGAAAGACAAGTTTGGTGTTTTGACCCATAAAAGCCATTGCCACACTAATCTTTCTCTTTTGACCTCCACTGAGTTTAGTCGCCATGGTGTGCTGTAAGTTTGGTGTGTCAGGCGATTTGATTCCAACTTCTTCAAGAGCAGTGTCAACAGCAGCTGATAATTTCATCAAAGGAATTCCCTTCAAAGCGCCGACTAACAATAAGTGTTCTCTCGCTGTTAAACTATCAAAGAGGATATCATGTTGAGGACAGACACCGAGAGAATCTCTCATCTCTGATAATGAACTGGCGATGTTATTATTTTTAAAATATATTTCACCATTAGTAGCAGTAAGCCTTCCCTGTAACATATTAATTGTCGTACTCTTACCAGCTCCGTTGTGTCCGAGAAGACCCAGAACCTCGCCCTCGTATACATCTATATCAATACCGTTGACAGCTGTAAATCCATCAGAGTATGTCATGGAGATGTTCTTCGCTGATAGTAGAGCTGCTTCGTTTGCTACAGTTCGCTGTCCTGTCGCGTTAAATGAAATCGTGTTTCCGTTTCTCATTTTTGAAACTTTGTCTTTAATGTATTCCCAATTATCTGCTACAACATTAATCAATTCGAATACAAAAAACGACGCCACCTGCATTCCGTACAAATCAGCTACTGAAGGATTATGTTCCAACTCTGTACCAATAGTATCCCATTGAAGTCCTCCATGCTTATTTTCGAGTTCGTAAACAGCGTTTGTAAAGATAACGATATACGACGAAGGTACAAAGCAACACAGTAACTGATTACTCTTAGAAAGAGTGTGCGCGAATGCACCCAACCCAACACCAAGACCATAAATAATAAATGCTATCACTGAAGCACCAGTCGGAACTTTTTGCAGAGGCATCGAAAGCATTGATGAGAACGACGTTAATATGAGAATAAAAAACAAATGAGCACCCCACAGCAGTGCCATATTAGAGCTGTAGAAAACTCCAATCGAAGTGTAGAGTGCGATTGACGGAAGAACTGAAAGACCGTAAACTAATAACGTTGAAAGAGTGTTTGCTAGTCGGAAGCTTACTGGATTCAAACCTAGAGACTGGAGGGAATATCTGATTCCAATCTCTCTCTCACGAACAAGTGATCGAACAACTGAGATTTGAATAACAACAAACGAAGACGCCCACCACACTGCTCCCAATGCTGTCCAAGAACTGTCTTTTCTAGCTTCCGTATGACGCAGTTCATTAGTTGGTCTTATTTGAGAATTATTTGAAGGGAATCTTTGAATAGTTCCGTTCAAAGTATTTTCATTAATTCCGACCGTTCCATTCAATCCTCTTGAGAGTCGATATTGGAAATCAAAAACACCTTTTTGATTCTTACCCCAAGTATTACTTTCTACAAAAGACTTCGAATCAGGATCTCTTGCTGGGGCAGGGAGTGAACCAATACTGGCTTGTAAAGTGTAGTTTATCGATTTACCGTTTCGATAGATCTGAAGAACGTAGTCGGCATTTGTTTTAAGTGTCGCTGGGTCGTACAATTCAGAAATCATCTCTGAGTAAGAATCGAACTGGCGAGATTGAGAGGCACTCCGTTGAGTATCTCCTTCATACAACTCGTTTAGTATTGATTCTACTTCTGGAGTAGAGAAGTTACCCGCCATGAAGAATAACTTGTCAGATACTGCTGGAGGGCCATTTTTCACTTTCCCAGCCTGCTTCCAGTTAGTCATCGCAGTTTCCGTGTACTCCTCTAAATCACCATTTGACGGAACGTTAGCAAGGTACGCCGCAAGTATCATCGCAGTTACTGCTATTGGGAAGCATAAGTCCTGCAGAACTCCCAATTTATTTCTCCACATCCGCCTGCAGTCCTTAAACCAAAACAGTAATAAGAATTGTGTGAACCAATTCCCCGACATCTTCTTGATTTGTAAAACACAAATACAATATCTGAGATAAGAGAATGTAATGAACACCTCGCCAACAATCTAATCCATTCAGAAAGTAGTAAAATAAATACCACCGCACCGCAGTAACAAAATAATACAAAACACCCCCCACCGTTGAGAACATGAGAGTGTTATGTATGTACGAACTGCAGGTCACAAGAAACAAGGCAGGCAAATCGTAAAATAGAAAGCCGAAACGTGACGACCAAATGGCCGCGTGTAGATGAGATTCGATTCATTGTAACAACCACCTGATGGGAGTTGTTGTTGTTCATCAGATCTCACAGAGGTGTTTAATAACATCCGTCGGATTTATTTAAAGTTTCATCGCATCACTTTAACTACCTTCGTAGTGCACCCCAATCTAGTCCCCCACCAGAACTACCAGAATGACCTCCGAATCCCTGAAACCCTCCAGCTGGTGGTTGCTGTGGGGGTTGGCTTGAAGCTGCTTCAGGGGGTGCGCCGCCGCCCTTTTTCTTCTTCTTCTTTTGTCTCTTTTTGTTAGATTTCTTATCAGGATCAATACTATTTGCTTGTGATTGCATGGCTTCCTTTGGTACAGGTGGAGGGTTGGGTGGACCAAATCCCATCTCTTCCAAAATTGTTTGCACGTTTGCGATCCAGTGCTCCGTGTCGAGACCGTCAGTATCGGTGTTGTCAACTGAAATATTTGATAACTTAGAGAGTGGAGTGTCTTTTATGTTCTTCAGGGAATCTAAATCTACCGCTGCAGTCTTTCGAACAGCAGTATCCCAAAGTTGTCTTGCCTTACTGTTCTCTTCAATAGTGTCTCCACTTTCTTCTCGTAAAGCAACAGCCAACATTAAAGGTAAATAATATATCCTGGAATCATATAAGTCGAATTGGTTCATAAAGAGTTGTACTGCTGAGGAGACAACTTCTTCTTTTGTTTGAATTCCTGTTGTTTGTTATTTTAGTTTTGTTACTTCATCAACATTATAAAAGATAAGAACAACTAATACCTTGAGCTACCTTTCCACATTCAGATTCGATTCCACTCCTGATTGAAGGAAGAGCTAGTCGCTCGTCAATCAGTTGCAGTGAGTGGATGAGAGCTTTACCTAAATGCGTAGGAACAAGTTCTCTAGCGCCCTGAAGAGTAACATAGTTTCGTTTAACAACATTAGAAACATGAGTAGCCATGCTAGCATCAGTACCAATCCCATGATCTTCCATTAGAGTCAACAGGTCTGACTCTGTTAGGTGATTCGGAGGTTTCGTAAAGTGTTGTTCACTTCGTAGCTCTGAAATGATTAGTTCCATCCCCACTGTTAGCTTTCTTATACTCAGAGGGCCTTCGTCTGTTAGTTTGTAACAATTACCAATATCAGTCCATCCTTTGTTTAATAACTTTGAGCAACACACTTTATAATTCATTCCATTGATGTCAACTGTCACTTCTGATTCTTCAAAAGTAGCATCACCAGCAAGAGATCTCAAAAAGTTCTCAACAATAAGTTGGTAAACAGGCCAAGCTGCTCCACACTGTGACTCAGTTGCTATCTTAGTTGGTGTGACTGGGGGATGGTCTCCTGCGTCTATTCCGTCCTCACGCTGTCCGTTATTCAGATGGCTACCACCTGCCCAAGGAGTATTCTCAGCAGTCAGAAATTCTGTTTAGTTGTTTGTTGAGATAAAGTTTTCAATTACTACGAAAGACTAATTATATCAAATAATAATAATAATAATAATAATAATAATAATAATAATAATAATAATAATAAAAACATACTCGTCGTTCCTTTAATGTCAAAGTTCTCTGAATACGAATTGGTCTCCGTACGAGGATACGAAGTGATTCCCTTGAGGTAGAGTTGCTCAGCGTAGTGAAGAGCAGTACCAGGATCTATACCAAGAACACTACTGGCTTTACGAAGGAGCTCAACAGTGTTGAGAGGAAGTGGTCTTTGAATTGTTGAATTCCAATTTCGAACAGAAATTACTTTAGCTTTTGTAATATCAGCAGGGGGTACGAAGGTAGAAGTACGAGATGATGAAGAGAATGAAATCTTTTCACCTTCGAGAGAGATCTCAGCAGTTGGAACCCAATAAGGAGTTGGGACAAAACTCTCAATTTGATTATGCCGATGAACACAAAACCAAAGAGTTGGAGTTTGACAAGGACCGTATGTTATCATTGGCTTACCGAGTTGTTTACCAAAATGTTTTCTAAAAAACTGGGTTTGTAATCTTGAAAATGCGATTCCAATTCGGAGGTCCAGTTCCTGTCGAGCGTCAACAGAGTTCGATAAGTTTTCGTTAGGGATTGTTAAATTATCCATCGCGTGTTGTAGATCTGATGTAACTAATGAAGAGAATTGTGCTCTAAAGACACATTGTTTATAGGCTCCTGGGAGTTCATATTTTATATCCATTTTGTGAAGAGTTTGTGACATTACTTCAAAACAAATATTTTCACCTTCCCTGTCACAGTCGAGCCACAGACAGAGAACGTTGCATCCTTCTGCTTCTTTATTTAAGTGAGCTGGGATGCTTGATCTGCCATCGTATGTGTTCACCGTCTCTGCAACGAATAGTTCTCGTGGAGGGTGTTTGTCCCAGTTTTCGTATTCCTTTCCAAAGTTTAATGAAAAGACGTGTCCCGTTGTAGCCGTGACTCTAAACTTAGCTTCGTATCCCATAAAGGTTCCTTCATATTCGTGGACAGGTACACTTCCGATTCCTTTCCTCTTCTTAGACTTCCCTCCACTCAGTGCAACTGCGAGTGTTTCTGCGATTGAAGGCTTCTCTGCGACCATCAACACAGAAAGCTGAACATTCGACATCTTTGTTATGGTATTCAACACTACATTCTAAATATTATAATTAAAAATGACTCACTTAATAATAATCTGAATTATAATTATAAAAGAGTACTTATTGAGGAAAAATATGAGAAGCAGTCCTGCGAGATGTCTGTGATATCAGAATTCGAATAAGATCAGATCGATTGACATCTTAAGATGATCGGCTATCTTCGCATATCAAGTCCGTGAATGTTAAATGGTGTTCTCTCTCTCCATACATTTGTGACTGTTTGTTAACAATATTAAATACAAAGTTGAAACAGAAAACTATCTAAACACGTCTACACTCGAACGGAATCACAAGAGGTGACCGAAGTTAACATCATTCGTAGGAAGTCAGATCGTATCTCCTTTTTGTTTTATTTTATTCAATTTTTTTTTTTTTTTTTTTAAATTTTTTCTTTTTCTCATCAAAAATAGAAGTAGCGATTTCGATACACCGGAGGAGATAATAAATCTACGCAAACCAATCCTTTCGACTAATCCACCTGGCTGTGACACCACATCCATAAAGTACTCACACATGTGAACGAACGAATAACTGAAACTAATCAGTTTTCCGAAATTCACTCGTTCTCCTCTGCTGCTGCTTCCGCGCATGGCTCGTCTTTGTCACCTTCAAAATACCTGTCTACCCCTCTTGTTAAAGGAGTGTCTGCGAGATCTCCTGGTGCTAATTCGAGCTGTTTATTAATTATTTAATTGTTATCTGGAAATGGAAAGTAGATCAATCTCAGAAGTTCTGTGAGAGAACTGTTGAAAGCGATAACGAGCAGTTATTCTAAATCACTCTAACTGGGAGTGACAACATAAGTAGACTCTTCCATTATGAAAAGCTGCTAAGTGTTTCTCACTGATACTGATCCTCCACCTCTCTCGATATAGATGAAGAGTCAATTGTCCAACACTTTAAGAAGAACTACAAGGACTCTGAATTTCGGCATCCAGACTTTCTCTCAACAGAAGTTTTTGGATTAAGAAAATAAAAACAAACCTCATCTTGCCCATCAGGACCTCTAATAAGGTGGACCATATCGTTTGGGGGTGAAACCCAAAACCCATCAACACCTGGTGGTATTATTTCAACATCTGGTCTCATGGAGACTCGTTTCCTTCCTTTTAAATAGCTTCGAGCAGCTTCAGTTGAAGACGTGTTGATTTCAAGCCAAACTGAGTGGGAGGTCAGAGACGGCAAACAATCAATCCAAAGTGAAGTTGTTTCTGACCATTTAATTTTTGAACAGCTAGGACAGTAATGCAAGATTGGTAACCCAAGTGTCTCTCTATAGAAAGCAACAGTACTCAGATACTTAGTAGCAGGACACTTAATTGCGATGTTACATCCTCCCTTGAAATCACATCCATCAATCTTACCACGGTGACCAGTAGGAGCATGTGAAGCAGGTCCAATGAGTAAAGGATTATCTTCATTAGTGTTGTTTTCTGGAGGTGGTGAGGCAGCTTTTGTCGTCTTTGCGGTTCCAATCGCATCTTCGATAGAAACATCAGATCTTTTCACCAAATGAACTAAATCACATTCAGGGGATACCCAAAACCCTCCAATTCCATCTGCAATATTATCAGGTTCTGCTTCCCGCATTGTGACTCGACTGTCAGACTTTAAAATATTTTTCGCCAAGTCGTTGTCGTTGGTGTCGACAACCAGCCATAGTGACGGATGCGTCAGGCGGTCAACTTTCTGAATCCAGAGTCCCGTGCCTGGTCCTTTTCCCCATTCAATTTTGCACATATCTTTACCGTGATACTCACCGTGAAGTCCCATGATCTCTCTATAAAATGATATCGTTGAGTCGTATCTGTGACTTGGGCATCTTACTATGATTGTGTCACTTCCAGAAACTTCAAAATTCTCCCTCGTCGCAGGAGCTGCTGGCGTATTTGCCGGCGGGGCAGGTTTCTCATCAGCTACTTTGTGGCTTGTTGAGTTCTTCTTGTTCTTCTTCTTGCCCATTATTTTCTTATGTGTTGTTTTTTTTAATAGACCTATTAAAGATGAAATATAAGTTTTAGTTTCATAACTTTTTATTAATCAACTCGTCCATCACATCAATTGTCTTTATCGACATCTCTGTGAAAGATAATAATAATTGTCACTCTCACTTCTTCTTAATGAACTACACGAAATCAGCTTCCCAAAAAAGTAGTACTAATATACTTATCAATTATTCGAAAGAGTTAAATCACCGAAAGCGTTATAATGGACTATTGTTTTAGCTCTTATTCAAGTCTTGATTACAGAGATACTACAAAGAAGGAAATCACTGGTTTTCGGGGGGGGCAAACTCTTGTGGGAAAAGCGAAAGGGCAAGTCTCAAATTACGCACACTCAAATTTTCGCTTGTTGAAGAGAATAAATGGGGATTGTGAAAAAAAATAAAAAAAAATGGAGTTCTTTTTGAAATCAGCGAAAGGAATTAGGCAACGAGTACCTTCGCGACCGCACTGCACTGTTCCGGGCTTTGAAATGAATCGAAACACAGGTAGACTAAATCCACTTCACAGATAGCAGCTGATTCAAAAGACACAAATGTTTTAAAACATAAAAACACGTGCAAAGCTTCACTTATACACAGCGAGTATACAAGGGTATTGTAGGGTGCCTACTTTCAGCTTGTCGGAACAACCCGTGTTCCTGCCGTAAAAAGAGCAACGACAACCAGGTAAGGATGTGAACTTGTCATGTTACCACTCGTAACTAAATTGCTCGTAGGACACCCACAATGAGATTTTCAGAACGAAAAACTCGTAATTGCCTTACAGGTTGCTGCTGGATCGCACGCACAAAGCTTTTGGCTCCCAAAAGACTAATAAAGTTAACTATAACCTCAGCAACAACAATCAGTAAGAAACAAAATGGGAGGAAAACGAGTTTTCTCGTGAAACAAACAACAACAAACACGCGTAACCGACATCCAGTATTCAAACCGGATACGGCGCGATAGTGTGTAGTGAGGTCATCTAAAGAATTATATCACTCATAAGATGAAATACTGTTAGCAGATTAATACTTGCTGGAGGTAAAGCTGTAGGAGAAAGTTCCCTGAGCCAACCTACTGCAGTCAACAGTTCCACCAGTTGGAACGTAAACGCCGGTAGTTGGGTCGGATCCGTTTTGGAAAGTACAGAATCCGGTGTTTCCAGAGGAGGCTCCGTAACGTGAGTGTGGCGGGCATGGGAAGTCAAAGTGACTGGCGCTAGCAATATCCCACGAGTAACCAAAGTATCCTCCCTTCGAGAAGTAGTCGCAGTACTCATGAAGCTGGGAGGAGGTAGGTGGAAGCTTTACTCCGTTTGTGCCATTTGTCCAGGTGCAGGTGTGTTTGTCCCCAACAACAGAGGTGGTAGCTTCTGGAGGGCACGCGGTCGATGGTGGAGGTCTTGGTGGTGGAGTAACTCCTCCCTCAACAAGTGCTAAGACAGGGGCGGAGGTGATACCGCACTGGTCACTTCCTCTTTCCAAACGGATGTATCCATTTTCTCCCCACTGTGCGTTCCAAGAGTTCTTAATCAACCAGTACTTCTGACCCTTATCAATACCGTATCCGACAATGAGAACAGCGTGGTCAGGTTGCTTGTTGCAGCAGTTGCTTACAATTCCTCCAGTGTATGGCCACCAGATCTGAGTCATCGCATCAAGAGCAATTGAGACAGGTCCGTACTTTGCAACTGTGGCAGCCATCGCGTCTTCAGTTCTGTTGACGTTGTAGAACCCGGTGACCTTTACTTCAGCTGGGCTACCAGCGTGGCATGCAGGCACGTTACCGGTTCCTGAAACGTATGGGTATGAAGCCTCAGTATCAGCTCCGTTGTCAGCAGTCCACTTGATCGCCTGGTACGGCCATCCTCCGTTGCAACCATTCGATCCGGTGTCACAACTCACAAGCTTCTGCTCAGAGAGGCTCTGCAATTTGTTTCCGGCAATAGCCCAAGCAGACTCAGTTACTCCGGTGGTTGAGAAAGACCAGCATGATCCACACTGTCCCTGATCCTTAACTGGGGTAACAACTCCCTTGGTTCTCCAGTCAACTGAGTCTGGCATGTTGCGGATGTCTTCCTCAGTGATGATTCTCCCGGCAGGTGCATCTGGTAGGTCGGTTGACACGTGAGCACAGTCTCTCAAGTGGGTTTCAAACTCAGCCTTCGACCAGTCAGCGAGGTGGTTTGGAAGTCCAGTGCTTCCTCTCGAGTAGAAGAGGTTTAAGTGTTTGCGAAAGTTGTTAAAGCGAAGCTGCTCCTCTGCCTTCGACGAGTAAGTCTTCTTGTGGTGAAGCTTCCACTTAGCAAACAGTGCCTGATGTTCAGTCAAGTTCTTTGAGTTGTCAACTGGTTCCTCAAGGGAAGCGGCACGTGGGGCGTTGAGCTTAGCTGACTCCAAAGAGTTGGCCCATAGAGATTCTTCCATTTGCTTAGCAACTGTTACTGAAAAGGAAGCAGCACCCCATTGCATAGCGCAGGTGAACTCCTGTCCAGCAGCAAGGATGAAGTAACATCCACCTCTGTTTCCCTTGTCGTTGCGGTTTGATCCCCACGAGCAGACGTTAGCTCCTCCGTAGTAGCAGTGAAATGCGTTGTAGTCCTCGTTGGTGCTCGACGACACGACTGAAACTACCAAATCGTTTTGTCTGTCGTTAGTGTACGCGCAGTCACACATGTTAGGCTTTGGGTAGGTTACGTTTGGGCAGTTCATTGGAACGGTCTGTGATGCTAACTGTAAAACATTCTTTTTGAAGGAAAAAGCCTCTGAAGAACCGTCAAATGCTCCACTAACAGAGTTACACTTCAGATCAGCTCCTGCAGGGAGGATAAAGTTACAGGAGTATCCTCCCTGGGTACCGTTACCAGCGTAGGCGCAGACTTCCATGTTGTTGTACTTGCAGTTAAACTCGTTGATGCCAGAGTTACGAGGGGCCATACGTTGAGTTACCCAAAGGTCTTGACTTCCAGAGTTCTTGTAGCTGCAGTCTCCATTGCTACACTGAATGGTTTTCGTGTTGGTCTCTAACAAGGCTCCCTTCAGTGGTGAAACGTGACTGCCGATGATGTTAACGGTTCCTCGCACATCGCAGCTCATCTGAGCCCCAGCCGGGATGACGAAGAAGCAGCTTCCTGAACTTCCAGTATCAGAGGCTGGGTACGAGCGGTAGCACGTCACGGCGTTCCCGACAGTGCATGAAATGGATGCGGTGTCAGACTGCTGTTCAGCCTGAAAGAAAAGAGTCACTGCCTCATCAACAGCCTTGTCGTTGTTGTATGAGCAGCTGGTTCCCGTGGCTGGGCAGTTAATTTTAGTCCACATCTGCTGGGCGCTAGCCAGAGATGGGAGAGACAACAGTACCCAAAGAGCAGATCTCATTTTGTTATAAATCTTTCAGGAAAGTAATGAATAAATACCAAATAACTATCAACACCTCATCATCTGATTAGTTCTCTATGAATACTGACGACAGACATAGTTCACTGTATTGGCTAACAGTTTCTGAATCACCTGACAAATAAAGAAGATTTACACTAACTCCACAACAACACCAAAGAGTACGTCATCTCAAGTCTGGTTAGGCGTCTTGATTAGACTGCGAGACACTATTGGTGCGGCAAAGAAAAAGACTGAAGACCCGGAGTTGCAGAAAAGGAACTGCCCCTCTCACCGATTCTCAGGTTGGAAAACAACTTTCTCGTCAATTGGCATCCCAGTGGGGCCAATTTTGCTAAAGTGTTGTGAGTGCTTTTCTTAAAAAATCCCTTCTTTACTTTGCCTCTGTTCATCACTTTTTTTTTTTTTTTTCGTTGATAGCTTTTTTTTTTCTTGTTTTATTTCTTCGAAGGGGATTCCGGGACATTGAAGAGGCTCAGTGATGTGAACGGCACTACAAGAGCTGAAGGGGTTTATATAACAGAAACGAGTCCATCTTTTCATTCTGAGCTAACCACTCATTGTTGCTATCTTCTTGTATGTGCCAGTCACGGGAAAACTTATCAGAAGGGGAGAGGGGTGAACACTAATACTCAAAAGAAAGAAAAAAAAAGTTTGCTCTCACTCGGGGAGCGGGGGAGATGAATAGGGAAAGTACCGTAAGCACTCCTCCTCTGAACTTGTTAGCACTTCATGTACTGAATGCCAGTATTGCAAAGGGGGGAATTCTTATTTTTGTTCTTCTTCTTTTTTTTTAAATTTTTTTTTTTTTTTTTTTTTTTGATATGATGAATAGTAACAATAAGGTTGCTCATATCCTACTCGCAGAGCGAGTCGTTGGATTCCTGAATGAATTGAAGATTGGAGTCTAATCCTCGTCATCATCTGGTAAGTCTTCTCCATCGAACAGCTCACCATCTTCCGCCTCCTCCGCGTCATCACTGCTGTCTCTGTCATATTCTTCATCTGCGTTCTGATCATCAACAAAGAGACTGTTTGTGTTAATTTTTATTTTTATCTTTTTTGTTTTCAAAGGACCTTCAACTAGGGATCGCCCTTATAAAATAATAAATTAAAGTGATGATAACATACGTAGCGTCGTGCTCAAAGAGAGCTCTTCCAGTGATACCTCTTCCAGTTTGTTTGAAGGATTTGATTTGTTTCTTGTGAAGACGGTCGTATTCTTTCTTCTGTTTGTCTTTCTTTGCGATCCACCATGCTTTGAAGGAATCTTCGTTAACAGGAGTAAGGTCACTTCTGGCTGCGAGATCTTCTCTCTCCCTCTCAAGTTTCTCTTCAAGACGAGATTCGTCAATCTCAACTTCGTCGAAGTCATCAGCAGTCCAAAGGTATTCTCCTCTTTCAGCAGCTGCTGCAGCAGCAGCACTCTCTCCTGTGTCTTTCTTTGAGTCTTCTTGGTACAATTTCTTCATCTCCAATTCCTTCTGTTTCTTCTCTTCCTTTTCCTGCTTCTTCTTCTCTCTCTCCATGTCTAACTTTCTTTGATCTCTGCTTCCAGAGTTCTTGACGTTTGTTTGAACATTTTGAACGTATTTTTGAACGGCTTTACTTCTGTTCTTGTTCTTCAAACCGAAAGTCTGTTTTAATTGTTAGAAAGAAATAGTTCAACGAATGACTCTAAAAAATACTAATTTTTAATACAAACCTTGTCTTCGATAATCTTGGCCTTCGCCTTGTTTTCATTCTTAGCACTGGTTTTATTTCCTTTCTTCGCTGGCATTTTATAATATTATTTAGAACACGGCAACGACTAGGGGGATGCCTTTTTTTTTTTGTTCCTTTCGGTTTGCCCTTTCCCGCTATGCTCTGCTAAAGATGAAAGTAATAAAGTAACAGTCATGTTTACCAATAAAAATAACCAACGAAAAGTCAACATCTCATTTTACTGAAGAATTTAAAAGAACAAAAATATTAACCTCATTCTTAACAATTGCAATGAAAGTGTAGGCATAATGTGCCGAATATTTTTCTTGCGTTTTATTTATTATTTCTTTGCTTTCCTACTACGGACTACAGACTTTTTTTTTGGGGTATGGGTATTCAAGAAACCAATTTTTTTTTTTTTTTTTTTGGAATGGGGGAAGAAAAAAGAGTTTTTACATTTCCTCTCAGCAATAGGGAACCCCCAATTGTAGTGAACCATAACTATATTTCCACAAGCTAAGTCACACTTTTGAGATTTGTTGACTGATTTTTACTAGACTCAGAAGAATTACGATTTGTTTATTTGGTGTGCTGACCCTCTAGAGGGAGGTAAGTTTGTTGTTGTCACAATCTATTTTGCACTACAAGGACAACGAGAAATGTTCTTCTGGCCCTTTATTTTTATTATAATGGTTAGCAGCAAAACAGCGAACTGCGCTGCCTCATTATTTTTTTTTTATTTTTAATTATTATTGTTTTTCGATATGCCTTCAGCAGATAATTTCTGTGCCGCATGGCGTTTTATTGATGCTGTTTGTCCAAAAAGTGTTGTTTCTTCCGTTAATTTCTCACTTCCGAGTCAAACGAAAGGTTGGGGGGGGGAATCGTTGTTTTGAAAAAAAAAAGCTGACATAAACCATACCGACAAATCGAAATTCGGAAGCCAACGAAGTTTGCACAATATCGTCTGCCGGCTAAAAAAAAAAAAAAAAGGTCTACTTCCTGCACTAGCTGCACTAGTAGTAAGTAAAGGGGAACAAAACCCCGCTGCTAAAAAAGAGAGAAAAAAAAACCACACACTCAAGTACACTCATTTAAAAAAAAAAAAAAAAGAGCGAGAAACCAACCATCCAGTAAAGTCCTAAATATATATTTTAGTTGAACTCGAGACAGCGCACAGGGAATCATAACATTTTTTAAAGATCACAAATATATAAAACGGGTTCTTAATCTGAACATGTTTCTCCTCCGACTTTGTCGGTGCAAAAAAAAAAAAAAAAAATCGGAACTAATATTTTTCCCACTAGTCTTGTCTTGGAAAACAAACGACTCAGCTGGTGGGATTCACAGCTAGGTAGATTATCTACCATTTCTGCTTTTACATTTACAAAAATAAAACGCGCGAATCTGAGAGAGAGAGAGAGAGGAACCAATTTTGTTATTGAACAAGATTCTAATGAGCTTGAAGCACATCAATTAAAATACGGACTCTTCTTTTTATGTTTTGACCCGTTTTTTTTTTTTTTTTTTTTTGTAACAATCTACCATAAGGTAATCCGACTGTTAAAAGTACCACTTATTGTTTTCAGTGTTGTTCTTCAAAGAAGAACATTTGCTTTTTATTCGCACAGGGAAGAAATGGGGATTATTTTTTATTGATTTTTTTTCACATCGAAAATATAGGATTCGATTTGGCAAGACAAGGAGTTAAATATTGATACTTGTTAAGTGGGTTATTTTAACAACCGAAGGAGTACCTCGATGATGACAACAACAACAACAGCTAATACTTACAAGACACGGTGAAGTAATATAATTGGTATTCCATCCTGTTGCTTATCGCTTGTCCCCACAGAAACACAAAAACCTGACATATAAAAAAAAGAATTAGACTGAAAAAAAAAAAAAAAAAAAAAAACAAGCATATTGATGGTACAGTATCCTGACAGGGGGGCAGGAATCGTGAAATCTGATTTACCATTTTCTTTTCTAATGGTAAAAAAAGAATATTTTTTATCTCACAATAGTATCAGATTAATAGTCATGTTGTCGGTACCGTTTTCAGCATCAGCAGTCGGAGCGAGGATGTCTTTACAAAGTGAGTGACAAATCTCATAAGGATCTTCCGTCGAAAGGCGTTTCTGAACAAAAGAAACAACTTCTTCGTTGGTACGAGCACCCCAGATACCATCACATGCCTGGATGATAAAATTATCATTCGACATGCGAGAGAACGTCGTAACATCACATGAAGCAGTGATCCCCTGATCTGCAGGAGCAAGAGAACTGTCCTTTAAATCGAAGTCACCAAAAGCACGCGACAAGTTAAGCATTCCACTTACTCTTCCATTAGTGACGGTAAGACCAGATTTTAGTATTCTTTTTGTTTCATTCTCAAGATCAGGAATGTGATCAATCGATAAAGGGATCACCTCATCACCACGAGATAATACAGCCCGGCAATCACCTGAATTAGCGCAAATGATTTGATCACTAGTGAGGATGCAAACGTTGCAGGTGCTGCCTGTTGCCGATGCGTCTTTGTCGAGAACGGATCTAATTTCCAAATCCAGTTGCTCAAAAGTAGTTTTTAATGATTCTTCATCAGCAGTGGTGGTCTTTTCAACTGCATTATGTAGTTTTGATTCGAGTATCTTCGAAACAGCATCCCCACCATGACCATCATATACACCCATGAACAACTCATCTCCGTTGATTTCTTTAACAGTTTGCTTGTCTTCATTGCTAACACGCCATCCTTGAATTGATATTGTCGCTCCTTTGTATTCATTTATTGAAACATTTCCTCCAACTCCGTCAGTCATCGGAGTGGATAAGTAACTTCCCTGTTCAAGACATCTCTTGATTCCCTCGAGTTCCTTTTTTCGTAATCGAGCTGTTCCCTTATCAGAGGCGAGAAAGTTTTTAAACCCACCCGCCATCTCGTATATTGTACCCGGCCTGTTATTAAGAATTAGATTGATATACTCCCTTTAAATTATCTGTGTGTAAATATAATTCACAATCACTCTCAAGCATTAGTATCTGAAAAACCTGAAGATAATGATGTTTTTTTTATGTTAATTTTAATGAGCTGACTGAAGATGACTAAACGCGAGGGGTTCTGCGGGGAAAAAAAACAGGGAAGTTCCTTTTTGTGTGTTCACATTGTCGTCATTCTTTTTTTTACAGGGGGGGGTACTGGTGCAAGGGGGGGCAATCTCTCACTCTCTCTCTTTTTTTTCTCTTTCTTTTCTCTTACTTTTTTGCTTCTCCTTTTCATTACCTTTTTCGAAAAAATATAGAGAATAGCTAAAGAACAGCAATTGTTACATTGTTAAACGGAAACTGGAAACAGAAACGGGGACACGAAACACAACATCAAGAGAATTGAAGCTTCCGAACAGCAGCTGTTCGGTACAAAAAAAAGGTAATTAGTTTTCTGTCACAACACTATGCGATATTTCTGAACCTATATTTCTACAAGCAATGGACGAATAGTCGTAACTGGTAAACAGAGGCTTTGATTCTACCGAAGTAGCTTCCGCAAAGCTAAAGTTTCCCCCCCACACACAAAAACAAATAGAGGAGATTGAGTACGCCACCTTTTTTATATTGTTTCTGTGTATAATTGATGGAGAAGACTAGATGTGTCTTTCCTAACTTTTGAAGTTTTTCTTTCTATTCTGTCTGAACAATGTTTTCTTGCTATTCCACACCTGTATTTCTACAAGTCAACTTCACTTGATAGGAATGCCTAACCGAAAGTAGATTACCTTCAGTTCGGAGTAGCAAATAATAATTGGGAGACGTCAATACAATTCGAGGGGATGGCCGCAGTCTTTCAAATAAATACCTCAACAGACTCGTCGGGCGGTGGAGAAAATATCCTGCCGACCCGACTGTTCCAAAACACAAGCATTGGTGATTAAACCTTTCCAAGTTTATCTGCTTGGTTTCTGTAATACGCGTAGTCACTAGATTGGACGGCATTCTTCTTGAATACTTCGAGGACAGGTCCCAAACAAAGTTCAAAGTGACTTCTATTAAGACGCGCAGTACGGGTTGCTTCCTTAGCGACAATGTCAGCAACGGTTCGGTGACTGTTGAGGAATTCTAGTTCACCAAAGTGCTGGCCGGCGGAGAAGGTGTGGACGAGTTTTTTACGATCATTTTCATCTCTTCCAATGACATCAACACAACCACTAAGAACAATATACATATACTCTCCTGGTTGATCGTATCTAAGGATGTAATCACCAGCATTCCATTCATGTGATTCTAAAGCATCGGCTAATTGAAGGATTTCATATTTCTTCAATCCTTTTAAGAATGGAACGTTTTGAAGTTTTTCTTGATACTCATCTCTTCTTCTTATTGAAACAGACATAACAATATTACGATATGTGTCTCGATCTATCCCCCACGTTGTTGTTTCACTCGCAGCCTTTATAGTTGCACTACGAGGTGTGTTATACATTAACGCTAACTCGCCGAATGATACTCCGGATGATTTCTGGGCTACGACATTCCCACCGATAATTACGTCAACAGTCCCTTCAGAGATGGTGTACAGAGTGTCTCCTTCTTCTCCTTCAGTCATAATTATATCACCAGACTTGTATTGCATTTTAAACAAAGCCATGACAGTTATTTTTAAATCTCCTTCTGATAAATGTGCGAATAATAAATTCTGTTTTAACAGAGATCGTAACATAGCATACTCAGAGTCAGTCTTCTCATGGACAGGAGCAGTAAAAGCCGTTACCTCTTCAGGGTTGTACGGAGCACAACTGCGTGAGACTCGTCTGCTGGTGGCAATCTTCTGTCTGTGTTTTTTTCTGCGACCTTGGATTATTGTTACAGCTTGAGAACAAGATTCCTCATTATTGTTTTTAGCAGAGTCTCCGAAGGAGAATCCAGTATCAAAAGTTTCGAAAGGACTGGTGTCGAGATTTGAAGTGTCTGGACTCTTTGAAATTTTATTTTTCGACCAAAACCTGCTCAAATTCTTTCCAACAATATCATCAATTTCAGAAAGAGTATCCCTGTCGATAAGAACGCTGTCGTGTTCTAATGAAACGATGTTCTCATTCGATTTTAACGCTTCTTCAAGAAGCTTTCCAACTAACGGACCACAATCATTATCAGAAACATTTAGTGATGTTAAATTAGGATGATTCTTAACAACGTCTACGAGATGAGACCAAACTTCATTTCCTGTTGGGATCGAATCGTCAGTTGAACTGCTGTTCCACATGTTAGCGAGGTCTGTATGGTAACAACAAAGTCCTGAAGCATTCAAGGTATCTAAATTACAACATTGTTGAACAAAATCTCCAATTGCCATCATTTGTCTCGCACCAATATAGTTTTGTGATAGGTCTAGTTCTTCCACATCTTCTACTTTAGAATACGATTTTAGTTTCTTTAATACAGTCTTGTTGGGTTGTTTTACTTTTCTATCTTTACAGAATTGAGAAAATATTTCTGATGGAAGCTGCGGGTCTTCTGCAAATTGTACCGGCATTTTTTTTTTTTTTTTCACTTGTTTTCTTCCCTTTTTTTTTTTTTTTTTTTGTGTTTTATTCCTTAGCGCGATCTGTTAAAGAAAAAATAACAATTTACCAAATCGTACTCAACAACACTAATTTTTTGTTTGGCTACAGTCAATTTAATGAACCTGTTTAAGTGAATTGATAAATAAATATAAAACAGAAAACACGAAAAAAAGCATAAATATTGAGACAGTCTTACTGAACGAACAGAAGCCTCGTCAGTCTGACTGCAATAGTTGTACCGAGTGTAAGTTATCACAACTGTGACGGGTTAGAAGGTAAATCTTTAAATTGCTCACGTCGATCTAAAAGTCGGCTGATGAACTCCAATCAGAGGTCTCGATGACAGTCCGCACAGAATCGCGTCGGGGTCTAATTGCAAGGATGTTATATCCGCAGCGTCTATTCTAACAGCTACCTCCTCATTGACAGTAACAGGATTTGAAGTAGGCCAAGAAGAAGGCCAGTGATGGCCAGCAATCCCTTTCTTCGGTTGTTTTTCAATCTTCTTGAGAGGAATCTGTCCCACTAATCCCAACACTGATTCTTGTGTTGGATGACAAGATGACAGCAGCGATCTATCAAAAGATGGAGTGAGAGGCCTTCTTTGTTGCTGAATAGGAGCCCCCACTTGTGCCTCTCGTGTAAGCGGTCTCTTTACAACTAAATTATCCCACCCAGTAGAGAATGATGCATCGGCTATACGAGGTGGTACTACAGCAGGAACATTGTTATTGGAAGCAACAGGAAAAATTAAATTATGAGCTGCGCTAGCTGTGCCATGACCTACACCACCCCCACCCCAAGTAGTATCAGTCATATAGTTGTAGGGATGACTCGATAGCTTTGATGAGGTTTGTGGTTGAGGAGAAGACTTCGGGGAATGAGCTTGTCGTTGTATTACTGCTGCAGAGATTGGTTTTAATGTTTTACTTGTATTTATAATTGCTAAAGAGTTCTTTCTGATTATATGAGATGCCCTTTCTAAGTAAACAGTTCTCTCTTGTAGAAGAACAGCTTTTCGTGCATTCCATCGCTTGGTCCAATTTTCGAGCCAATTTTCCATTCGGTCCCAAACTGTCTCGCGGAGTTCTTTTTTTATTCGTTTCATGATTTGCTTTTCAATTTGGAGCGATGCTTCTTTGCAGATCACTTTTCGGATTTGTTCATTCTCTTCAGATGTGGCATTCGGTAGATCGACAACCGGAAGACTATTTCTGGTCAACTCTTGTTCATATTTAACACGCAGATCTTGATAAGCAGAGAAAATAGAGGCAGCGTTATCAACGACAGACATCAGTAGTCGGCATTCAGAATCACAAGTTCCAACCGGTTGAGGTAGTGATCTGGGCTCTGTGAACTTTGCAGTTAAAACTGATACAAAACCCCCACTAGTTGCATCATAAGTATGTTTAACGAGCTCCAGTACTCTGTTGAGTCGAACTGATTCTGATTCCATAGTCGACTCCAGAGTAGATATTCTCTCTTCAAGGCTACTGATGAGTTTATTTTTATCTTCCAGTTCCTTCAAAGATGTTGGTGGTTGTGGTGAGGATGCTAACTTTGCTTCCCTTCCCTGGAATTCGATACACTCCTGAAGCTGTCGTATCCGTTCGTTGAGTGTTATTTTTATTCCGTTTTGTTTCTCGATCTCAACTTCAAGTTGTGAAACAGTAGCGTCGTGTTCTATTTTACTGATTGTCTTAACTTGTAATTCTTCAAGTTGAGTCTTTACGATAATTAGTTCACTTTCGAGAGTTGTGATGAGTTCAGAGCGTTGTTCTGACTCTCGTCGCGTCATTAGTTCATTGTCAGTGGTGAGGGCTAGGTTACATTCTTGTAACCTTTTTAACTTCTCTTTTAATTGCATTAATTCTCTCTCACACTTCGCAAGTGATGAGTTCACTCTCTCGAGACTTTCTGATGATTGCCGTCCGGCATTCCTTTCTTCATTAATCTCTTTCTGAAGAATTTCAACCTCCTGATTGTGTTGTTGCGTTACTGTAACTGACTGTTCTTGTAACTGCTCAGATTTTAACTGCAGTGTTCTGGTATGTAATTTCAGGGCAATCATATCTGTTTTGTGAGACTTTGCTAAAGTTGTCGTCGCATCTTCAACCGCCTTATCGATTTCTTTTTGTCGTTCTCGTTTATCGTCGCGTTCCATGCGCTCCACGTCTTTTGCCGAAAGCTGTGGCTGCAATGAAGCTTGTTTTAATATTTCCATTGCTTTTTTGTATTCACCGATGACATTAGTGTGATGGGTTCTCATACTGGTGAGCTCTTCTTTTAGTGATTCGATTTCTTCTTGAGATTCTTGAATACAAGTTCTGAGTTTACTCTCAACCACTGTATGTTGATCTCTTGCTCCTCTTAGCATTCTGTATAATTTCTGACCCATTGCATCTCCACTGAATTCTGAACTACTCATCGCTAGTTCATCGAAGTCACTAGTAGTTAGCGCCTGAAGAAGTTCATTCTTATTACTCATCGCAGAAGGGAATGATACAGACACTAAGTTCTTGTTTATCTTGTCGGTGCCGGGTCGGTGTCCTCTTCTCTTTCGGTCAACTGGACGGTAAGCAGTAGTTCCGAGGCCCAAGCTGTTTATTTCTGGATCGTTAGGTGCCGTCTCTGTTTGTGAATCATCTTTTATAATACTTTCAGACATTTCAACAATACTATAAGCAGATCCTACTGACATGTTTTCATCTGAGTGAGTGACTTCACTTCTTTCTGTTATTGTGTAGGATTGTGATAACTGTTGCTGAGCATCAGATTCAATTCCTACTTTTTGATTATTATATTCTCCTTCACTGTCTGAATCAGGAAGTATAAAGTCACTAACTAATGATAACGGCATGTTAGTAGGCCCCTCAGACATTAGTTCGTCTCCAACTGTTGTCTCAGCGCTTTCACTAATCCCTGGCTCTTCACCTTCTCCTTTGTAAACTTGTCGAAATGCTGTTGCGTATCCTTTTCGGAATACTGCTACAGAGTTGGGTACTTTTCGTTTTCTGTTACTCGAATCCAACACTTTATTTAAAACCGGTCCTAAGTAACGTTGTCCTGGCTTGACGCTGTCTGCAGTACATCCTCCAGTTGCTTCTAATAATTTATATTCCTCATCTTCACTTGCCATCCATTAATTCCTTCTGGTCGTCTGCTGAAAAAATACGTCAAAAATGAAACACAAAACTGATTGTAGAATTAGACAGTCGATATGTGTGCGAATCTGATTTTGAAGAAAATAAAATAATAAGTTTAATCACAGAAGGCAGTTACCGTCAAGGGCGACTAATTATTTGCAGCTACAAATTGCCTAGTCTAAATGAATAAAGAGGGAGGAGATAAAAAAAGAGGCTTGTCTGGTGTGAACTCGCGCAAAATGAAGTTTAAAAAATAAAATGCTACTCAGACCTGACAAGTATGAGAGGCACAGACGAAGTAATGTCAAAATCATATCACCGACGATCGCATATCTGAACATCAAATAGTTTGTTAGCAAAATTACCGAACTGATGACTACGGGAGATCTGCCGAATCAGTAAGGACCCAATCGCGAAGATTGTAGTTTTATAGCTTCGGCTGGAAGTGATCGACTCCCAGCTCCCACCTTGCCCAGAGGCTAACTTGAAAAACAACTAAAGAAAATAAAGAAATGATCTGAGTTGGAGGGAAGGTGAAAAAAAAATACTAAAAAAAATCCTTTTTACTTCCATATACAAACATCTTACCATGTGTTCCACATGCCCACATACCACGAGAACAGTACCGAGGATAATTCACCCCCCAGTTGTCCAAAGCATTACAATTGTACTGTGGGCTCACTATTTTTAAAAATACCACAAAAAAATTGGACAGCACATAGCTATATCACTCAGTAAGAAATGAAAACCAAAGGGAGCGGATAAAAAAGACAGTCAGTTTATAGTCATAACCGACTGCAGCGGATCAAATATTAATCACGAGAGAGAATAAATATAAAAAAATATTAATTATTTGATAAAAAGGTCGCTTCTCAAGTAAATTAAATTACTCGGAAAGGAATCACATCCCACACGGATATCAATTTCTTTAACTGAATAAAAAAAAAAAACAACAACAACAGTACTGCTGTTGGAAGCAGGGGAGATTATTTCCACCAAAACGGGGGGGAGACAACACAGCAGAGATTCTCTGCTGTCTAACTACATGAGTTGGTAAAAATAACATATTGCAACATATTTTATCAAACAAAAAAATAAAATAAAAAAATAAAGACGTTGTGACTTCGTCAACCGCAGAGAGATTGGCGCGCCATGAAGGTAAAAAAGAAATTGGGTGAATATTTGTTTTTTTTTTATCAAAAAAAAAACAAAATAAAAAAAAAAATAACGGATTTTTTTTTTTTTTTTTTCGTCTCTTTGAAAATCTTAAAAAAAACGACATCAAAAGAGAAAATTAGTTTTTTCAAAAAAATTTGTGATGAGGAAAAAAAAAAAAAAAAAAAAAAAAAAAAAATCAAAATGAACAACAGAAAAATAATTTCTTGTCGTTGTTCAACAGTAATCAAATCAACAAATCGTAAATTGGGGTATGAAATCAATCAAGGTGGGAAGTTTACCAACAGTGAATCTAATTTCAGATCACTGCAGCAAATTTTGTTAGATACTAACTAAAATATAATCCATATTTTAGTTAGCATTAATTGGTTATCAGTCGATAACTAGAATTTGAATTGAAGTGAAACGTTTGTTACACACAAAAATGTCAACAAAACTTTATAAAAGAAGGAAAAAAAGGACAAAAAAACAATGTTCCATTCCACGCACCGAACTATTTTCTGGTTTTTGATACCAAAAAAAAAAAAAAAAAATGTTCTGTTTTTTTTTATAGTAATCGTTTCTTTCTTAACCAAAAAACGATACTTTCTACTAAAACTTGAAAGCAAAAAAAAAAAAAAAAAATTAACGGCTTTCATATTTTTCCAACTGAAGCCTTTTACGTTGGTAATAATAACAATAGGTAACGCAACAACGAATAAAAAAAAAAAAATAAAAATAAAAAAAAAAAAATTATCAGATTTTTTCAAATCCAAGAAAAAAAACAGCCATCCATTAAAAAACAGCCAACAAACTTATCCAAAGATGGTTTTTCTATATCGAGGATTCTATGACATAAATAAAAGACGCGTTTAAAAAAAAATCATCAAAGAGGTTGTTTTTTTTTTTTTTTTTTTTTTTTTTTTTTGTTCGATATGAATACCCTTCGATTAGTGTTTTCAGTACAATCACACGAAGCTTTTAATCAATATCATTTTCAAAAAAAAGAGAAATCAAAAAAAAAAAAAAAAAAAAAAAAGGAAGGGATTGGAAGTGTTTTCAACTTTTTTTTTAAATAAAAGAAAGGAAAAAAAGACAAGAAAACAGAACCATTCAACCAACACAAAAAAAACAAATAAAAAAAATTTAAAAAAAAAAAAAAAAAAAAATCAGACATATAAATCCAAGAAAAACAGCTATCCATTAAAAGAACAGCCGTAGTAAACTACAGTAAACTTATCCAAAGATGGTTTTCTATATCGAGGATCCCAGAACAGAAATAAAATCATCAGCAGGAGGAATAACAGGAAGAGAGAGGTTAGTTTTTTTTTTTTTTGATATGAATACCTTTCGATTTGTGTTTTTTCAGGAAAAATCACACAAAAGCTTAATCAATATCATTTCAAACAAGAGCACGAAGATAATTAAAAGGAGAGGACAGACGTACTTGGAACACGTCAAGAGGGGTAAATATGAAATTACAAATCCTAAAAAAGTGTAGTTTTCAGAGGAGGAAAAAAAAAAGAAAAGGCAGAACGATAGATCAAAGTAGTACATCAAAACACCAACAAGTACAATTGCATTCAGCGACTTTGGTCGGCTCACGGAGTTGCGACTCCGTTACAGAAAGTACGATTGAGTTAGTTGATTTAGTGACGTGTTGTCTGACGATGAGCTTGTTGCCTTCTGACTTCTGAATTGTGCAGGGCGACCAGAAACTATTTTCTGATAGAAATACTTCCGCAGCATCTCCTTCAGACCAAACAGCTGACTTCCTACGAGTTATTGCTGGAGGAGGACTACTCTCTATTGACATGTCGGGCCTTCTAAGAGTTGAGAAAGTAGCTTTGATTTCATTCGGTAAAACAATACAATCTGTTTCTGTGTCAGGAGTTGGCATCGTTGAGTTGCTCCATTTATCTGGTAATGAGATTTTATAATATTTTAATTTCGAGCACTCAGAGCTGTTTGTTACGTTCCCAAACGTTGTAGACGGAAACGAACTTTCATTCTCTGACTCCGACTCCGACTCCGTATCTTCCCAAAGGTTAGGGGTTGGTGATGTACTAGTTTCTACATCTCTGAAGGTCTTCTTATCGAAAAGTCCTCCCGAAGGAAGATCTGAAAAACTTACCGATTTCGGTGATACACTTCTCGGATCCAACGTGAAAGGTGTTTTTAGATATTCGTCGCGACGACCCATCGGAGACAGAGGTCCACCTTTTAAATTTAATAAAGGGATTGCTTCTTTCCAGTTGTGGATCACTTCCTTGTCACTTGGATTCCGGATATTATTCTTCTCATTTTCAAGTGGTTGTTCACTATCTGTGAATATCCTTTCTCTTTGAACGACTTGTTGAACATGCTGTGCCCATCCTTCATCATAAACTGCTTGCTTTCTTGGTGACAGCAGTTGACTAGAAGGAGGAGATCGTACAGCCATTCGGTCAATTTTTGGAAATAGTAGTTCACTTCTGGTTTCAGTTGTAAGAGAAATAGCCGAAGGACTCAGTAAAGTGTTTGTAGTTCTTTGAAGAGAAGCAACTGACTCAGCACTTCCAGTGCTGAAGTCTTCACTGGAAATAGAAAAAGTTTCACCCAACAGTTCAAAAGCTGTTTGCTTTTTCTGACCGCGAGGACAACTCAGTGTTAGCTTTCGATATGAGGGGATGCCGCGAGTCGTAAATTTGATGTCCCCGCCGAGTAGTTTATTTGTAACAGCAACAGCTCTAAGAAGTTTATCACCATTTCTAATAACGTCAATTAATAAATCATATTCAGAAGGGATGGTAAATAATATCTTAGTCACCTGGTCAACAACTTTGACTGCCATCTCAGTGATGTTAATTATATCAATACATCTCTTAACCTGTCCTCGGATGTCAGACAGAACTAGTTTATTTTGGATTACAATTGCGACTCTTTGTAATGTTCTTCGTGACTGTGTGTGTCTCCTAACCGAACTGAAGTATCGCAACTTTTCCTTTCCAACGAAAAATTGAAACTCATTTCGTAGCATCAACGGTACAGTCGCAACAGGTAGAATACACGATTCCCAATCAACAGACTGCTTCTTTTCTATTTTATACATTTTATCCCCCTCTTTTTCTCTAATCTGTTTTTAAAAAAATAATATTTTTAAAATGAAATAACTCTTTTTTTTTTAAACAACTAATAAAATATATAGTTATGTTTTCCTCTAATCAGAAATTGTAACCAAAGTTTTTTTTTTTTTTTTTTTTTTTAAATAATATTATAACAATAGTAATAAATACAAACGATACAAATAAACAACTCAAAAAAACAGTTTTGAATTAATGGTCTAGAAGTGTAGAATGAGAGAAAGAAAGAAAGAGAGAGAGAGAGCCGATCTCAGGATTCCTCTGTTCCAGTTGAAGGTTTTGGGGACTTAGGAAAGCTCAATAAATGATGTAAAGTAATATATTCATAGAAATACAATAAGTCTAGTTGGGGATAAATTGATAATAATAATAATAATAATTTTGTTACTACTGAACTGAACAAGAGTTCCTCTTTACCATCTTCATATCGCCATCGAGTGGAATCGGAGGAAGCATCACAAGGGTCGTACCTGTTGCACAGCAATAGCTGCAGATCTCCGGTCCGCAGGCGCTTTTCTGGGAAATTCCTTCAGCGCGGGTTTTCACGCAAAAGAGGCAAATCTTCTTGTCACAACAGTCCGTGGAGTAGATTAATCTGTACCTCAATCCACATGTTGCGCAGTGGTATCGATCTGCTGTTGGGAATGGAGCTACCTTACCTGATTTCTTCTTCTTTTTCTTCACTTTCTTCTCCACAGCGGGATCGTTTACCACTTGCTCATAAGTTGGTGCTGGTCTTACATGGTGGACTGCTATCGCCATTTTTGAAAAGTTCTAATTTTCTATGAAAAATTAGTAATTACAAAACAACTTACAAATCCATTCTTCCCTTCCGCGTGAGTAGTTAAAAAAGATCTAATTCAAAGTTCATTCTGTTTCTATCTCAACATTTCTCATGACCTGAAATAATGAAAACAATCAACAGAGAGGTACTTACAATAAACATGTTCAGTCACAAGTTGAGAACACGGGGGTAGGGGGGAACGAGAGTACAGTAAACGTAATAACGACATAATATAAGAAATAAGACTCTAACAGGAAATGCAGGGGGAATGGGGACGTGAGTCTGCGACATTACAAATACATAACAGGAAAAGGTAACAGTCAGGAAGTCTGTTTGATCCTTAGAAAACTACTACTGTCTTATGTCACAGTGAGAGGGTACAGCTGTTTAAGAAACAGTTCTGTTTTTTTAACTCACAAAGTGGATTAGAATTAAGATTTCAAGTTTTTTTTTTTTTATTTACAATGCCATTTGACAAACTTGAATACTACGTCCTGTGTGCAGAAGCTTTCTCGATCCAATAATCCCTGATGAGTGTGAGTACTGTTGTTTGTACTTCAGTAGGGAGATTCATGACTTGTAAATCTTTACCAGTTTGTTTATAAAACTTGCTACTTGTCGTAATGTCACTCGTGAGGAAGTCAGGAACGTATTGCTGAAGGTTTGCCTTCGCAAGAATCGGTGAAATTGTATCAAAAGATGAATCGACTGGCGCTATTGGTACCATCGCAACCATCTGTGGACCACTCTGTGAGTTAATCGGAGAAATACCACTTGTCCTGATAACTGGAGCTGTGAGGACTGGTTCAATAAAACAAGAACCTGAACCACTAGAAGTAATTCTGTTAACATAATCAATCCCAATTATAGGTGCTGGTGATACTGGTAGTACAGGAGATGGAACAGGTGGTTTTATGTCTCGTGGGGGTGACATGGATCGTTTTTTCACAAGTGGTGATACCAACGATCTGAAATATTGAACAGGTGCTGGTGATGTTGTAGTTGCAGTCTGGACAGGTAACGGAGCTGCTGTTACCACAGCTCCAGCACCTGATCCAGACACCATTCTAGGTGGAGGTATACTCGCTACATTTGGTGCATTTGATAACAACGTTGGTCCCGGACTCATAGTTCGTGAGATTATTGGTGACATTGGACGCACTTGCGCAGGTGATTCGTATCTCGTTGCCAATGCTATCGCTGAAACTGGTGCTGCGACTGTTTGGAAAGGAGATCTTATTTGAGGACTCTCTCCTTCACACGCTGCTAAGAATGCATTCTTTGCTCTTACTAACCTCGCTTGATATCCTGTCCCATAAGGATCGAATGTGTGAGCATCACCACTACCGGGTTCGTAACGAGAGAGGACGTCAAGTACCTTAGCGGTTGGTGGTGAGAGAAACTCGTCTGTCTGAGCCAACAGTGTTCGCCACTCAGTGCTGTCATCACCACCGCGAAGTAGTATGTCACTGATTTGTGATAGTCTCTTCGCAAGCTGTTGAATAGTCTCTGGAACCATACTTTACAACCTGCTGCCTGAATGAAAAGTATTATCAATTTAACCACTTCTAATAAACTTTAACAAGCAATACCTGAAGTAAAGAATAACAATAAATTAAAACAACAATAAAACTATTTAACCAAGCCACATCGCTTGCAGTATAAAGAGGAAGTCAACGACCACGGTGTAATTGTAAGGTACGAAAGAGGAAACAATAAAGTGAAAGGATCTGCAGCCTACTTTTCACGTAGGCTCAAACATCCAAAAGAAAAGCAATAAAAATGCGGGACATTAATCTGCGGAAATGATAATCTTTTTAATATGAGTTTTTTTTTTTTTTCTTTTTTTCCCCTTTGAAAAGTCTAATTACTCAGAGATACCTGATAGTCTATCGTCTTCCTTCCTATTAATTACCTTGATAGGAAGGCAGCACTATAAAAGTAGAGGAGGAGGAGTTGTATGTTCGATTTTGTAAAAATCACAACTGCGTTGTATCATAAAAAACATAATAAGATAATTTAACATTTAGTTTTTAGATACAGTGACAAAGGGTGATGCGAACCTTAGTATAATAAAGTAACTCCGAAACTCCATTCTCCCTCATCATAGAAGTCAGTCAGTCAAATGCTGCGACTGAGTCACCGGAGTGTAGTTACTTTAAGTTTCATGTTCGCAATAAAAAAAAAAAAAATAAAAAATCGATAGCTTCCATCCTAATAAATAGTTATAATAAGAAGGCAGCACTATAAAAGCTGGGAAAGGGAACGGGAATAAAATAAAATAAAAAGACAATCAGAAAAGAGGTTTTAATTTTTTTTTTTTTTTTTTTTTTTTTTTTTCGTTCAATCAAACAGGTCTAACGGACCGTGTAAACGATACGTGCCAATCAAGAACGTGAACCACATACAGAGAGGCAGACTCAAGGGAGGCGATTCAGGGAATGCAGCGGGAAATAAAATTACTTCCATTAAATAACCCATTGTGATGTATTTTCTTTATGTTTTGATTTTTTTTCGGGTTCCCAAATAAAGGAATTCTCCTCAAAAAAAGCAATTTTTAATTTCATTTCCTCAAAAAAAAAAATGCGCTGAAAGACTTAACGACGTCAACGTGAGGGGGTAATGCAGACCAACAAGCTGTGTAAACAAATTAGTTGGCAGAGAGAAACAAAGCTGGCTAACCTAAAAACCAACAAAGAGAGGTAAAGGCAATCGACATAGCCTACTCAGAAGAGAAAAAACGAATCCAAGTTACCAAAGTTATGACTACCTGAAAATACTTTTTGTCAAAACCATTGTGAGGTATGACTATGTTCGAATGTTAGGAGAAGGAGATCGCGAGCCCCTGTTTTTTTTTTTTTTTGTGATTTTGGAAAAACCTATCACAACAATGCGTGAGATAAATTAATCCTCCCCCGTGAGTGATACATACCTCCTCCTCTCACCAGGTGCTAAGGATAGTCGCCTGCTGTTATTTGGAGGCTGTTTTTAAATTATTAATTCTACTCAAGACCAAGTATTAATGATAATTAAAAAAAGAGATAGAAAACATACCGTAACGGGAGGTGTTTCTTCTGCAGTACGATCCTGGATTTCTTGCGGTCCCAAATCAACTGCTATTCCCTGCCGTAGTTTTTCAATGGTAATCTTTAGTCGTTTTATTTCCATCGTCTCGATGACTTTCTGAGGACTATTTTTAATTAATTTTACACGAGATGCGTAAGTCAAAGAATTACTAGTCTCATCAGTGTTATACGCTGAAGGAGAGATGTTTACAAACATGAGTGTCTTAGCGTTGCCACCTAATGAGTCAGACATCAACATAGTCAGTTTGTTATCTCTGTAGGGTATGTGTCCTTTACCACTACTGAGTGCTGAGATGACGTTACCCAAAGCAGTTAGTGATAAATTTATTGACTGAGCTTCAGCTATGGCGATGGGATCTTCGACTCCTGTTTTAGCGAGTCTTTCAGAACCAGCTAAGTCAACGATGCTGAGTTTACCAATTGATGTTTGTCGTGTTTCGTTATTTGTCGTCTCAACGATGATACTAAAAATCAAATGACTTCTACTACTCGCGTCATTCATCTTTGTTGCTCTCACATGTCTATTACTCTGTCCTTCAATATATACTTTTTCTAAGTCAGACAGTGTTGGTGTCTCTGTGACTGTTACACCTTGGACGGTAACCGTTCCGTTTGGATCTTTTTTAATATCAAGTCGAGGAGCGTCACCACCAATTTCAGATGGTTTGAACAACAAGTCGTAAAGTTTATCATTATACAACTCCACCATATAACAAGTCACTACTGATGTGTAGTGAGTCATTGATGATAAGTTCTCAAAGAGGTGAGTCATTGATCTGGGAGCAACACCAGGTTCTTGTTCTGTACCTGCTAGTGTGTATGTCTTACCAGAACCTGTTTGACCATAGGCAAAGATGCAAACATTAAATCCGTCAATCGCTGATTGAATTAAGTGACGACAGTCTTCAAATACTTCGTCTTGTCTTGAGTTGCCTGGGAAGCAGCTGTCAAATATGAATTCCTTCTTCTCTTTCATCTTCTCTTCATCAAAGACTCTGATAGCCATTTCCTCGGGGAATGTTAATACATTTCTGTCACCACGTTGTACCTCAGACTTTAGTTGTGGACGAGTTCGTGCGTAGACTCGTATCTTTCCTTTCATGTCTTCGATTGTGTTGAATAGCCTGCGAGCCTTTTGTCTCTCATCTTTGAATTTTTCTTCTAATATTTCAGCTCTTTGAGAAAGATTTTGACTCGTCTCTTCTAACTTTGTATTCTTTTCTTTCATTTCTTCAACCGTTTCTCTCAATTGCGCTGTTTCACTGAGCGAATTGCTCAAGTTGGTTATTTGAACTTCGTAGGATTCTATTTCAGTTTTTAATTTCTGATTAGCTGCCTCAGAGTTAGCCAACGATTCTTTAATTTCATTAAGTACTTTTACATCCTGGAGTTTAATGGTGAGATCGTTGTTTGCCTGGTTGGAGATTTTCAATTTTTCTTCTGCTACTCTAGATCGGGATTCCAGTTCTTTGGCTTTTTTCTTAGTCTTTCTTGACTTGTCTTCAAGTTCTTTTATTCTGGTGTCCTTGTCGGAGAGTGCTTGTGCGTGGTCTTGTGCTTGCATGCCTGCTTCTTCGCGGTTGTCAGTTTTTTCTGACTCCAGCTGTTCTGACGATATTTGAACCTTCTCTCTGAGATTTTTAATTTCCTGAAGGAGTTCTTTCTCTTTTGATAAAAATTTTGAATGTTTTTTCTTCATTTCCTCAACTTCTATCAACACTCTTTCTCTATCAGCGAGTTTTTTCTCAAGTTCCGTGTTGGTTGACTCGGCAAGTTCGAGTCTGGCTTGAAGCTCTAGTAAGTCTTCTGTTTTTGAGTCTTTCATTCTTTCTTGTAAAGTGAGAACTTGTAATTCAAGCATTTTAATAGTTTCTCCGTCATGTACTCCAAACTGTTGATCAGTTGATTGCCGCTGTTTAGTTGCATCGGCTGCAGAGTGTGGAGTAGGAAGTCTTCCGCGAGCAGTATCGAGTTCTTGTTTTAGTGAATTGAGTTCTGATGATCGTTCGTCGAGTTTTTGTTTTGTAAATTCCAGTTCTTGAATGCTGGCCTTCATACTCTCTTCACGAGCTTGGTACTCTCTAAGTCTTCGTTGATCTATTTGACTTTGTTTCATTAGTTCTGACAACTTTTCTCTCAAGTCTTCTTCACGTATCTCGTCTGCAGCTACTTCAGTTATCTCACAATAATTAGAAGCTAACAGTTCTTGGTATTTACGTTCTAATATTTCCTTCTCCATCTTTAACTTTGTCATTTCAGCAGTTAGCTCAGCAGGTATTGGTTTTGTTTGTTCTGTTTTATTAGATTCGAGTTTCTTTACGTGAAGGGCAGCAAGTTGCCACACGGCAGCCCATTCAGAATCAATACTTTGAGGACTCGCTTGTACAGATGATATCATATATCCACTAATATGCTCAACAAGATGTTTTACTCCGTTATCAATTAGGATTCCTTTACCGTCCATTTGACCCAGTTTCCATTCTCCGCAGTAGTGGTTACCGTTGACATAGGAGAGGACTCCGTGACCTTCTTCTTTACCTCTTATCCAATGACCTTCATACTTATCACCATTACCAGATATTAATTCTCCGTATCCGTGGCGGTAGCTGTCTTCCCATTCTCCTTCATAGCGATTTCCATTTCGAACGATGACGAAAACACCGTAGCCGTGGATCTTATCAACTTTCCATGATCCGACGTATTCATCACCTGAAGCGAATGTGTAGTTACCCTTGCCGTGTTTCTTACCGTAGCGCCACTCTCCTACGTATTTGTCAGCAGATTCATATGTGTATGTTCCGTGTCCGTGTTTCATGTCATTCCACCATTCCCCTTCGTACTCATCACCTGATGGGTAGTATTGGTATCTTCCGTAGCCGTGAAGTTTACCGTCTTTAAACCCTCCGTAGTAGCGAGACCCTGAAGGGTAGCGGAACTCTATGCTGGTGCCGTTGAGGAGCTTCTTTTTTTTTTGTTTGTCCTTTGAAGGTGCTTGAAGGCTTTCACGTTTTTTCTCGAGTGTGTCTTGGTGTTCTTTCTCCTTACGACGTTCTTCTTTAGCGCGGCGTTTGTAAGATTCCATCTCGGCGGCAAACTCTTCGTCCGTTAGCGACGCGTTGTCGTCATCTCTGTGGGAAGTCATTCTGTGTGCTGATGGAGTTGTCGCTATGGAATTAGATTTCCTTTGTTTCGTTTCTTTTGAACTACTAGTACTTGTCTCCTGATCTGGTTCTTCTACAACGCTCGCAGTCGTTTCCTCAACGAACGACCTTGTCTCTGACCCTCCCCCTTGGGGAGGTACGCTTCTCTGCTCTGCTTCGCTAGTTTTCGAAGAGCTATCGCCCCCTGCGGCTTCAGTTGATATTTGTCGTGCCTCTGCGGCCTCGGTTTTGGTTGCTGCTGGCTTGTCTTTACTCTTACTGTTCCCCCCGCCCATTTTCCGTGGGCTGCGCCATGTTGGGGCGGCACCCTACATTTGAAATAAATAGTTTAATTAATTAACAGTCAATTGCTATTCAGTTTGAACAAGAAATGGAACTAAAGAAAAAGAGGAAACAACCATCACAATCACGACGCAAGTTGCGGTCTTCGCTGACGGACCAATTCTGCATCATAGAAACAAAGAACTCCAAAAGGGTTTGGAATACTTCATCCCACAGTGATGTTTACGAGATAGGTGGAATATTAATAAGAGACACTTCGTGTTGTGTTCAGTCGGGTAGAAGTATCGATAACAACATAGAGAAGGCTCTTATTGCTTTTCGTAACCTCCCCAATCAGCCTTGAGAAGACCTTCTCTGCTGTCACCTGAGACGTATTTCTTATGCTGTTCCATTGTGTACTCGTTAAAAAGAGGAGTTGTATCGGTGTTTGGACCTTTAGGAATCATGTAGACCCAGATCTCTTCTATTCCTGAAGATGTTTTAATTTGTCTCTTTCTTCTTTCGTACCAGTGAGGGTGTTGCTCAAGACCATCGAGGGCAACAAGCATTTCATCGCTGACTTCAAAAATCTCACCTTTGATGTTGGAACCAGTACCTTCCTTGTTAATCAAAAATGGGATTCCGATTGCGTCGACTACGAGAGGAAACTTTTCAACTGTCTCTCCCTCACATCTGAAGTCAGCTCTTCCATTTAAAAACTTCTCATAATTGTGCATTCCTCTCTTTAGGGTTCCGTACACAAATACTGATGTGAGGGACATTTATAAATCGCTGTTAGGGGGAAAGCGTGCTTGAATTAAACGACAACATCACTAATATGATTATTCATTATTCTAAGTCCTGTGAGAAGTGTATTTTGATTCTTCAATACCGAATAATAATTCATATAATTATGTTACGTGGTAGAGGTAAGTACTACTGACGGAAATCTTTTTTTTTTTTTTTTTTTTTTTTTGTAAATATTTATCCAACGAAAAATAATAGAAATAAAAAAAAGTAAAGGGGAACGGAAAAGATAAAGTATTGTTACTACAGTCTACCAAGCGAACAGGCACAATCACTTTCCACCTTATCCCGCTTTTGTTAGATAGTAAACAGTTTTGATTTCGAATTATATTAAAAAAGAAAAATCTTTTCTTCCCTTACCCAGCCTTCTCCAACGAATAAAGTAAGGCGGATACCGCGGTATCAGGCAGGAGATGGGAGTACAAAATCAAACAAAAATGGTTAATTATTTTTACTATTTAACATACTCCCCTATAATAGGAGCGCAACACCGACGGAAATAAATTAATACAAAGCACACACCAATACCAAACTCAAGAAAGACAATCATATTTATGTATCGCGAAGGTGAGTGACTACTACTTACAATTCATTAATATCTTAATTAGTTCGTGTTTGACTACAGCTTTGGAATATTGCTGTTCAAAATCAACGAAACTTTAAAAAAAAAAAAAAAAAAAGGAAGAAAAGAAAACAGCAGCTACTATAGAAACAATAACGTAGCAGTCTACCATGTGTTGCTCTCCACATATCATAAGAAAGGGAGCGCAAGTGAGCAAGGAAAAAACCATTCAGATTAGCCTTATATTTCGTTGAACGCAGACAAAATCCTGTCGCACAGGGGAAATTAAATCATTACCATAAGAAATATCGGCTTTTAATCTGAATAGTTTCGTTCTCCGACTACAAAAAAAAAAAAAAAAAAAAAAAAAACCATTCAAATAAAGCATTATATTTTGTTGATCGCACAGAGAAATAGATAACACTTTGACCATAAATAAATAAAACAGATCTTTTAATCTGAATAGTTAGTTAGTATCATTAATTTTAGAACAGAAAAGTGAGAATAAGAAAAGTAGAGATCAATAAAAGAAAAGTATTCATTTCTGCAGTTTCCTAACATCAAAGGGTAATAGAATATGTAGTTTCAGGCCTTAATCTTATACTACTTGTCCCTTTTTAGGCCTTCATCAGTAAGTTCTAAGGGACTTCATTCTATGTTGAAGTTGCTATCGTTCAAAGATAAAAATCCATCGGAGCTCGCCAGGATAGGGCTAGCAATGTTTATTTGCTTTTGCTCAATTTGAATTTTTGACGTCTGGTCGTTTCACTATTACAGTCGAGTTAATGGATGAGTCGTCATCCAATTTCCGTTTTACTTTATCCTCGCATATCATCAAAGGTCCTATATTCGCAGGTGTCATTGTAACATCCATATCAGTCTGAGCTTTTAATGGTATCATATGGAAACTATATTCTGTAGTTTGGTACATCTTGTCAAAATGATCGAAAGGGAGTCTTAAATCTTTTGTGCCTTTAAGAATGTCTCGGATGATCATGGACTCAAATGAGACTAGCGCAACAATAAAGTGAGTCATCCTTGTTTTCGCTTTATGCAGAATAAGTGCTGCGGCTGCTTCAGGATAATCGAAATCTGCAGGGTTAACGAAGTACTCGATTCTCCTGTTGAATTTAGTCATGCAAGCCATGTTAAGTACTTGTAGCGAGAACCAACCATCTGGTGATGGTTTATGCTCTGAGTTGTTCGGTTCTACTTTAAGAGATTCTTCATAAAATCGCTGTTGGTAGTTTTGCAGAAAACTGAAGTTAATTCTATCAATATATAAATGATCTGCAATGAAGTTGAGCGCTGCCCATCCGCATTCTCCACCGAGAAGACCTTCTCCTGATGTTTGATGTAGGGATGGTGGAAATCGTTTATCCAAGGAATGGCTTGTAGAGCCTGTGTGGTTAATTGTATCCTTTTCGATGCTTAATGGGACTTTGTGACTAAACTTCTCAAAAGTAAGGTTGATACGTCGACGCATTGCAGCTGCTGTATTACCATCATCAATGTGAGAGCTAATGAAGCGGAGGCATGCTGCTCTGATATTGTCAGATTTATAGCCCCGGTTGAGTAATCTATATGTTACCGCTTCAAGTTCCTGTAAAAAGTCTGCCTGGTTGTTGCAGATTTTTAGAGCTCGTAAGATCATGGTGGTAAAGATACCTGAACCCATTGATTCTTGAGCTGCGGAATGCTGATGGGTAAACCTTGTTGGCGTAATATGCCAACCCCTGGCTTTGTCGTTAACACTTAAACGAATCCATCGTTTATTTGTGTTAGTGAACTCTATTCGGATACGAATTCCTATATAAGAGACGTCATCGATATTATTCGAAGTATCAGTGTAATCCATTGAGTATAGACTTGCTGGTGGAGGGTCGCAACTCCAGGTGAGGAAGTCGTCGATGTATCTACACGAGTGGTCATGTTGCCGAGCTAAGTCTAGATTTTTTGCTTCAATTAAAGAATCGATATATGCGGATTCAACTCTATAGCAGTAGAGATTTGCTATGTCGCTACTGGCGTTGCCACCCATTGGAATGCCTATTGTTTGTCTCCAAATATAACCTCTTAATGCAATAAAGGAGGAGTCAATACAGAATTCAAGTAATTTTTGACATTCTGCAAGCGCAAGAGAAGGGAATCGTGTAGGGTCACTCGATTCAAGACGTAAGATATTTTTGAAACTAAAGGCTTCTTGCAGTGCTTCACTTACTTTAGTTTTAATAGCGTTGTGTGGTAGGCGGGTGTACATTGTTGTAAAATCAAAAGTCTTAGGGGATAATTTTTTCAAAACCATCAAATTCTGTTTAATCGAACTAGAGACTTCATCATCTGATTCCACAATCCAGTATCGTTTGAACCGTGAATGCATATCTTTCTCTTTCAATATAGTCATCGCATTTTTAAGGATACTAGAGAGATGTTGGTGCGCATATGTTGTTGCTGTAGCAGGTGCAAGATTATGATCCTTATCGTATTGTCGTTGTTCCGCTGTACCCGTGAAGGATGAGACACCAGTAATCCATCTCATCCCGATAGCTGATTTGTGTAATTTAATCATTCCATATAGGTGTGGGAGTCGATCAGAGTGGCGGGCATTGATTGAAATGTTCATGTTCTTGAGGTTGGCTAGTAGAGTTGGTTCGTCTGATGTGATGCGTTCATAAGAATCACTTTGTAGCTGCTCTCGAAGTAAAAGCAAATAATTTATTTTACACATGTAACCAATATCGTGCTGTCCTTTGTCAACTTTAAGAAACACAAACTGAGATTGAAGATTCTGAAGTTCAGTCCATGCTTTATTTGATAATGGTGAGTCAAGAAAGCTTAAGTCTTTACTTAATTTAAGCTGCAATTGTTTAAGAATTGTGTTTTTAAAGATCGATTTAAAGTTATCGCCAACGTTCTTGTATGCGTGAGTTATATATTCAGTAATATCATTTTCAAGTGATTCTAATGCAGCTGATGGGTGCACTGGGACTCTAAATTTTTGACCTCGTGCGAAGAAGTCTCTTAGTTCTTCTGAGACTGGTAAATCAATAGCGAGTCCGCAAGAATGGCCGTTGTATTTTAAACTATTCAGTTCTTGAGTACTGCAATTGCAAGTAGATTGAGTCGGGGAGTCTGAATTGATGCTTGTTGAAGATGCATTTAAGACGATATCACCAACTGTTGTTCCAAGTTTGTTACAGATGCGTGTTCTTTCAAGAGTTCTTAGACAAGGACAGGTTGCTTTAACTTCATCACATCTAAGAACAGCGCCAAGACCAATACGATCTAATGCTTTGTGGCCAAGATTCAGTTTCAACCAGTAAGTGTCCGAATCCTTCTTCTTGTTTTCCCTTCTGAGATTGGCAGGATTTAGTCTTTGCATGAAACAATGCTCCAGCTGTTTTACGCGGGCAGTGTAATGTTCTTGAAAAAAGTTACTTCTAAGAAACTGCAAGACTTTTGTAGTGGAGCGTGTCTGCCAACGCGAGAAGTCGTATTCAACGAATTCTTCGTCAGTAAGCTTAAACAAATAGTTAAGCTTTGACGGGATCCATTTTTTATCCGTTGCGACTTGAAAAGAAACACCTGTTTCTAGTGTTATTGTTGTTGGTTGCAATGTATTGGAGGACGTTGTGCTGCTCACATTGTAACCGTCATCTGCTACTTCGTTGAAGTTGTAGAAGTTTTCTGTAGCAAGATGTTGTTGTCTTACAGGTGGAGGTTGGCGGTTGTTTCTTGTGCGATTTCTGTTCGTACTCAATTTTGGTGCATAATAGCCACGCGTATTTAATAGATTTTTAAAGGAATTAATATAATACTGTTCACGTGGTGCGGCAGCTCTGTAGAAATCCGCTGCGTTGTTGTAATTGCAATCCGGAATCTTTTCTAGCGGCATGGCTAGGAGTGGGAATCTCTGCTTTGCCAGGAACTCATAAAGCTTGTTCCCCTGGTAGCTGTTGTCCCTTGAGTGCTTTTTCGCAGCATACCAGTGGGAATGAACTCGCTTCATTGTAGAATTATACGTTTGCCCTACGTATACTACTTTCTGGTCTGATCTTCTAAAGAGTGCATAAATGACTCCGGGGGTACGCATTCCGGGTTGTCTGCCTCTTATTTTGCGGCGTTGTAAAATTTTCCTTTGGAAAATATGGCGTTGACGTCCTGACCTGAAATATCTCGAAATAGCTTTCTGCTTGCATTAGCATCAGGAGCGTACCGAGTACTGGAAGGTGACGGACAACCTTTATTTTTATTTGTAATTTATTATTTTCTTTATTATTAACAGATTCTGTGCTTGACCCAAACATGAATAATAAAATTATCCAGTTATGGTGAATATATTTTTATTTTTTCTTTTTTTTTTTGTTGTTCTCACGAACTCATTGTTTGGTAGAAAAGAGAATTGTGTCAGCGTAACTAACCTATTACCCTTTATTAGGATTTTTGTACCGGGTTGCGCACAAAACAAAACAAAACTGTGAGTAAGAATGTAAAAAAAGTGAAAAAATTTCCGATTCTTTTTTTTTCCTCCCCCCCCCCCCCGGGCCCCCCCCCCCCCTAACAGATAATTTTATAGACCAGTAAAAAAATAATAATAATACAAGAAAATCTGATGATGAAACGCCCTAAGCAACCCAAGGTGTTGACGGGTAAGGATGCCAATACTCGGTACTTCCTTCACGTTTAACCGGAAGTACGTTATTTTCATATTGTTTGGTGAGATCTTTGCACGAATATATATCAGGTGAATGCGGAGATCTACTCATTTCATGATAAGTGACTCCATCAATAACACATGGATGAATTAAACACATATTCAACCCCTCTTTATTATGTAACGAGCTATCACTGCTGCGATTAGCGAACAGAACTGGAATCATTGCATTCTGATTGTGAGCACAAATTCGATGATAACAAACAGTCCTTCTAGTCCCCATTCCATATAGTCTTCCATCAACTAATAGAGTATGCATTAAGGGTATTTTGTAAGGTGTTTTCTCACCCATTCGTAACTCATTAACAGTTGACTGCAGTGAACGAGAATCACTGAATGTCCCTGCAACAGAAGTCTGATAAAAATATAAATGTTTTATTGGAATTTCAATTATATGCCACTCAGCAAGTTCTCTAATGGGTTGTAAGGAGTCAGCGTCTATCATCTTACCTTCAATAACAGTGGGTAATGAGTCAGGTGAAATAATTCCGGATATTTCAGCACAGCCTTCCATTAGTGTTTGAACTTCTGACTCGTCAATCACATCCTCAACAGCTGGTGGTGGAGGTTCCTCGACGTGTTCCTCTCTTATTTCAATGACGTTAGTCGACTCAATAATTTCAACATCTCGAATACAGGTACAGCATAAGATTCCATACAACAGTGAGAGTGTCTTCTTACTAAATGAAGTGAATCCGTTTTGTTTCAAGACAGGATTCAGCATCCCAGATTTGATAGCTATCAGTAATTTCCTGGTTCTCGTCATATTCGTAGCCACGAGTTTCTTCGCAACTTTTAGCAAGTCTTCGCTTTTCCATCTACGGCTGCGAGAGACTACTCCCAATGCTGAGACAATTCCTGGCTCCAAAAGACCGAATTCCATTTTTCAAAGGCTGTTTGTGTAGACTGAAGTCAAAAAAATACATAAAAACACAACTAAACCACCTCAAGTATTGTATCAAGCGACTCAGGGACAAACTTTCTTTTTAATATTGGTTCTAAATTTCTTTTTTTTTTTCTTCATTTTCTTATTTTTCTCCGCATTCCACGTATTGCTAGTTGGTTTACTTATGTTGGTAAATAAGTGAACTGCTTTCGACCATGTTTTTCTTTTGCCACTTAATCAGCCAACGTCTTTGGCAATTTTTTTTTCCCCCGATGTCCTTTTGTGACAAACTGATTGCGGTGAGTATCAGATGTGAGATGAAACCTTCACACGTAAAGATGGATGTTGTGTACTTTGCTTGTGGCTTGAGTGGCGTTTCCTTTCACGTATTGTTTTTTAACTTTTTCCGCAAGCTGATTGAGTCCAGCAGCGGATCATGAATGGAAAAAAAAAAAAAAAAAAAAGAACAAAAACAAAGATGAATCAAACAAAAAGAAGAAAAAAATAAGATCCAGCATTTCCATTTTGTGTATTATTTTGTTATTACGTTCTCCACAAAAGCAAACCTACCGAAAGGCATGAAAAGCATAAAGTTGGTAAAAACTTGAATATTTATGGAAAGATAGTGTGTTTTTTACTCCAATATTCAAATTTTATTCCTTTTTTTTTTTTTTTTTTTTTGTTTCTTCCCTCGTTTTTTTTTTTTTTTTCCGTCCAATACCAAAGGCAAAAAATGAAAAAAAAAAAAAAAAAAAAAAAAAAAAAAACGGAACGAAAAGGGAGGCAGGCAATCAGCTGACGAAAAGCCCTGCTCTCAGTTCATTCGTCGTCTAATAGATGAACGTGTCAGCGGGAGGACAGTTCCAGTTGCGGGAGATATAGTATTATATACCCAGGTTCGAAAGGTTCAATTCCATTTTTTTTTTTTTTTTTGGATCGTGCTTCGAAGTAGCACGGCTTGTTCTTCCATGGGCGGATGCCTTTTAATTCCTTTTTTCTATTTTCTTTTTTCTTTCCTTCTTGTGCATCTCTTTTTTCCCTTCATCCTATTCCTTATGTGATCTTTCTTTTTTCTTTTTTTTTCATTTTCATCTCGTCATCTCTTCAATGCATTTTGAACAGTGTTGTGATAAATAACAATAATTTATAAAACTCCCATTAACAATTCCTTTTAATGTTTACGTATTGCTAACCTAACGGGCTTGCAATCTTCCGACGAAGTCCAACTCACGACACTTTTACAGTCAACAAATGTAGACAACACTCATAGAAGATACGGGTGAGCTTAAGACTAGAAGCTCTGATTTCAACTGGTATGGCTCTTGGTTACAACTTCCGAAATGATCTACAGCTCAGGGAACTGTCTGGTTTCTTTATTGAATGTTGTGGTTTTCCATTGCATAGCAAACATCTCTCCCTGAATTGGTCCAATGGCGTCACGTACTAAGCCGATTGCATCATGGTGAGATACCTTCTTAGCGTTAGCAGGGTTCTTGATATCATCACATACATCAATCTTTAAGTACGGACGGTCACTTGGATCGTACGGCCATCCGTAGACTCCGTAGTTTGGGGTACGCCAGAGGTTTTCAGGTCTGAGCATTTTCTTAGCATTCTCAGGGTTTGCGAAATTCAAAATATCATTTCTAACCATAAAACAATTAACACCACTACGATCACAATAGATCATTTGATATCCGTAACACTCCGCCATCTTATGATAAGCTGCTACAGATGATCCAAACCAATCTGTGAAACCACACTTACCACCAACAGCCAAACCAGGAACTTGCTCAGCAGGTGGAACGACTAGAGACACATCAGTTGCCCACTTTCCGTTAACTTCAACAACGATAACTCTTGGACGGTAACCACCTTCAAGAATACTTCTTAAGATCCAAAAATCAAAGCAGTCAGTATCAACTGAAAGGAGGTCCATCTCTTTGTCAGCGTTGTACTTTTGTAATAACGCAACAATATTGTGATCATAAATAAACTCAGTGTTTAGATTAATACTTGGATTCTTGTAACCTCCGTCTAATAACAAACCTGTCCAGCGTTGTGACTCATCGCGAATTTCACGAAGGACGCGGGTGTTTACTTGCATTCCGTTTTCAGTTCCGAATTCGACATATTTTCTGTTTGTTGTTCCAATTGCAGCGAAGATAGCGGAGATCACACCATCTTCTCCATTCTGAGAGAAGATTTTATGTTCTGAACATCTCAGACCCCTAATCCAAGCTTCTTTTCCAAGAGCTACACTGCTGTAAGCAGGAATTCTAAAGAACGTTCCAGGATTTGGGTTGTGAATCTTGGTAGTGTGTTCACATGTGTACTCTCCCATGATAACCTTTTTCTGTTCCGCAGTCAGACTAAAGAACTGAGCACTAGCGTACTGGAAATTCAATGACGGATTAGTGGTAGGCGGTAGGGGTGGTAATGTCGCTTGAGTAGGGGTTGGTGTTACTGAGACCTTGACCTTCTCCTCAACAACTACCTTCACCTCCTCCTTCAAAACTTCTGTTGGGGTTGGCTTCATTGGCGTTGGAGTGTTCGTGTTTTTCATAGGCCCCCACGTGATCAAAAGAGTAAGTGTGGCAAAGACAATGCCCCACAACAGTATTTTTTTATCCATCATTTTTTATTCGTATTTTTTCTGTGAAGAAAATGATACTAAATTACGAGTTAAAACAACATGAGTCCTAACGAGAGATAATACGCCCTCGGCTACCGTCGAAGCCGTCGGATTATATTAAGTGAGAGACAAACACACTCTGTTTTTATTCCTTAAAAATAAATTAAAAAAAAAAAAAGTAATCCCAACTCCCCTAATCTTCGTGGTAGGGTGTCCGATTCTTTTTTTCGTTTTTTGAATTAAACTCCAAAAACACGCAGACACGTAAAGATTATTAGGGGAAAAAAAAAAAATTTTTAAATGAAAAAAATTTTTATCAATTTTAGTTGTCCATTCTTATCGATAGTTTTTTTTTTTTTTTTTTTTTTTGTGTGGTTCACTTTCTCTCTCTCTCACTATCTTTTTTATTTGCATAATGCTTTTACTCGTTTTACCTCAGAAGTAGAGAACTAGAGTACAAAACTACTATAGTAATGCGACGTGCCCTTTCGGGTACTTAGATTTAGAAACCACAAAAATCGATCATTTGATGCGATGCTATTCCTGTTGCTGTTCTTCGAGTGACTTATCAAAACTCTCAATCAGTTTATCATACGACTCCCATTCTGGAACGATCCGCTTTGCGTTGACAAGCTTTGGAGTTTTTGTGAGCGGATTGTTACAAAGATCAATAGTCTTTGCTGCCTTCTTAGATTCCTGTTATTATTTTTATTATTATATAAATTTATTTTATTTTTATAAAGAAAAAAAATAATTTAAAAAAAAAATATCAAACCTGATTACACCAAGTTTCGCACCAAAGCCAATGCTCTGGAAGTGAGTGAATTGGAACCATACGCTGGGCATAGTTCGGTAAATCCTGATCGAGATTCGCAAGTGAATTTGGATCAGCAGAGAGATTGTCATATATCATTCTGTAAGAATCTCCATTTCCATCTTTTCTAAACTTTTGTAAATCTATTACGTATATTGCTGAGATGTGATATGGAGACCCTCCGAGATGATCTTTCCAAAATCCACTTTTCCAGAATCGGAAACCCGACGTCTCTTTATTTTCCGCATCTATACAAAACGGAGTGTACGCTACAGACTTTCCTTCCAAATCAAGATTGTATAATTCATGTAAATCAGAAAGAATAATTTGATCTGCGTCAACAAAGATTACCTTCTCAACATCCAAAGGAAACAACACGTCTAAGAATAATATTTTGTATCCCCAAATTATTCTTTGCTTCTGAGTCTGTCGACGTAGCCAGCTAGGCCATTTGTATGTGACTAATTCGACCTCAAAATTCCACTTTTCTGCCATTGCGTAAATAGTTTTTTTAAATTGAGGAGACAAGAAATTGTTAATAAGCCAGAACTTGACGCGTTGTGTACCAGTTGGGTCTTGAACATTTTGCATTGTCGTGTGGATCATGATTTTTAAGAATCTCTCATATAAATGTCCAGATGCTACGGAGAAGATGTTTAGCGTTGGTCTTTGTGGACGGACATCACTGTCAGTGTTTTCTTCTTTTTTTTCATTTGAATTTCCTCCGAGATAAGAAGAAATAGTACCAATAATCGAACCGTCAGTCTCTTTTTGTACATTTTCAGCAGCAGGTTCGTCTGTTGTTTCTTCTAAGAATTTCGCTGTTTCAAAACCTTGATTGCGATCAACCTTAAGACTGAGATGAACTCCATTAAAAGAGTCAACCAATACAGTACTTGGGTCTCTGGTGTCGCCTCCAACTGCAGACTCGTCCTTGACAATTGAGAATATATCAGTCGCACGTCCTTCTTTAATTGCTAAGTCCCAAACCCCAGGAGAAGCTTTTAACTGAAAGTAACCCAAATTAGACATCACAAGCGTATCAGTCTTTCCTGATAGTCCGAGAGGTAATCCCCTGGGTGGTTGCTGTGTTGATTTATCATAACACGATCCCGATACTAATATATGTTCGAGTTCGTAATGAGCAGTAAGAATATTTCCCTTTATTGATGATAGCTTTATATTGTCTAAATCGTATAAGGCTTCTTTAGTTGTAACGATCCACGGTTCTGGTTCATGAACACCCATCGTTAAGACCTGTTCTTCTGGTAGTCTCGTAAAGATAGCTGTCGGGTTTGAAATACTTCCGTCATCTGAAAATCTAATCTTTGAAGTTGAAACGTATCTGTAAAAAGTTCTAATTGGAATTTCACTCATACTGGTTTCAGGGTTTAAGTAAACAGAGATTCTAACAGGTACCTGACTGTGTAAAACTGAAAGGATTGCTGATACTTTCTGTGCGTCTACTGAAAGTGGGTTTATAACGGCAACGATATCTATTTGGCTGCTTATTGGAGCAGTTAAATCAGATCTCGCCTCTACAAAGAAACCAATTCTACAAGGCTTTCCACAACTCTCAGCTGTAAGTGGAGGAGGAACTGGTACTTTAGCCTTTCTCGACTGAGTTGGTTTGGTTACTTCCTTGTGGGAAGTCACGAGAGCGGTGACCGCCATAATTTTAGTTGAAATCCAATTTCCGTTTATTTCATCGGCAACACCGTCTCCCTTGAGGAGGTCAGTCCAAGTCACATCGTCGAGAATGTTTTTAATGTTCGTAGTCGCAGCAGATACCGACTCACCCAACTCTTTAAAATCAGTCGAAGTGAAGTCAGGTCCAGCTTGATTAAGATCAATCAACCTTCCGTTACAAAATACTGTACCTGGTGGGAAATCAGTTTTTGGGCTCGGCGAAGCTTCAGATGCAGGAAGACCGTCAATGAGTTTGTTGTAAATAAAAGAAACTCTTTTTTGAGGACTCAGAGCAGATCCTTTCAATAACACGGCTCTCAAGTCTGAAGCAAACTTGGAATTTCCAACAACAACAACATGAGCTCTGTCAGGAGTTGATTTACTTTGTGTTGATAGAATGTGACTAAGAAGTTCATCAAGTAGTTTAGTACTGAGATCTTTATCATCACCATCAAGAGTGAGGATTAACGATGTTAAAGAGACTTCTAGATTGTAGTCTTCTCTAAAGATCCAATGCTCTTCAGATAATGAGAGCAAATCAGAGTCTCCATCAATCGTAACCTGTTTGACTCCTTCAGCTAGCTTTGGTTGATATTTAGAAGCAGCGTTGAAATGATTCATAATCCAGGAGTAGATGTTCTTCACGCTGTTCTTTAATAGCTTCTGCTTCCACCATCCGCTAACAGTTTCCATTTCAGAATAGAACAACTCAACGACCTGTTGAGGATTCTTTGATAAGATTCCATTAAATAACAAAGTTGATCCCGTTGAAAGCAAACCCAGAGCTTTCGCTCCTTCATTCGCAGCCTTCAACTTAGAAACACACATATCAGACTTAATGAGTTTTGAGAGGTCCGATCTTCCAGAAATCTCAGCAAAGCTTTCAATAACCTCCTCCATTGAAACTTCTTCACTTGTTCCACTCCCACGTAATTTATATAAAAATGTAAAAGCATGGTCGGGCATTGAATTAAACAATGTGACGAAAGCACATGAAATATGACTGGCTACTGAAGAGGAATCCTCAGATGAGTCTACCAAAATAAAACCAGAGCGAATCGGAGCTTGCTGACGCTGCAACATAAAAGCGATGTGAACGCCTTCAAGGTTTGCTCTTGTGGTAGGGTCAAGGATTGTAATAGCAGTGAAGAGGTTTCTTTTTGGAAAAGTTGGCATTCCGTATGGATTGTTCTTCGCGATTACACCAATTGAAGCTGGCCAATCACTGTAAACTTGATCTTCTTCGATATCGTTCATGAAGTCAACAATGTCTAGTTTTATGTTGTATCTGTTAGCCGATGGTTTCTGTTCACCAGAACTTTCACCTCCAACCTGATCGATGCTAATTTGCATCGCTTTTTTGCTTAACTCAATCAGAGCGTTTTCATCAATCGTTGGAGACGACTCCGCCATCCCAATCGCAGTTGATATTTCATTCATTATTTTATATTCCTTGTTAACCAACTCAAACAGTGACATCGATGATAAGTTTTCTACGTCTACATGACTTCCAGCAATAAATAAAGAAGAAGACCCCTCACCCAAGGCGTAGGCTTCTTTGTGAGACGCTTGGGCTTTATTAAGAGCTTTTGATATTCTTTTTATTGATGGATTTTGTATTCTTGAAAGGGAATTCGCGTGTCGAGGGAAGTCTTGACTGATACCCTGAAGAGTTGATAAGGGTGTTGATGACTTTAGAATTTTATAGCAAGTTTGATATCCCAAGTTTTGAATTTCCCAAACTTTAAGATTTATATCAACAGCTGCTTTCTTAGAACTTTCTTCTTCACGAAGTACTTCTCTGAGATCGGAGACTGCATTCGGCCATGTTTCTGCTATTTTATCAAGCTTCACACCAAGAACAACGTCAGATTCTTCTTCTTCAGCAACTTCCTCAGCAACATCATCAGAACTCCTGTCTTTGTCATCCATTGCTTTGTACTCCATGTCTTTAATCATCATGGATACTCCGTAGCCTTGTAGAGATAATCTGCTGTCTGAACCTTGACCAGGACGGTATCTCATGACAACAGCTATGTTTGGATTGCTTACTGATGAATCTTTCGCTTGTTTATAAAATTCTTCAAAGTCGGGATCAGAAAATCTCGTACACAGTGAGATTACAATCTTTGGATCTTCACTTTGAGTAATCACATTATCGAAAGACTGAATTGATGAAATGTGACTGCTGCTCTGATCAGTGCTGCAGCTTTCAAGAGCAGACTTAATCTCACTTGACTTGGTTACAATAGCGCCCGATGGGACAATAAAGTAACTTGAAGAAGTGATATTTCCACTACAAAGAGAACTCTGTGCAGCAATCCTTGGAGAGTAGTATCTCGAAGTGATTGCCATGTCTAATGTACTTTGTAACGTCGATGGCATTATTTCTTTTGCAGCTGCTGATACCGCGTGGTAAGCATCTTCTTGAGTCTTTACCTCACTAACACCACCGTGAAGTAATCTATTTACGTAATCCCAGTACAGTTTATCCCCTCCAATCTCTTTAACGTACTCACCCGCTTCGTGAAGTAGTGATGTGTCTTCCCAAGTTGCAGTCAAGAATGATCTGATATTCTTACCTCCCTCACCAACAGGGAGTAGTGCGGCAAACAGAGCCGCGAAGAGTAGCATTTTATAAGTATACCTGACAATGGATGGATACAACAATAATATATTACTACACAAAAGGGTACTAACTCACTCACCTTATTATTCATATCTCACCTGTGAAAGTGGAAGAGGTTTCTCAGCAGAAAGTCCAGTGACAATAAGGAAAAGTTTCCCAATCTACGGGTATTCAAAAAAAAAAACAAGTGAAAATAATAATAATAATAATATAACTAATAATAAAGACACTCACAGAGTCTACGTGCCTATACATCTTCAACCAACTGTCGAGTGTATTAATCAAAAGGAAGACATTCAAGTCATCTAAATAATAAAACCAATTAGTGGATTAATATCAAAGTAGTTTTTTTCTATTTTGAGATACTCTCCAAATACTTCTTCTCAGCTGCTTCCATGTGTGCCCACATGTCTTGCGCCTGTTTTGTTAATGTGATTTGATTGTCGTACTGTATTAAAGATCGAAGTAGTGTAAAAATAAAATACCTGTTTGCGCTTCATTGTCCCTCCAAAACCCTTCTTTTCACCGTACTGACGAGCAGTTAGTCCGTCGTTGTTTTTGATGAGTGGGTTGGCACCTGCCTCAAGTAAAAGACGAACACAAGTATCGGATGAGGATGCCGCAAAGTGAAGAGGAGTATTTCCTGTATTAGAAACTGGTTCAAGTTCAACTTGTTTTTCAAGGAGGAGAGTTAAGGTTTTTGGATCTCCTTCAAAGGCAGCCCACGCAGCTGTGTGAATAGGTCTGCAGCCATCGTTGTCTTTAACTTCGCAGTCCGCACCAGCAGTAATCAAATGCTCTGCAACATTTTGGTGTTGCAACCAAATAGCCATGTGAAGAGCTGTGCTACCATTCTGAGGTAATTTACTGTTTATAAAAGCTCCCTTCGAAAGTACTTCTTTCACTAAATCCAAAGCTCCGGCACTTGCGTAGTCGAATAGCTCTTGACTGGGTTTGTGAAGGGAACGGTATATGTTTAACTTGTGCTCTGACAGTTCTTTATCAGCCTCGTCCTCAGAATCACCAATGCCGTCCCATTTTGAGTAGTTTACCATTTTTTTTTTTTTTTTTTTTTTGTGATATTAAGTCTGATTATTTGAAGGATATTTTAAAAGAAAAAAAATTAAGAAAAAAAAAAAAAAAAAACTTCCCTTACTTCCACAAATTAGATATAGTTCGAATGATTTAAACGTTAAACTGCCTTAAAAAAAAACAAGCAAATCAAAACCACACACCTGCACAGGAGATACCGATACCTACTGCAGATAATCGCAAGTGCGATCACACCGCGCAAGATGTACCTGTAGCATAACACTTTACGAGAAACAAAAGAAATTTAAAAAAAATAAAAAATATAATAATAATAAAAAGGGATTTCACAGTTATCAGATGTGAGTTTTTTATCAAAAAAAAAAGTACTTATTTGTTTTTTTTTTTTTTTTGTATGTGGTAAATAAGTTGATTTTTTTGAGAGATTTTTTTGGAGAAGAAAACGTTGGCGGGGTTGGGTTTTTTTATGTTTTTTTTTTTTTCATTCTCTCAATAATCACAGCATACGGTCGACCACCGAAGTTACTGTAACATCGGCTGTAATTTACGCGACTATGAGAAAACAAAAAAGGGAGGGGGGGAAAAAAAAAAAAAAAAAAAAAAAAAAAAAAAAGGTTTTATTGTTTTTTTTTTTTCTTTTTTTGCAAAACACGTTAGAATATGGAGGAGGTAGGAAAAAATAAAATAAAATTATGAGGGCTTGGCGGAGACTCAGAAATAAGAAAGCCTGATGAGACTGGACCCTAAATCTGCATAACATGCCAGTCAAACTATAGTAAGGATATATCAATTCTCACTCAGGCATAACAAGGAGCACACACCAAGTGAAAACTGATTACGAGAGGTCGCAGTAATTTTTGTTTTTTTTTATTTTGATCATTGTGACGAACAAGTCAATTTGATGGTCGTGGCACTAAATTGTGATTTAAAAACCTTATATTCCCCACTGATGACACATGCCCAGTTAATAGTTTCACCAGGGGTTCCAACAGCGGTGGCTGAAACAGCTGTCGAAGACCTGGTGAACGATGTGAATCTATCAGGGCTGACCTGTACGTATTTATCAACTTCTCCAAAGAAGGCGAGCCCATCACGATATTCCGCAACATTAATAAGAGCATAATTATTGTTTGAAGTGTAATGACGAGTGACACTAAACGTTGAGTTCAAAGGGACAATACAATCACCCAACTTGCTGTCTTCCCGACATTTAGATGCCCACGGACTGGCTAATAGAACCGCTTCGTTAGGACTCGGATAGAAGTCTTCATTTGATAAATAATATTCAGATTTAACACCAGCTAACAACACGGTGTACCAGTATGACCCAGTATTACTGACTGGATCTGATACTTGACTGTGAGTGTGCCAGGCACCAGCATCCATTCCTGTTCCAGTGTAAAAAGTTCTTTCGAGTGGTGTTAGTGGACGTGCTCCGTGAAGTAGCTGTCCACTTTTTGTAGTTGTGGGCCACAAAACAGAATAATCCGTAAACCCGATTGCATCAGAGAATCCGACTGGACCTGAAGTAAGAGCACAGACCATCGCGTTGAGCTCACCGTTTGGTTCACTTCCCTTGTGACCAGAGATGTCATGCTCATTAACCATTGTCCAGAAGTTATCTTTTGAGGCTCCCAATCCCATGGCACTAATTAGAAGAGCAGATCCACCAATGTGATAACTATTCCAATATCCTGGTGTGTAGTCTTGACTAGCTCTAGCATTAGTGACGCTATCGAAGTGCGCTGATACAAGTAAATCAGATGGAAGAGTCATACAGTATTGAACTGTCATGTTGTTGTTGCCGGCTGCGTTGGCCATTCCTCCAAGCCAGATTTCACTAGCAGTGAGGTTACGAAGAAATAAAGGAAATATTAAATAATTGAAGTCCAAGAAATCTATTTCGAATTCAGCCATTCCTCGTTCCTCACGACCTTGTCTGAAGATGGTGTTATAGAAGTCATATGAGGAGTCTGGTTGAACATTTCCGAACTGACCTCTTGCAAAACCAGCATTATAATGAATACTGTATGTAGCATCCCAATCTCCTCCATTCTCTTTCCAATAATTTGAAGACTCACATGTTGGCCCAGAATAGAGTAGAAGCGGTCCAATCTGTTCCTCTAAGTATTTCAGTCCCTTTGGAAACACATTCTCTTTTACGCTGTCATTCAATTTACAGTTTCCATTTTTCTGAATAAAAGGATACCAATAAGCATCCAACTGTGTGTACTTAACAGGTAAACTGTTATTCCTAAAAGTCTCAAAGAGGTGGATGAGAACATCTTGTGGGGTACCAGCTGCTGTGATGTTTGGCCATCTGTACCAGTCGTAAAATGCACCGTTATCTGTCCAGTATGAAAGGGCTGAAGACGTGAGTCCCAAGCGGGATTTGGTAACGTCGTAGTCAGTCTTGCCTAGACTCTTACGAATAAATGAACCATACTTATGAATAGAGTTCGATATACCAGATGCGAAAACTAAACAACTTGTAACTCTAGTGCCAATTGGGATGGATGTTATCATTCCTTGAAGACCTGCTCCACTTATTGTTGTTGATTCGTACATTCCGAGAATGTTTGATTTTAAATTATCAAAAGGTCCCCACGTTACAGTCGTCTTAGTAGTGTCCGTTGAACTTTTATTATAAAGAATATAAGGTCCTCCTTCACTACCAACAGGACGAAGAGTTGTTTCTTGACTGTAAATGCTAAACCTACCAGACCATGTTACAGTCCCCAATGGGTAACTTTCTGGTACGGTGAATGACGGAAAATACGCCAACGGAGATAAACTGCTACTAAACTCTCTTCTATCTAACTTTTCATCATCGGTTGACGAGTTTGGAGGAATGTCTGTGACGTTTACGTGAGATGCACCTTCGGGAAAAAACTGTTCAAATAACATCAATCCAGTTCCTTTTACAACTTGAATTGTAGTCGTAAAATGTTTAATTCCGTCAGGAGTGTTAAATTGATAAGTAAAATAATAACCATTCCAGTCACCGAGATGTTCTTTAGTACCGTTTGTTGTTCCTTCAGATGTTTTGTTAAGTCCGTTTTGTGGTGTTAACCAGTTTCCATATGAGTGTAGTCTCGTCATTTCAGAGGTCATTACAACTTCTCCATTAATCATCACGTCGTATCCATCGTCTGAATAAATTGTTAGTTTACCTCCTTCGGCATCAGCACTCCAAACAACTGATCTCCCGCTGGCAATTAAAGCGCATTGCAGTAGTAGCAATACACGTGATATCATGTTTTTGGGGGTTTCTTTAGAAAAAAAGAAAAAAATACATCAAACTTTTTTTTTTTTTCTTAAAAAAGTTTTCTTCAAAAAAAACACTTAACAGAATGAGAATGATTAACATCACATATGAGCTGGTGTGAGGTAATGAAAAAAAAATAAAATTGACAAAAATTCCGTATTATATTTTTTTCTGAACAAATTATCATACAATTTTAGACATCGTCTGAAGCGAAGATATTACTTCTTCCCGTGTAGCATCGTATTTAAGAGACTAGCAAGCTGTTTTATTACTAATGGGGGAAAGTAATTCAAAAAAAGGGGTAAACGAAGGTTAAGAGGTTTAAGGAGCATACCTGGTTGTTGGAGTTTTTTAAATATTTCATTTCTTCGTCAAATTTCATTTTCTCTTCTTTTCCTTTCTCTTTCTCAAACTTAGCGACTTCTTCACAATGAGATTGCAGTTCTTGATTTTCTTGTTCGAGGGCTTCAACTCGAGAGTTTAGTTCTGAGATTCGATCAACCAGTTCTGCTTTTCCCTGATCCGCTTGAAGAGATTTTCTGGTTCCGAATGAAATACTACTTTCAAACATTGTACGATAAGCGTCAATTGTTTGTTTTAAGTCATCTCGTACTCGTAGCATAAGAACTCCTCGTTCAGGACTCTCTACTGTGACTTCTCGTATTAATTCATCAAATCCTTGTGCGTATAATTCTTGTCTAACTGGACAGACACCAGAGTCTCTTGCTCTTCTTCCTTTAAGTTGGGAATCAAGTTGTTCTTGTAAATTAATAGCATCAAGCCTAGTAGCTGGTGATGATGACGGTAGTTGAACCCATTTCTGACCATTCTCTTCCCATTCCCGAGCGGGTATTACTGACTGTAAGATATCAGCGGTTGGGATTGTAGTTCTTTTCTTTGTTCCAGTAACTCCTCCATTGTACCCTCTCTTCGAGGGTTTAGCAGCATGCTCTTCTGCAGTAATCGGGTTTGCATATCGAACCAGTGTTGACACTGGTACAGACATTGTTACCCTCCGAACCTGTTTGTTAAATAGAATTAAAAAAGAATTTGGTGAAAATATGTTTTTTCTTCTCCGTGTCACTCGGCTACTTCAATATTCACTTAGTCAGCTCACTGGATAAATAGGTAGAAATTAATTATTAAATTCGTGATAATAATTATCAACAAGGTTTTCACTCAAAGAAGAAGAGAAAAATGTTACATCGCGAAGGAGGGGTACCGGGAAACAAACAGGGTGTGAACTACGGAGGAAGTACGAGAAAAAGAACAAGAATTACACCTCAAGCAGCATTATCAAAAAAAAAACAAACAAGGTGACCACTATTGTGAGGCGCTGCTTGGCACGCATTATATATTTTGTTTGTTTTTCGTTGTTAGCGTGGTAGTCATGACCAGTTGTTTTCTTTGCTCTTTTTTTTTCGTATTTTTTCTTTTGAAGAAAAAAAAAAAAAAAAGAAGGAAAAAGAAAAAGAAAAAAAAAGCACTAATCGAGGTGCACGAATATTCCAAAAAAAAGGAAACAAGAGAAAAAAAAAAAAAAAAAAAGAACTAGAAGAGAAACTTCTCTGTGGAGCGCACTGTTGCTAGGGGTGATTTTGCTGAACTGTTTTATACCCCTTGCATATTTTTTTCTTTTTTCCCCCCCCCTTTCTTTATAGACTTTTTCCAAACAATGAGAGAAAAAAACTAAACAGGAAAAGAAAGGGAACACAAAAAAAGTGTATTTTATTTCTTTCGCACTCGGCTCACTTTTTTTTACATAAAACCCGCAGTCTTTGCGCATTACGTATACCAGGGAGAAGTTCGTTCTATTTTTGTTTTCTATGGGGAAGGAAAGGAACAACAAAGAAAAACGGGGAAATATCTAAGTTTTTTTTTGGAATGGATGGAAGAAAAAAAAGAACACAAAAAAAAAAAAAAAAAAAAAAAAAAACACACAAACACAAAACACAAAACACGCTTGAACAAGGGGAGGGAGAAAAAAAAAAAAGAAAAGAAAACCCTCGAATATTGTCCTTTAATGCCTATTGGCGTGCGATATATTTTTCTTTTTGTGGTAACCACAATTTTGTATACTCGAAGAAGAAGTTTTTTTCTCTCTTTTTTTTTTTTTTTTTTTTTTTTTAAAAATTTCGCTTGAGATTTTTTTTACAACACAAATCAAGGGGAAAAAAGACTGAAGGGGAAGAATTTTGGGGCACAATTATCTAAACAAAAAGTTTTTTTTTTTTTTTCTTCCTTTTTTTTTTTCGCTTTCACATTTTTTAGTGTTGTATTTTATACGCGTGAGGCTTGTGTGAGCGGTACTTCAGCCAATAGCCTGAAACCCGTCGTGTGGCTACCCAAATTAGAAACCTTTTTATAAACAAAGGATGTCTAACAGGTCTCAATTTTCTTTTTCTTTTCTCTTTTCTCTTTTCCATTTTTTTTTTTTTTTTTTTTTTTTTTGGTATTATTACGTCAAGGGAAAAATAACTAATAACAATAACTAGCCACAAGAGGCTTGTTTTTTTTTTTGGGTACATTTCTTATTGCTACCCAATTTCATAACGAGAACAGAACAATGGAAGTAATATTTTCCCTTTTTTTTTCTTTTTTTTTTTTTTTTTTCTGTTCACATTTAAGACGATGTAAAATTCAAATGAAATAATCTTACAGTCCTTCTGAAGAAACAGAGCTGAACAACGATGGAGAAAAAGAGAACAAAAAATGCATGAAAGAGAGAGGCAGAGAGAGAGATGGAGAGAAAAGAAATATATATAAAGGGAAAAAAACTAAAGCGACGCTAAACATACAGTAAGTTTGTTCACCCCCCGTGTACTAAATAAATTTGAAAAAAAAAAGGGGGCATTCATACAAAAAAAGAGTACTCAAATAGCTGTGCAAAAGAAGGGAGGCTTTTTTTACGTGAGAAATGTTTTAATGAGAAGAAATAACTGAAGTGAGTAAACAGAAGATATTACTGTGGGCGTTCCCACTGTTTGCGTCCATCAACGTGTTTGTAAAAGATATCACCTCTTGAGCTTTCTACTACTCTCCATCCAGCTGGAATTGGGTCATCCTTCATCGGAGGTTCTGTTCCGTACTTCTTTTGAAGAGCATCAAAGAGAGCTTCCTCATGTCCTTTATATTGAATTAGAGTACTCACTACTGATGGAAGCTTCTCAGGGTTGTAACGCTGATAGAAGTTTAAGAGACGCTGACGGTACACTGGATCCACATTTCCTCGGGCCCTCATCGGAGAACCTAATGAGCTCCTACCAGGAGATCCTTGAATCATCGATGGTGATGCTCCTCTCCATGGAGACTGAGCTCCTGTTGCACTTGACTGTTGCTGGACTACCTTTGACATCATTGCAGCCAGTTGATGAGATACATTTGTTGGGTCAAACTCCGTATCATCAGCTGAGTGACCATGCATCGCTGCGATACCATTCGTTGATGTAGAAACTCTGTCAGGAACCTGAGCACCAGGTTGCCCTCCATAAATTGAAGAATGTTGAGCCATTCTGTGCTGACTGGAGTAGTGTTGAATACCAACAACAGAGTCTGGCTGCTTTGGTGAAGGAACCATCGATGAGCGACCAGGTGAGCCTCCGTGTTCTTCAGCAACTGGAAGGTGAGACATCGACATACGAGAAGGAACACCTGTGTGAGCACCCTGAGCACCAGATTCACCAGAAACGGAATCAACTTCTGGACCAGCCATGTGGTATGTTTGTGGATCCATCATAGAAACACGAGAGCCAGCCGGCATTATTGATCCTCCTCCAATAGTTCCTCTTCTACCAGCGTCACTGATTGGCGCGACAGGTGCAAATGCCTCAGCCGACAACATCTCAGTTTCTGAAGGTAGCTGCAAGTGATGATCAGCAGTCTGGTGTTGACTTGGTGGTCCAGGAAGTGCGTAAACATCTAACAGTTCTGCCTGTGCTGGTGCTGGCATGCTGTGTTCGTATTCTCCAGGGAATAATCCTTCTTGTCCTTCAATATGTGGGTAAACTGGTTGATCAATTCTCTTCTTTACTTTCATCTTGTTTAAGAATCTGTGAATTTGATCCAACAGACCCTTCGACTTTCCCTTTGATGGACCCTTCGCAAGTGCAGGGTACAGTTCACCCTTGTGATGCCTCTTACGGGAGGGGTTCTTGTGTTCTAGTTTCCAACAGGCGTCGCAGAGCTTCAGTTTGCATTCAGCGCACAGGTGGAACGCTGGTCTGCCTTCGATGTCGTGGCAGACGTCACACATGTAGAGAAGAAGCTTCTTCTTGTGCTCTCTTCTCTTTTTGTTCTTGTGTTCTCCAAACCAACAGTCTTCGCAAAGCTTTTCCGGATGACGTGAATCACATTCCTCACACGAGTACAATGCAGCGCGTCCCTCAGATTTAGAGCAGACTGAACAAGCACGATCAGTGTTCTTCTTTAACCATGTGACGGTGTCCTTACCTCTGAACTTATCTAAGCAGACTGATACACCTTGAGCGTTTACAGTGACATCTGACCAGCAACCTTCTTCACCATCTGGGTACAGAAACTGTTGCTTGTGACGACGTCTCTTTGGGTTCTTGTGCTCATCATGCCAGCACTGTTTGCACAACATCATTTTGCACGGAGTACAAAACCATAATGCAGGCAACGCCTTTGGCTTTTTGTCGTGTCCCCTGGTGCACAAGTCACACTCGAAGTAGAGGAGAAGCTTACAGTGGTGTTGTCTCTTTTTGTTCTTGTGCTCTACGTTCCAGCAGGTTTCGCAGAGCTTTTCGTCACAATCGGTACAGATGTAGATAGCCATCTTTGCCTCGTCTCCAGTGTAGGTGGTGTCACAAACTGTGCAAGCACGATCAGAACTAAACTGACCTTCTAATGGGTTAATCTCAGGGATTTCCTCCTCTGGAGATGGCTCCGGCTCTGGTTCAGGTTCTGGTTCTGGCTCTGGTTCCGGCTCAGGTTCTGGTTCTGGCTCAGGTTCAGCAGCCTGTTTCATTCCTGGAGCTGCCTTTGGCATTGGAGGGAGCTTTCCACTTGAATTATAGGTATTCTGAGCATCTTGACGTCTCTTTCTGAGTCCGTTCATCTCCTCCTTCCAGACTTTCTGGATTTGCTTTAACTTATCCATACGAGCCTTGTGTCTAGAGGCAAGATCTTTAAGCTTCTTTCTACCAGCATTCTGAGCGTTAATACGGTGGACCTTTTGGGCTTCGTCACGGGCGGCTTCAAGGGTCTGGTTGGCTTCGGTCTTTAGGAACATTTTTGTGGTTCCAACCTGCGCCTTCTTTGGGTCAATTCCACACTTGTCGCAGACCTTACGAGACCAGTCCTTCATGTCCTGGAGGTCATCTAAGTTTGGACCAGCTCCCAAAATAATTTTAAAACGCTGAACGAAGTTCTTAAATGTTGGTCTGACTGGGAAACCAGCCTTTCTAATCTTAACAGTACCAAGTACACCGGAAGACTCTAATTGTGTCATCATAGTAATTCCGTGAACCATAAGAGGTTTCTTAGCAGGATGAGGCTTAACGCAACGAATCCAGTGGGGGTTGGTGCTGTTGATCAAGTCCATCATATCAACAAGCTGCTGCTTAAAGAATCCTCCAACAGTAATAGGACGTCCTCCTTCAACTGGTTCGGGGAGAAGTGAAGCAATTAAAGGATTGCCTGATGCTCTCATTAATAACTTCATAGCTGGTTTTAAAGTGTCTCTGTTCTTATCTAACCATCCTTCAACTGTGTAGTTAACCGTCGCGGCGTAATGGAGAACTAAGAAAGAGTTCTTAGCGAGTTTCTTGACATCAAAGAAAGGATGTTTTCCCTTAAACTTATCCATGACTTTGTCTAAGAATCCTTCATTAGTACCAGCACCCATGGAGCACTCGTCATCAAGCATACCAAATATACCTGTTTTATCAGTAAGCATTTTCAGACAAGGAGAGTTATCTGGGCAGACAACTTCAGTTACATCAACTCCTTCAGCACGGCACTCGTCCATGTCTTTTTGAAAGATGTAATTGTTGTAGTGGTTTTGAAGGGTTTCGTTGGCCAAGTTAATACAAATCTGTTCGAAAGAGTTGTACTCGAAATCTTCAAATCCGAAGATATCCAACAGACCAATAAAGTTCTGACCTGTTCCACTGTCAGTAGTGTTGTTAATTGCCAACACCTGCCATGAGAATAAAGCATCATAACAAGCCTTAATAAGTGAGTCTCTTGTGTCTGTTGATTTGGTTTTGTTGAGAATCTTTGTGACAGGTCCATCACGAGTTTGCATAGTAGTTGTGATTAATTCCTTGTCCATGGATGCTTTGTCGATCATCCATTGGTCGCAGCATTTGGCAATTACACCACCGCCATCATCAATAGAACAGGAATCTTTATCAATTTCCTTGAAATCTAAATTAATTAAGTGAAGGCAACCAGCAACCATTCTCCAAACTCCGTCGACGTCGTCGTCGGAGAATCCACAGTCGTGCATTGCAGTCAAACAGATATCGTAATCTTCACCATCATTAACACCCGGAATGTCAATACACTTTCCTGCATTGCAAGATTTGTAAGATGACGCTGCGCTGAGACCGTATTTTGATGCATCTTTACCCTTTGTGATGAGATAGAATGCGTGGTACACTCTCTCACTTCCTGAAGCAGTAATAATACGAGACTTTTCTAACAAATATTTAGTAGTGAACGCCCCAACTAAGAATCCAGTTGTATCAAACTGTACTTTCATGAACTTACCGAAACGAGAAGAGTTATCGTTACGAACGGTCTTCGCGTTACCAAAACCTTCTAAAATTGGAGAGGCCTGGTTGATGTTGAAGGCGACCTTACGGGCAGCTGCTTTTTGGTCTTCAGATCCCTGTCTGCAAGAGATAGCACCCAAGTATTTCATAACAATCTTGGCGGCTTCTGTTTTACCAGCTCCAGATTCTCCTGAAATAAGAATACACTGATCAGCTGCGTCACGACCTAACTCATTGTAAGTGTTGTGAGCCTGAGCCCAGGAGTGAGGAACGTTGTGACGGATGATTTCACCCTCAGCGAGGTAGTTTGGCATCTGATCGTCCATGTATTTCTTAATCTTAAAGTTCCAAGGGTTCAATGCGACAACAATAGCTCCAATGTTTGTATAGCAAGTGTCTTTCATGTAACGAATGAAAAGAGTTCTTTGAATAGTAGAGTCGTGAAGTACTGTCAGAGTCAACAAGTCATCAACGTCCTCATCTAACACATCTTCTCTGACTGGCCAGATCTTGTCTTCAGGAAGCTTTTGAGGAGTCAGAGCATCAATCTTTGTAGCGCAGTAATCACATCCTTTGATCTGAAAGTACTTTCCGTCATCAGATTCAACAATTCCGAGAGCCCACGCGTGTCCCGGTTCCCAATAGAAAACCTTCGCCCCCGGCTTACAGAGGTCACGGTTTAGCTTTTCTTCATCTTTCATAATCCCACCCATTTTAAATTATTGTTGTTGGGGGTCTTCTCAAACAATGAGGATGGGTGTCGTCCCTTTTTTTTTTTCTTTTTTTCTAGTAAGTAACCTGTGGTTAAGACATAGATATCTAATCATAAGAATGAGAACGAGTCGAGTAGGGATAACAGATTCCGCTGAGAAACCACAAATTATTTCCAATCTCCCCTTCATGTTGTGCTGTACCTGTAGCAAGTAATATTTTCTTAAGCTAATGTACTTTGATATATATTCTTCACAACTCTGTTAATACATATCTGTGTTCGTAATTCAAGACTGGCTGAATAGTAATGATGAATGAGTTAAAAGAATTCGTTTTCCTTTTTTTTTTTTTTTTCAAGCTGAAAAGCAGCCCAGTTTATAACAGCAGTTAGAGAGTTGGTTTACTACACTGAAAGTGGTGACCAGATACTGCTGCGCAACACACTAAGTTTAAAATCCAATAACACAGTCTTGTGTTTTTCTACTTCTTTTTCTTCTTCTTCTTTTCCTTCGGAGCTTCTTTCATGTGTTCCAAGACTGGATAAGTTACTGCACTTCCACGACTGAGTCTACGTTCGATTCTGTCTGCAGAGGTTTGTCCCCAAAGATTAACACCCTCATGGAATTTCCAATTACCAGTGTACCAAGGTCTCTTTGGGTGTCCGTAGTATCTTCCGAAAGTTATTGGGTTCATCCACATCTGTTCCATGTCGTACCATGAATAGTTATTTTTATTTTTTAAGACGTCGTGTCGATCACCGTCTAATACGTCAACGGTCTTTCCCGTCATTTTAGAACCAGCCAATACCATCCTACGGATACTCGCCATTTTGTACGATATTGATTTCTGATCTTTTTTTTTTTTTTTTTTTTTTTGGGAATTACGAATATAAAAAAAAAAAAATATTACAACAAACTGAAAAAACAATTAACTGAGAATGATCACCTGTGTATTGATTATGTCCCTGTTGGGGAGAGAACAACTTGATTAGAGTATTTTAAATTCCCAGACATATTTTATATTTTCTTTCTTTAGCTGACTTCCATTAGAGCCTGCAACGTATATGAATGAATTGATTTCGCAGGGCCTGCTGATATCCAAAAAACTTGAAGGGTCATTCATAACCGACGGTAAAAAGAATAGCTTAAGCTTTATTAAAGAAACAAATGCAACAGATTTAGGGGAGGGGGATTAACTGTTCGAGTTTGTACGTAAAATACAAATGTCTTACATCATAAAACAACATAACGATAATTTAACATTTAGAGATTAAAGGTAATGTTAGTGTAGGTATACACTCTGCGATTGACGTAAATACTTTACATTACAATAAATGTTTCTAGGTTTGGAGGGGAGGTGATCCTGTTGGTTTGCGAGTTACATCTGTATAAGTGAACAGATTTTTTTTCTTTAAAAATAAAAAAATAATAATAAGAAAGATTCAGATAATTAACGACCTACCAAAACCTTAGTCTCTCAGCCCAAAAAAGGCTGAAATCGAAAAACGGAATTAAAACAAATGCAACAGTCATCGATAAGCATCGCTACCATCACACAAAGTACATCACATACAAAAAAGCAAAAACAGATACATAAAAATTGGGAAGCCCCACGATATCACATAAATGCATACAAGTGTCAACAAGCATGCGAGTATCGCAACACATTAACTAATCAGAATATAAAAAAAAAAGAGGTCACCAAACAAACTTTTCGCAAATTAAAAAAAAAAAAAAAAAAAAAAAAATCACAACACAACAAACAACAATCGCAGGAGATACGAAACGCACAAAAAAAATGTTTCGATCATTATAGTAAATGACTAAATATAATTCGTACCTTTTTGGATTTCCAAAAATGACATCGAAAAGAGTACGTACTCCACCTCTATCACCTGTTTATACACATATCCAACACGGTAGTACTCAGCAAAACAAGTAAATGGGTGCTATTCGAGAACCGTACAGCACATTATCGAATGCAATTAAAAAAAAACATTATTAAAGTTCCACTAAGGCCGATAAAAAGAACTGACAACGCAATCACTACTTAGGTCTATCGTATACCCCACCAGATGGGGGGGCGGTAGTTGTATTATTTCTTTAATCTTGCTTTTAGTTTCCTGTTTTGAATCACTTTTTCAATTCTCTTAAAATTCTTAAGTAATAATTCAGCAACCACAGGCTCAGAGTACGTGTCAATCATGTCTTGGCGAGCGAAGGTTCCGAGGCGTTGAGCCTCAAGTGGATTATTTAGAACCCATTTAATGTGCTGAACAAGATGCGAGACAGAAGGAGTAGCCCATGATTTCCCAGGTTGGAAGCTGTAACTACAATTACGAGGGATTTCATCAACCGACTGCACGTCGATAAGAAGTGAGTTTCTATCATTCATAAAATGAGTTGATCCTCCAAACCTCGTTGATATGGTTGGCAATCCTATTGACATTGCTTGTTGACAAGGAAGTCCCCATCCCTCGCCTCTGGTGGGTAGCACGAATGCATCTGCTGAACGAAAAAGACCAACCATGTCATTCTCCGACAACTCTTCCGTAATAATTTGAATACAAGGTAGATTTGAGATATCTTCTGACCTCTTGCCGAGATGATTTAAAATAATATCTCTGATCGCAAGGGGGTTACGAAGGTCTTTGACACTTCCCGCTTCAGGTTGCCAAATATGAGTTGAAATTATGAGACAGATGTTATCAGAGGCGGTAAAATGGTTTGCAAAGGCATCTATTAGAAAGGTCCATCCTTTTCTACCTTCCCATTTAAAAACACTTAAGAACTTTGTATCAGTGATACGTGGGATTCTTGTTGGTGAAAGAGGGGCATGCCTCCATTGCCTCGGAGGAAATCTTCCATTTCTAACCATCTCCGTGAACTCTGGTTCTCCTACAGCAGGTGACCAAAGCAGAGTATCAACAGCCTCAGGAATGATTCGAAGCTTTCTCGGATCAACACCCGATTCATAAAAAACCGTCTTAACAAATTGAGATGGAACCCAAATTTCATCAACTAAAACACTATTAGCCTTTTGAACCCATTCAATATCAATTAAAGTGAATTCATACATAGACCTACCTACGAAATAATCAGGTCCTGTTGGGGTGAACAGAGTATACGCAGCTGGGTCAGAATGAGATATCCAAACAGTATGAGCATCAGACAAGTCTTGTCGTTTCATGTATGGTGAGGCGTCTTCTAGGAGCATTCTTTCTATTGCTGCAGTAACACTTTCGGGATGACCTGAACAAAAACATGATGGTGCTGCAGTCGTCATTATGTTGGGTCCCAAAGCTGTTGTTCTCAACGGTACTAAAAAGTGGCTCATTTCATTTGAGAATCCACAACAGTTACAACACCAGGCATGCCATATGATTCTTGTTTTCCCTGATCGCAAGACATTCAACGATGAATGCAACCACGATTCATTAACAGACATCAACGGGATATTCCCCTGAACTGATAAGGTGTATTTCTGTTTCAAAAATGGCAAATTTGATTTTTCATCGATCTCTCGAAGACTACCCTTTGGAAGAATCCATTTAGCGTCGTTAACTGAAGGAATCAAAATCTTTTGATTTGTTCTTATCAAGAAATCAAAACTGGTTTCTAGACCAAGTGATGCGTGTGTTAGTTCTATTAGAGGTTTTCCTTTTAGTCTAACAGCTAAATGAGATATTTCTTTGAGTAAGAAGTCAGAGTATTCAACCAATTCATTACACTGTTGAATTATCTTAGAACGAAGTCCAGAATTATCAGTCACAGTTTGAGTGATTGTGATCGTTGTTTTAATTAGAATTTGTAAAGGACAGTTTGCGGGTTTTAGAAGTGATCCTTTTCGAAGTAAGTGTCCTGAAGAAGGTTCACCACCTCTAGTCGTGTAAATTAAAGAACCTCGTCCAGTGACTAGAGCATCTGTTGACCAGGTGTGTTCAGCAACAAGTAGACTTCCCTCATCATCAGAGCCCAAGACCCAACCAGACGGAACTGGTAGGAATTCCTTTTGACATGTAAAAGGTCCTCCGTCAACTGGAACATCAGCCAACGTACTGTATAACATCCCTCCTACAAGGAGGACATTATTTCTTCCTTTCTTATCATAAGTCACTTCCGTATTGTCATTCAACTTTTGTACTAAATTAGTTAACGTCGTGATGTCACGTTTCATTGTCGCATACAATTTTTTAAAACCTGGTGACGGTCCCTTAGCGATTCCACTGGTATCTGTTTCGTACATATAAAGCTGTGTGTCTCTCATAACTGTTTCTTGTACTTCATAGAGACGTTGAATTTTATTGCTGAGGACGACGGAGATGTCGTTCTGAAGGCTGTGGTCATCAAACAGGTGTGAGATTTGAATCTGTTTTTTTTTTTTTTTTTGTTTTTTTATAATTGTATAGTCATTATTCATACCAAATCTTGCATTGTAGCAGCAAGTCCATCGATCTCATGAGCATCTGATAAAAGACTAATGAGACTACTAAGTAGTGAGAAGGAGTTTTCATTGCCTCGTAAACGAGTATCGTTGAATGGACCAAAAGCATCCCAAATAGGTTTCGAAATCAATAGACACTCAGGACGAGATAGCGGTACCATTCGTTGGGTAGATCGAGCCCCAGCATCTCTGACACTCTCACCAGATAAACGTTGAGTTGCTACTAAGAATCCCCCTCTTATATTTGGTGCATCAACGCCTAACCCAAGTGATATTATTTGATCATCAAAGGTTTCATTTGTTATTAAAGGACATCCAACAATTCCATCCTTTCCTTGAAGCGGTTTTAGCAACCCTTCTAATGCATCAGGTCTGTGAGGATCAAGCGCTGCAAAAGCAAACAATATATGACTTTGACCGGAACTTATCAACCCAGCACCAGTATTATATGCCTCTGGTAGTGATAGTGATTCACGTGAGACGTATACTTTTATTGTAAGAGAAGCCTGAGTGTCTGGGATCATTCCAGCTAGCGTTACTAAATCACCAGGTCTAAGTGATAGTAGGTCGTAGTCATTTGGGTTTGGAGATCCGTTCAAAGCTAATACACAGGCATCACCAAATACATTACTTCTCAGAGATGATATTGTTACTGGAAGAGGTTTTTGATAAGGAAATGAACTGTCAATAACAACTACGAGTTCTGAAACACGTTGTAACAAAGCAGTATTTACTATCTGTTGCGTACATATTACAGTCATTCCTCTTAGCTGAGCCATTATTACAGTCACATTTGAGTTCTTCATATCGTGGGGTTTGAGCTTACCGAGAGGTACGCCGTCGAGAAGAAATCCTTTTTCACTTGACACCTCACGTAGACGTGTTGCAGTAACTCCTTCAGTTGCTACTTGTCTTTCTTGTTGTGAGTAAGAATGAAATACAACCAACGGGGGAAGTATTAGGGCGATGATCATCACCGAAGACAACAATGACCATATTTTACTGTCCATCGATTAACTGACAAAAAAAAAAAAAAAAAGTTGGATGACCAGATTGATGTTTGTTTTTTGATTTTTTTTTTTTTAATTTACGCAAATGACCATTGTTTTGGTTACACTCCTTGTCGAAGGCTGGAGATTACCTAAAAATAATAAATGACAGTAATAAAGCAATTCAGCTTAGATTTTTTCAGTTAGAACTGCAGCTATGGACAGATACGGGGATGGGACAGACGAAGTGTTTCCTTCTTATTTCTTGTTCATCTTTCTTTCATTTTTTTTTTTTTTTTTTTTTTTTTGAGAAGAAGAAGAATAAGAAAATAGTAAGAAACGAGAAGAAGGTTTTGGTTCCCTTCTGTCAGAGCGCACTCGGGAGGTACAAAAGTCAGCAACCTTTTTTTTTTTTTTTTTTTTTTTTTTGCTTTCAGCAGGTGGACCAATGCTTCCCATTAATTCATTTTTTTTCTTCTATCTTTTTTTTTTCGTTCTATTTTTTTTTCTGGCTTATAAAAAATAATCTTGGTCGTTCTCTGAACCCTCATTGAGGTAGAGGTGCATGTTTAGTGTAGAGGGTACCAGATAGTCAATAATTATTAAACACTTGCAAGTTTGAAAGAAAACTTGCAAATGTTTACCAAAATACGACTTTATTAGCAAAACGCAAAAAAATTACAGAAAATTAGATTTGCTGGTTTTTTTTTTTTTAGTTAACTACTGTTATCGTATCCGATTAGCAACTTTTTTTTTTTTTTTTTTTTTAAATGCCGGGAAGATTTTTTTCCCCATGGGATTCACAAAGGTTTACAGCTCAGCCAACCTCAACCAGTAGGAGAAGCAAAGTCTGACGAAGTAATGCTATTTGAATAACCCGATCGGGTAGCCCGATGGCTAGGTAGTTGGATAGACGCAAGTAGGTGACTTCCTTTTCAACAGCTGATAGTTTTATGTTAATTAATACTATCACAATGACTTATCCTTTTCAGCAAGTGTTTTTTGCTGAATTAGAAATATTATACGTCTGAGTCCGTCACCACATCCTTTTTTTTTTTTGCACTATTTCCAAACATACCAAAAAAAAAAAAAAAAAAAAAAGCGGGGGGGAGGGTTTCACGAAATCCACAATAAAATAAGTACTACGGGTACAGGAAAGACGGCGCACTACTCATCAAATAGATTTGACGAGCTGAATATTAGGTTCTCAAGATATAAATTGACATTTGTTTTCCTCTCCTACTTCTTCTCGCAACAAACAAAACAGTTGCAAGTGGAATAATAACATTATGTCAGAAATCACAAAAGCACTTTGAGGAATAGGGTCGTCGTTGAGACAAAAAAAAATCGACTTCAGAAAAAAAAGTGGAAATTTTCTGTTCTCAGACAAAATAACATTAATTTGTTTATTGAAGTCAGGGTAGTGAAGCTCTAGGTTTAGCCAACATTAATACTGACACTACCTGAAGTAGATAACTACCAAGACGCACTGTTTGAACGAGGCAGACAGTGTTAAGAGAGGGGTAAGGGGAAAATAAAATAAAAAAAACAAGAGATCCTTGAACACTAACATTAAAAAAAAAAAAAATAATAAAAAATAAAAACTGCGCTGGCCTAACTAAACTAGCCGCAACAAGATTTTACCCTCGAAATTAATAGACAAACGAGAGGCTGGTCCGCAATAAAAAGGTATAAACTAATGTTGCTTACGTTATAGCGGCAAAAAAACGATCTGCTTTGTTTTTTTAATAATCTCTCCCGTGTCGCAACATATTAATTGAGTTGGGCGGAGAACACTGCATTTCAAAATAAATAGAAGGGGGGAAAAAAAAAAAAAAAAAAAAAAAAAAGCTTTTTTTTTTTTTTATTATTGCTTGTGCAACAAAGCAGTAATCCGGTTAGACTGTGAGGGCTAGAAAGGAATACGTGCGATAGAGCAAAGGGGTTTTTCGGGTTCAAAAAAAAAAAAAAAAAAAAAAAAACGGACAAAAAAGGAGGACAAAGCGAGTGAAGTAGCGAAACCAACTGCAGCACACGAAAGAAAAGTGGGGGAAACGGTCGGAAGAGAAATTATAAAATAGTTTTCGTTCTAAAGATCACATCATCAGCAGAAATTTTATTCCACTCCCTCCGTATTGTCAGACGTGACATAAACATGCACAGACATAAAAAAAACCACACCCACAGCGTGGCACACTGTTTAACCAATATATTGCAGGCATTTCTACGGGCCGCAAATCAGCACCGGAAAAGCCCTTCGCATGTTGTCCACATTTCTTAAAGTGTGAACCAGCTAGCTAATAATCGTTAGTGGAGAAGATGCAGAGGGAGAATCAAAAGAAGTGCGGTTATAAAAAATATTTTTTTAAGGAATTCATAGGTTTGCATGTTTTGGGCAACTCCTATCCGTAATTCGTTACTCCTTTCCAAGTTGGTCATTTCTGGAGCTAACTGATTCCGAATATAGATGAAACTCAAGGCCCAGTGAACTCCACAACTTCTTCAAAGCTTTGCGCGCCATACAAATACTAAAAGGAAAAAACAAGTGCACAACTACCCAACCAGCAGGTTGTAACGATGTACACACATTGTCGTCTTACAATATATAAAAAAGAGGAGGATGGGTTGAGGGACGACGACACAGACATGGGAACGATATTTTTCACTTCGGGAGTGCCTACATAAGAAATTATAAAAGAGGTCAAATAGATAAGCTGACAATAAAAAAAAAAAAAAAAATCAGCAGAAATAGTAAACCGTAAAGCAGTAAGGCGACAAATATCGTGAATAGGGATTCCCTTTTGTGAAAATATAATTGTACAGTACCATTATTGCTTCTCAAAAAGAGGAAATAATAATACGTTTATAGCAACTCTGATCTGAATGTGCTGCTTGCGGCAAACGCTTTACACAACTGTTTGGCGAATAATAAACCCTTCAGAGGTTAGTAGGAATCTATACCGATGTACAGTAATCATATTGCAGAAAGACACTGTTGTTCTGACTAAACATGAAAACTGATTGAGTGAGTTTCTATTCTCAATCTGACTGGACCTTAATTTGTTTGCCCAAAACTTATTAATTCGTCCCATCAGTGACATCTGTCTGGGTATTCAAGGTTGCCACAGCAATAACACAAGACGAAAGCTATTATTATTATTATTATTATTATTATTATTATTATTTTTAAAGTACAAAAAATCGGAGCCTGAAACAGGAAATGTTTAGCCAATGTCTCTTCGGGTTCCAAAGTCAAATCGCTGTACGATTTCACACATAAAATTATCGAAAATTTCCCTATCGACATATACATCCCAATCCAAGGCGAGGATGAACTCTTCTTCCATTATGTTTAACTGGTGAAGAGTAACACCTCCCACTTCTGAGTAGTATTGATTGGTGTATACGATATCCTGTCGAGACTTAATAGCGACAAGCAACGCTGTTAAAAACATCCTGTGAAAGACGTACATATTTAATCTGTAAGGCCTGTTGTACAGTAGTCTGTCTATAAGAATCAAACAAACAATGAAATCGTAGTCGTCGCATTTAGTGTACTGAGCTAACCTTCTAACAAAACGATCTATCGATATTCTCGGAATCTTACCAGAAGCGAATACAGAAGGTGTGTACTCATGGCTACTGACGGCGACGAATGACTTTAAAACATCAATTAACCCTCCTAAGAATCTTTCTCGCTCTTCGTCAGTGGTCACTTCTTCTCCCGACATAGTTTAGCATCCCTCCTTCTGTGAAAAAAAAGAGATTTGGTCTAGATTAGAAAAATACATGATTTTTTAAAAAAAGTTGGTATTCTCTTTTCCAGATTTTTTCACAGTCATAAGCCGACCTGCTGAAATAAAACAAAAAGATATATATAACGACCACCGAGACTAATTAAAAAGTCAAAAGAAAGCGTTAAAAAGAAACAAACGAAAAGTAGAATTCAAGAATTGTCTACGCGCTAAGGCTAAGAGAAATAATGTTCTCGGCGGGCTTGAACCGGCAAGAATAAATCAAAAAGACGAAACAAAAAAAAAAAAAAAGGAAACGTTGGTTCGAGGAGGTTCTGTTTGGTAGCTGTTCTAAAAAAAAATATATCAACGAAATATGAAGATATATTTTTTTAAAGTTTTATAAACCAATAATCAAGAACGGTAAAATTCGAGCACCCGACTGTCAGTTTTTTTCCCACATTTTCAAGGCAGTTTTACCACACTATTCTCTATGAAGATCAGAAAGGGGTTTTTCCTGTTCTTTTTGAAGCAGAGCTTGTATTCCGATAAAAAAAACCGTTCTCTATATCTGCCGTGAAAGGGAGAAGAAAAACACAGAATGAAAATGCATGTAAACAAAAAGAGAGCTGGGACACAATTCAAAAAAAAAAAAAAAAAAAAAATGAAGACAAAGAAAACATCGCCAATACAATGTGAGAGTAAACTATCCAATCGTAGTTAGATTTCTCTTTCTTTTTTTAAAAAAAGAAGAATAAAAAAAAAAAAACGATTGAAAATAACAAAATTCTTCCCAATTTGTATTATATATTACGACAACAGAAATCCTTGCAGTCTAATGTAGTTTTTTTTTTAAATAAAAAGTATATTTCGCAAAAGAGTCAACATGCTCATTGCAAGCGTTGGCGCGTTCATAAATATCAACGAGTTTCAAAAAAAATGAAAAAAAAAAAAACTAACATCAATATAGATGACATCTGTACACTGATATCAAAGATTCCATTCATTGAACGTTAAACAGCATTGAAATTAGTCCCAACTATCAGTTATTGATTTGCGAAGTTAGAAAAACCTTTTCAGCAGCAATACCGCAAGTTCGGAAAAATAAAATTATAATCGGAGAAAATCAACGATGAATGCACTCTTCACTTTATCATATTCGTTTCATGATACAACCGATTAGTTCTTTCGTTTAGTGCTAACAATCTAAAATAGACTGCACTTAATCACGCATCACTGACTCGTTCTTACACACGCAAACAAACGAGCAACCGTATACCGCTTAAACACGATCAATAACAATATAGTTCACAGACTCAGGCTGCAACACAAGTGGAATGACTAATCTAGAACGGGTTACAGGGTAGGTCTTTGTCGTTGAAGAATCACCGTTAATAGTCACCTTCACACTGCTACCAGCACCCGTGTAGTAAACATCAATTGATGCGAAGGAGTTGATACCCTGCGGAGTCGGGTTGAAGAACATCGCAACACCGATTTCAGAAGTCGACGAAAACGGATTGACGTGGAGCCATCCATCCCATGACTGCAGGTTAGGTCTGCGGATGTGAACGATTGGCTTCACGAGGGTCTCACGGTGTGCCTTGTAGAAAGAAATCCACTTCGTCAAGATCGCCTTCATTGAGTCAGTGGTGTATGGTTGTGGTCCTCTGTAACAAGCGGCGACACCAGCACCAAGGTACTGTGCAAGACCCCATTCATAAGCTTTCTCGTGTCCAGCAAACGCAGCATCTCCTCCTCCAGCGTGGTAGTCTTGGATAGGCAAAAACATCCATCCCTGAGTAGGTAAGTGAAGGTACAGATCATCGTACATTCCCATTCTCGAGATCGATAAATCTCTAAATCTCGGAAGGGAGTACTGCTGCTCGTCGTATCCCATTCCACTCTTTGAACCTCCCTGGAAGAAGTAGTTGTCTGGCTGGTTCACGAAAACGCTGAGCTTCCTCATTTCATGGTAGAACTGACTCTGGTACTTGTTTTGTTGGTAAATAGAATCCTCCAGACCGAAATGGTGCTCGTGAGTAGTCGACCCACAACTCTCACCTCCGTAAGGTCCATCAGTCTCAAGCATCGATAGGCCGGTTTCGTTGATGAAGTTCAGGATCTTCGAGTAAAGCTCGTCATACCAACCAGAAGCAAAGCATGCATCACCTTCATTACCAACAGCACGGTATTTCTCTGGAACACTACCTCCTCTAGCAAGGCAGATCAAATCGTACCCACCAACTTCAATTCCCTTCGACTTCGCGTAAGCAATCTGTTCCTTGATTGTTTTCAGATAAGCTGGATCATTGTTTTCTAAGTTGAATCCAGACCCGAAACTGAAGATGAACATCTCAAACCCAACTTCAGCCATCTGATCAATCGCGTTCTTGAATCCGTCACCTTTGACACTGGTCCCGTGAAAGAAAACCGGGTTCTCCATAACGTGCGGAGCCAAAGCTTCCGTCACACGGTGTCTCGACAATGAGTGACGTTCCAGATCAGTGCTGTCGGCCATCAAGTGCAGAACTTGGTAACTGACAAATGGATTACTGGTAGTGATGATGGCACCAGGTCCCAAACTGTAGTCACAAGACAGGAGAGGTTCTGAAGCGCCCTCGTCCTTGCAAGTGCTGCATCCAGGAACAGGGTTCGATGACTTTGAGTAGTCATCAGACCACCTGCATCTTCCCAAGTGAGCCTGGTCGGTCATCGTGTACAACAATGGCAGAGGCACTGCGGTGTTCGCAGCTCCATTGTCTCCCTGCGTTGGGGAGAATGAACCGTGTCCGAAGTACGCACCAAAGCGAGGCATCACTGCCAGCTGATCAACAATAGCAGCAGTCACAGACACTGCTTGTCCCGATAACAAGTCCATCGTCATCCACTTCTGAATCATAGGAACACCCTGGATGACCTGGAAGTGAAGAGTCACAGCGAGCTGCGGCATGTTCGCAGACGACGGAAGAAATTTCACCGACAACACCACACCCTTTGGAGGCCAGTTCACGTTCTTCGAAGAGTGACGGGTTCCAGGAGTCCATGGGAATGGTGCAACAGGTGCAGAAACTGTGTGGTTGGAGTACTTGAAGAAGTTCTCAGTCGCAGGTGGCAGGAGTGACAACTCAGTCCTGTTGCAGTACGCTCTGAAGGTCGAAGCTTGTCTCAAACCTCCAATCAGGTATTGTGTTCCGTTCAGGGTTACCAGAGACTCGTTCGTCATCGCCCTGAATGCTGATTGCTCCCCTCCGTACTCGAGGGTCGCGTTCAGAGTCAGGTCGATGGTTCCGAATGCCGGAGTCGTTGTAAACGTCCTGCTCACGATGCCGTTGCCGATTTCGATGTTCGCTCCCTTCACCACAACCGTTGCGGGTTCGTCCATCTTGTCTACCAACCAATCCTTCGTTTGGTAACCATCAGCTGTTAAACTGATGGCCAATAGCGATGCTATTTTTAGGGCCGTCCCGAGCATTTTCGTAAAAATAATTACTGAACAAGGGGAAAGTGAATAACAACGTAATTGAACTGAAATCATTAAAAACAATAAAATGAATGCCTGAAAGACAGTCAGAATACTCAGAGCAATGCACTCAAAATGATCTATATCAACGACGGAGTTCACTCGGAGGAAAAAAAACAATTTTCCATTTGCGGTTTTGAACCGGAAAAGAATAATTTGGTTGTAAATTAAGAACATTAAAAAATTTACAATCAAAAAAAAAAAAAGAAATAGGAGAGAGAAAAATAATCAAATTTGCAAGGCACTATTGTGAAATACTGCTAGTCAAACATAACAGAATGTATCCTGATTACTATAATCACGGTAAATGATGACATGTGAATTTCTAAGTGCTTGCAGTTTGAACATATCTGGTGCACGAAACAAAGTTGAAAGGATATCACAAACACGTACATCAACATAAAGCATAAAAATCATCAGCAAAACTAACAACTGAGGATTTGGTTTTCTATTTTTTATCAAAAAAAAAAAAAAAAAAAAACACAAAATTGGGAGCGGTATGAGTTTAAGAATCTCGAAAACCACAAGAACAACATAGGGAAAAAAAAAAAAAGAAATAAGAATAATAAAAAACCTTTTCCCACAGTGTTTAGAGTGCGACAAATATTTTTATGCAATCAAGACAACACATCCACCCAATGCTCGTTTAAGCTTCAGCTTCCGTGGTATTCAACATTACCACCACTTATCAAACAATAATTAATACTATCAATAAAATAATTTAAGTACAGATTCACAATTTAGTTCAGAATAAAAAGAATGATTTGCTATTGATACGCAATAACATGAATTGCTTTGAATCCGCAAAATCAATACATCAATTCCTAATGAAGGGTTTCAAAATAAAAAAACAAATGTAATTAAAAAAAGGACAATCAAATCTATAGTACTTAAACACGATCAATAACAATATAGTTCACAGACTCAGGCTGCAACACAAGTGGAATGACTAATCTAGAACGGGTTACAGGGTAGGTCTTTGTCGTTGAAGAATCACCGTTAATAGTCACCTTCACACTGCTACCAGCACCCGTGTAGTAAACATCAATTGATGCGAAGGAGTTGATACCCTGCGGAGTCGGGTTGAAGAACATCGCAACACCGATTTCAGAAGTCGACGAAAACGGATTGACGTGGAGCCATCCATCCCATGACTGCAGGTTAGGTCTGCGGATGTGAACGATTGGCTTCACGAGGGTCTCACGGTGTGCCTTGTAGAAAGAAATCCACTTCGTCAAGATCGCCTTCATTGAGTCAGTGGTGTAAGGATGTGGTCCTCTGTAACAAGCGGCAACACCAGCACCAAGGTACTGTGCAAGACCCCATTCATAAGCTTTCTCGTGTCCAGCAAACGCAGCATCCCGTCCTCCAGCGTGGTAGTCTTGGATAGGCAAAAACATCCATCCCTGAGTAGGTAAGTGAAGGTACAGATCATCGTACATTCCCATTCTCGAGATCGATAAATCTCTAAATCTCGGAAGGGAGTACTGCTGCTCGTCGTATCCCATTCCACTCTTTGAACCTCCCTGGAAGAAGTAGTTGTCTGGCTGATTCACGAAAACGTTGAGCTTCCTCATTTCATGGTAGAACTGACTCTGGTACTTGTTTTGTTGGTAAATAGAATCCTCCAGACCGAAATGGTGCTCGTGAGTAGTCGACCCACAACTCTCACCTCCGTAAGGTCCATCAGTCTCAAGCATCGATAGGCCGGTTTCGTTGATGAAGTTCAGGATCTTCGAGTAAAGCTCGTCATACCAACCAGAAGCAAAGCATGCATCACCTTCATTACCAACAGCACGGTACTTCTCTGGCACACTATCTCCTCTAGCAAGGCAGATCAAATCGTACCCACCAACTTCAATTCCCTTCGACTTTGCGTAAGCAATCCGTCTCTTGATTTTATCAATGTAGAAACGGTCAGTGTCTTCCATCTTGAATCCAGACCCGAAACTGAAGATGAACATCTCAAACCCAACTTCAGCCATCTGATCAATCGCGTTCTTGAATCCGTAATCGTCGACACTGGTCCCGTGAAAGAAAACCGGGTTCTCCATAACGTGCGGAGCCAAAGCTTCCGTCACACGGTGTCTCGACAATGAGTGACGTTCCAGATCAGTACTGTCGGCCATCAAGTGCAGAACTTGGTAACTGACAAATGGATTACTGGAAGTGATGATGGCACCAGGTCCCAAACTGTAGTCACAAGACAGGAGAGGTTCTGAAGCGCCCTCGTCCTTGCATTTCCAACACCAAGGAACAGGGTTCGATGACTTTGAGTAGTCATCAGACCACCTGCATCTCCCCAAGTGAGCCTGGTCAGTCATCGTGTACAACAATGGCAGAGGCACTGCGGTGTTCGCAGCCCCATTGTCTCCCTGCGTTGGGGAGAATGAACCGTGTCCGAAGTACGCACCAAAGCGAGGCATCACTGCCAGCTGATCAACAATAGCAGCAGTCACAGACACTGCCTGTCCCGATAACAAGTCCATCGTCATCCACTTCTGAATCAGAGGAACACCCTGGATGACCTGGAAGTGAAGAGTCACAGCGAGCTGCGGCATGTTCGCAGACGACGGAAGAAACTTCACCGACAACACCACACCCTTTGGAGGCCAGTTCACGTTCTTCGAAGAGTGACGGGTTCCAGGAGTCCATGGGAATGGTGCAACAGGTGCAGAAACTGTGTGGTTGGAGTACTTGAAGAAGTTCTCAGTCGCAGGTGGCAGGAGTGACAACTCAGTCCTGTTGCAGTACGCTCTGAAGGTCGAAGCTTGTCTCAAACCTCCAATCAGGTATTGTGTTCCGTTCAGGGTTACCAGAGACTCGTTCGTCATCGCCCTGAATGCTGATTGCTCCCCTCCGTACTCGAGAGTCGCGTTCAGAGTCAGGTCGATGGTTCCGAATGCCGGAGTCGTTGTAAACGTCCTGCTCACGATGCCGTTGCCGATTTCGATGTTCGCTCCCTTCACCACAACCGTTGCGGGTTCGTCCATCTTGTCTACCAACCAATCCTTCGTTTGGTAACCATAAGCTGTTAAACTGATGGCCAATAGCGATGCTATTTTTAGGGCCGTCCCGAGCATTTTCGTAAAAATAATTACTGAACAAGGGGAAAGTGAATAACAACGTAATTGAACTGAAATCATTAAAAACAATAAAATGAATGCCTGAAAGACAGTCAGAATACTCAGAGCAATGCACTCAAAATGATCTATATCAACGACGGAGTTCACTCGGAGGAAAAAAAACAATTTTCCATTTGCAGTTTTGAACCGGAAAAGAATGATTTGATTGTAAATTAAGAATATAAAAAAATTTACAATCAAAAAAAAAAAAAAGAAATAGGAGAGAGAAAAATAATCAAATTTGCAAGGCACTATTGTGAAATACTGCTAGTCAAACATAACAGAATGTATCCTGATTACTATAATCATGGTGAATGATGACATGTGAATTTCTAAGTGCCTGCAGTTTGAACATATCTGGTGCAAGAAACAAAGTTGAAAGGATATCACAAACACGTACATCAACATAAAGCATAAAAATCATCAGCAAAACTAACAACTGAGGATTTGGTTTTCTATTTTTTATCAAAAAAAAAAAAAAAAAAAACACAAAATTGGGAGCGGTATGAGTTTAAGAATCTCGAAAACCACAAGAACAACATAGGGAAAAAAAAAAAAAAGAAATAAGAATAATAAAAAACCTTTCCCACAGTGTTTAGAGTGCGATAAATATTTTTATGCAATCAAGACAACACATCCACCCAATGCTCGTTTAAGCTTCAGCTTCCGTGGTATTCAACATTACCACCACTTATCAAACAATAATTAATACTATCCATAGATGGAAGTGCCCTACAATTTGGAGAGCGTGTAGGGCGCTTGTAGGGCGCTTTTAATATAAATATTATTTTGGAGGGCGCTTTTTTTTTCCTTTTTTATTACTATAAGACAGCTAAATTGACAGGGACTTACACTGACGCACAAGTATTTTGACGCAGAAGCCAAAAAAAATTTTTTTGACATGCTTGGCAGTCTTTCGAAAAAGAGAAAAAAGGGTGTCACGGGGTTCGAACCCGAGACCTCCAGGTCATGGTTCGACGGTCAACAATGGCAAAAACAATGGACCACTCCTTGAGAGCTGCAATCCCTGAAGCTGAAACTCATTTCAGTGGACGATGCATCCCAGATCTACAAGGAGCTGATTAGCCCGCAGAATGCACCAAGTCGAATATAGAGGGATTCGAGGAGGGAGAGTGCGTTCTTGCTAACCTGTTAATAGGCCGGTCTTCACGGTACCTTGTGAGAAAAAAAAGAAGTTTACTGGTGACAAGTAAACTGATATCCCAGAGACGCATTTGATCGGGCGAACCGGAGAAAAGTCAAATAAGATGCGATTCGACCTCGCTGAGGGCAGGGGTGTGTCAAAATGAGCTCGGCATTATATTAAATTTAATTAAAAAAGCGCCCTACGCGCCCTCCAGCGCCCTATTTTGGCCCTATTTTGGCCCTACAATGGCCCTATTTTGGCCCTACAAATTTTTGTGGCTGATTTTCACCAGGCGCCCTCCAAATTTGGAGGGCACTTCCATCTATGACTATCAATAAAATAATTTAAGCACAGATTCACAATTTAATTCAGAATAAAAAGAATGATTTGCTATTGATACGCAATAACATGAATTGCTTTGAATCCGCAAAATCAATACATCGATTCCTAATAAAGGGTTTCAAAATAAAAAAACAAATATAATTAAAAAAAGGACAATCAAATCTATAGTACTTAAACACGATCAATAACAATATAGTTCACAGACTCAGGCTGCAACACAAGTGGAATGACTAATCTAGAACGGGTTACAGGGTAGGTCTTTGTCGTTGAAGAATCACCGTTAATAGTCACCTTCACACTGCTACCAGCACCCGTGTAGTAAACATCAATTGATGCGAAGGAGTTGATACCCTGCGGAGTCGGATTGAAGAACATCGCAACACCGATTTCAGAAGTCGACGAAAACGGATTGACGTGGAGCCATCCATCCCATGACTGCAGGTTAGGTCTGCGGATGTGAACGATTGGCTTCACGAGGGTCTCACGGTGTGCCTTGTAGAAAGAAATCCACTTCGTCAAGATCGCCTTCATTGAATCAGTGGTGTAAGGATGTGGTCCTCTGTAACAAGCGGCGACACCAGCACCAAGGTACTGTGCAAGACCCCATTCATAAGCTTTCTCGTGTCCAGCAAACGCAGCATCCCGTCCTCCAGCGTGGTAGTCTTGGATAGGCAAAAACATCCATCCCTGAGTAGGTAAGTGAAGGCACAGATCATCGTACATTCCCATTCTCGAGATCGATAAATCTCTAAATCTCGGAAGGGAGTACTGCTGCTCGTCGTATCCCATTCCACTCTTTGAACCTCCCTGGAAGAAGTAGTTGTCTGGCTGGTTCACGAAAACGCTGAGCTTCCTCATTTCATGGTAGAACTGACTCTGGTACTTGTTTTGTTGGTAAATAGAATCCTCCAGACCGAAATGGTGCTCGTGAGTAGTCGACCCACAACTCTCACCTCCGTAAGGTCCATCAGTCTCAAGCATCGATAGGCCGGTTTCGTTGATGAAGTTCAGGATCTTCGAGTAAAGCTCGTCATACCAACCAGAAGCAAAGCATGCATCACCTTCATTACCAACAGCACGGTATTTCTCTGGCACACTACCTCCTCTAGCAAGGCAGATCAAATCGTACCCACCAACTTCAATTCCCTTCGACTTCGCGTAAGCAATCTGTCTCTTGATTTTATCAATGTAGAAACGGTCAGTGTCTTCCATCTTGAATCCAGACCCGAAACTGAAGATGAACATTTCAAACCCAACTTCAGCCATCTGATCAATCGCGTTCTTGAATCCGTAATCGTCGACACTGGTCCCGTGAAAGAAAACCGGGTTCTCCATAACGTGCGGAGCCAAAGCTTCCGTCACACGGTGTCTCGACAATGAGTGACGTTCCAGATCAGTACTGTCGGCCATCAAGTGCAGAACTTGGTAACTGACAAATGGATTACTGGAAGTGATGATGGCACCAGGTCCCAAACTGTAGTCACAAGACAGGAGAGGTTCTGAAGCGCCCTCGTCCTTGCATTTCCAACACCAAGGAACAGGGTTCGATGACTTTGAGTAGTCGTCAGACCACCTGCATCTCCCCAAGTGAGCCTGGTCAGTCATCGTGTACAACAATGGCAGAGGCACTGCGGTGTTCGCAGCCCCATTGTCTCCCTGCGTTGGGGAGAATGAACCGTGTCCGAAGTACGCACCAAAGCGAGGCATCACTGCCAGCTGATCAACAATAGCAGCAGTCACAGACACTGCTTGTCCCGATAACAAGTCCATCGTCATCCACTTCTGAATCAGAGGAACACCCTGGATGACCTGGAAGTGAAGAGTCACAGCGAGCTGCGGCATGTTCGCAGACGACGGAAGAAACTTCACCGACAACACCACACCTTTTGGAGGCCAGTTCACGTTCTTCGAAGAATGACGGGTTCCAGGAGTCCATGGGAATGGTGCAACAGGTGCAGAAACTGTGTGGTTGGAGTACTTGAAGAAGTTCTCAGTCGCAGGTGGCAGGAGTGACAACTCAGTCCTGTTGCAGTACGCTCTGAAGGTCGAAGCTTGTCTCAAACCTCCAATCAGGTACTGTGTTCCGTTCAGGGTTACCAGAGACTCGTTCGTCATCGCCCTGAATGCTGATTGCTCCCCTCCGTACTCGAGGGTCGCGTTCAGAGTCAGGTCGATGGTTCCGAATGCCGGAGTCGTTGTAAACGTCCTGCTCACGATGCCGTTGCCGATTTCGATGTTCGCTCCCTTCACCACAACCGTTGCGGGTTCGTCCATCTTGTCTACCAACCAATCCTTCGTTTGGTAACCATCAGCTGTTAAACTGATGGCCAATAGCGATGCTATTTTTAGGGCCGTCCCGAGCATTTTCGTAAAAATAATTACTGAACAAGGGGAAAGTGAATAACAACGTAATTGAACTGAAATCATTAAAAACAATAAAATGAATGCCTGAAAGACAGTCAGAATACTCAGAGCAATGCACTCAAAATGATCTATATCAACGACGGAGTTCACTCGGAGGAAAAAAAACAATTTTCCATTTGCGGTTTTGAACCGAAAAAGAATGATTTGGTTGTAAATTAAGAACATTAAAAAATTTACAATCAAAAAAAAAAAAAGAAATAGGAGAGAGAAAAATAATCAAATTTGCAAGGCACTATTGTGAAATACTGCTAGTCAAACATAACAGAATGTATCCTGATTACTATAATCATGGTGAATGATGACATGTGAATTTCTAAGTGCCTGCAGTTTGAACATATCTGGTGCAAGAAACAAAGTTGAAAGGATATCACAAACACGTACATCAACATAGAGCATAAAAATCATCAGCAAAACTAACAACTGAGGATTTGGTTTTCTATTTTTTATCAAAAAAAAAAAACACAAAATTGGGAGCGGTATGAGTTTAAGAATCTCGAAAACCACAAGAACAACATAGGGAAAAAAAAAAAAAAGAAATAAGAATAATAAAAAACCTTTTCCCACAGTGTTTAGAGTGCGACAAATATTTTTATGCAATCAAGACAACACATCCACCCAATGCTCGTTTAAGCTTCAGCTTCCGTGGTATTCAACATTACCACCACTTATCAAACAATAATTAATACTATCAATAAAATAATTTAAGCACAGATTCACAATTTAATTCAGAATAAAAAGAATGATTTGCTATTGATACGCAATAACATGAATTGCTTTGAATCCGCAAAATCAATACATCAATTCCTAATGAAGGATTTCAAAATAAAAAAACAAATGTAATTAAAAAAAGGACAATCAAATCTATTGTACTTAAACACGATCAATAACAATATAGTTCACAGACTCAGGCTGCAACACAAGTGGAATGACTAATCTAGAACGGGTTACAGGGTAGGTCTTTGTCGTTGAAGAATCACCGTTAATAGTCACCTTCACACTGCTACCAGCACCCGTGTAGTAAACATCAATTGATGCGAAGGAGTTGATACCCTGCGGAGTCGGGTTGAAGAACATCGCAACACCGATTTCAGAAGTCGACGAAAACGGATTGACGTGGAGCCATCCATCCCATGACTGCAGGTTAGGTCTGCGGATGTGAACGATTGGCTTCACGAGGGTCTCACGGTGTGCCTTGTAGAAAGAAATCCACTTCGTCAAGATCGCCTTCATTGAGTCAGTGGTGTAAGGATGTGGTCCTCTGTAACAAGCGGCGACACCAGCACCAAGGTACTGTGCAAGACCCCATTCATAAGCTTTCTCGTGTCCAGCAAACGCAGCATCCCGTCCTCCAGCGTGGTAGTCTTGGATAGGCAAAAACATCCATCCCTGAGTAGGTAAGTGAAGGTACAGATCATCGTACATTCCCATTCTCGAGATCGATAAATCTCTGAATCTCGGAAGGGAGTACTGCTGCTCGTCGTATCCCATTCCACTCTTTGAACCTCCCTGGAAGAAGTAGTTGTCTGGCTGGTTCACGAAAACGTTGAGCTTCCTCATTTCATGGTAGAACTGACTCTGGTACTTGTTTTGTTGGTAAATAGAATCCTCCAGACCGAAATGGTGCTCGTGAGTAGTCGACCCACAACTCTCACCTCCGTAAGGTCCATCAGTCTCAAGCATCGATAGGCCGGTTTCGTTGATGAAGTTCAGGATCTTCGAGTGAAGCTCGTCATACCAACCAGAAGCAAAGCATGCATCACCTTCATTACCAACAGCACGGTACTTCTCTGGAACACTACCTCCTCTAGCAAGGCAGATCAAATCGTACCCACCAACTTCAATTCCTTTCGACTTCGCGTAAGCAATCCGTCTCTTGATTTTATCAATGTAGAAACGGTCAGTGTCTTCCATCTTGAATCCAGACCCGAAACTGAAGATGAACATTTCAAACCCAACTTCAGCCATCTGATCAATCGCGTTCCTGAATCCGTAATCGTCGACACTGGTCCCGTGAAAGAAAACCGGGTTCTCCATAACGTGCGGAGCCAAAGCTTCCGTCACACGGTGTCTCGACAATGAGTGACGTTCCAGATCAGTACTGTCGGCCATCAAGTGCAGAACTTGGTAACTGACAAATGGATTACTGGAAGTGATGATGGCACCAGGTCCCAAACTGTAGTCACAAGACAGGAGAGGTTCTGAAGCGCCCTCGTCCTTGCATTTCCAACACCAAGGAACAGGGTTCGATGACTTTGAGTAGTCATCAGACCACCTGCATCTCCCCAAGTGAGCCTGGTCAGTCATCGTGTACAACAATGGCAGAGGCACTGCGGTGTTCGCAGCCCCATTGTCTCCCTGCGTTGGGGAGAATGAACCGTGTCCGAAGTACGCACCAAAGCGAGGCATCACTGCCAGCTGATCAACAATAGCAGCAGTCACAGACACTGCTTGTCCCGATAACAAGTCCATCGTCATCCACTTCTGAATCAGAGGAACACCCTGGATGACCTGGAAGTGAAGAGTCACAGCGAGCTGCGGCATGTTCGCAGACGACGGAAGAAACTTCACCGACAACACCACACCCTTTGGAGGCCAGTTCACGTTCTTCGAAGAATGACGGGTTCCAGGAGTCCATGGGAATGGTGCAACAGGTGCAGAAACTGTGTGGTTGGAGTACTTGAAGAAGTTCTCAGTCGCAGGTGGCAGGAGTGACAACTCAGTCCTGTTGCAGTACGCTCTGAAGGTTGAAGCTTGTCTCAAACCTCCAATCAGGTACTGTGTTCCGTTCAGGGTTACCAGAGACTCGTTCGTCATCGCCCTGAATGCTGATTGCTCCCCTCCGTACTCGAGGGTCGCGTTCAGAGTCAGGTCGATGGTTCCGAATGCCGGAGTCGTTGTAAACGTCCTGCTCACGATGCCGTTGCCGATTTCGATGTTCGCTCCCTTCACCACAACCGTTGCGGGTTCGTCCATCTTGTCTACCAACCAATCCTTCGTTTGGTAACCATAAGCTGTTAAACTGATGGCCAATAGCGATGCTATTTTTAGGGCCGTCCCGAGCATTTTCGTAAAAATAATTACTGAACGGGGGAAGCAACTTAATTAGTTCAGCTACCTATGAATACTCATTTAAATTACCATCTCCAAAAAATGATGAATAATAGCTGTTGGGAAGACGTATTTATGTTGTCGATGACAGTTTTTTATAACTCATGATTGGCAGGAGAACGATGAAGCAAAAAACGTTGGAAAAAAAAGAAAAAAAAGAACTTCTTGTTGATTAAGTTAGCAGAGACATCGAAAATACTATAGCCAACGTAATATGATTGACAATTAGTATACTTGGGAATAAATGCGCAGGTTCAATTACCCGCGATTCGACTCGCTCAGAAGTATAGAAACGAAGAATCAAAAGTCACCTACAGCAACGTAATTATAAAAGAGAGTTGGCTATGATGTCAAAAAAATGATCCGAAATTATAGAATTATATTGCAAATCATCAATCAAGAAAAACGATGGAATACGTATATGCATTGTCGTACTACTAAAAAAAGCAAATTATTTTTCTTTTTCTGTTACTATTATTAATAGGAAACATGCTGAAAAATTATGGGCTTTTTTCACCGTAGGTTTTGTGAGGATAACACGCACGATTCAATACTTATAAAGGAGCCCTCGATAGAGAGCTTTAACAACAACTGCCTGTATCTGAAAATAACACCAATCAGGCTTCAACTCAGGAAGAAGCAGAATTAAATACGACGAAACAAACGATTTTAATTCAGAATAAAAAAGAATGACTTGCTATTGATACGCAATAACATGAATTGCTTTGAATCCGCAAAATCAATCAATCCATTCCTAATGAAGGGTTTCAAAATAAAAAAACAAATATAATTAAAAAAAGGACAATCAAATCTATAGTACTTAGACACGGTCAATAACAATATAGTTCACAGACTCAGGCTGCAACACAAGTGGAATGACTAATCTAGAACGGGTTACAGGGTAGGTCTTTGTCGTTGAAGAATCACCGTTAATAGTCACCTTCACACTGCTACCAGCACCCGTGTAGTAAACATCAATTGATGCGAAGGAGTTGATTCCCTGCGGAGTCGGATTGAAGAACATCGCAACACCGATTTCAGAAGTCGACGAAAACGGATTGACGTGGAGCCATCCATCCCATGACTGCAGGTTAGGTCTGCGGATGTGAACGATTGGCTTCACGAGGGTCTCACGGTGAGTTTTGAAAAAAGAAATCCACTTCGTCAAGATCGCCTTCATTGAGTCAGTAGTGTATGGTTGTGGTCCTCTGTAACAAGCGGCGACACCAGCACCAAGGTACTGTGCAAGACCCCATTCATAAGCTTTCTCGTGTCCAGCAAACGCAGCATCTCCTCCTCCAGCGTGGTAGTCTTGGATAGGCAAAAACATCCATCCCTGAGTAGGTAAGTGAAGGTACAGATCATCGTACATTCCCATTCTCGAGATCGATAAATCTCTAAATCTCGGAAGGGAGTACTGCTGCTCGTCGTATCCCATGGTGGACTTTGAACCTCCCTGAAAGTAGTAGTTGTCTGGCTGATTCACGTAAACGTTGAGCTTCCTCATTTCATGGTAGAACTGGCTCTGGTACTTGTTTTGTTGGTAAATAGAATCCTCCAGACCGAAATGGTGCTCGTGAGTAGTCGACCCGCAACTCTCACCTCCGTAAGGTCCATCAGTCTCAAGCATCGATAGGCCGGTTTCGTTGATGAAGTTAAGAATAATGGAATTTAGTTCATCATACCAACCAGAAGCAAAGCATGCATCACCTTCATTACCAACAGCACGGTACTTCTCTGGAACACTACCTCCTCTAGCAAGGCAGATCAAATCGTACCCACCAACTTCAATTCCCTTCGACTTTGCGTAAGCAATCTGTCCCTTGATTTTGTTAATGTACGAAGGGTCAGTGTCTTCCATCTTGAATCCAGACCCGAAACTGAAGATGAACATTTCAAACCCAACTTCAGCCATCTGATCAATCGCGTTCTTGAATCCGTCACCGTCGACACTGGTCCCGTGAAAGAAAACCGGGTTCTCCATAACGTGCGGAGCCAAAGCTTCCGTCACACGGTGCCTCGACAATGAGTGACGTTCCAGATCAGTACTGTCGGCCATCAAGTGCAGAACTTGGTAACTGACAAATGGATTACTGGAAGTGATGATGGCACCAGGTCCCAAACTGTAGTCACAAGACAGGAGAGGTTCTGAAGCGCCCTCGTCCTTGCAAGTGCTGCATCCAGGAACAGGGTTCGATGACTTTGAGTAGTCGTCAGACCACCTGCATCTTCCCAAGTGAGCCTGGTCAGTCATCGTGTACAACAATGGCAGAGGCACTGCGGTGTTCGCAGCTCCATTGTCTCCCTGCGTTGGGGAGAATGAACCGTGTCCGAAGTACGCACCAAAGCGAGGCATCACTGCCAGCTGATCAACAATAGCAGCAGTCACAGACACTGCTTGTCCCGACAACAAGTCCATCGTCATCCACTTCTGAATCATAGGAACACCCTGGATGACCTGGAAGTGAAGAGTCACAGCGAGCTGCGGCATGTTCGCAGACGACGGAAGAAACTTCACCGACAACACCACACCTTTTGGAGGCCAGTTCACGTTCTTCGAAGAATGACGGGTTCCAGGAGTCCATGGGAATGGTGCAACAGGTGCAGAAACTGTGTGGTTGGAGTACTTGAAGAAGTTCTCAGTCGCAGGTGGCAGGAGTGACAACTCAGTCCTGTTGCAGTACGCTCTGAAGGTCGAAGCTTGTCTCAAACCTCCAATCAGGTACTGTGTTCCGTTCAGGGTTACCAGAGACTCGTTCGTCATCGCCCTGAATGCTGATTGCTCCCCTCCGTACTCGAGGGTCGCGTTCAGAGTCAGGTCGATGGTTCCGAATGCCGGAGTCGTTGTAAACGTCCTGCTCACGATGCCGTTGCCGATTTCGATGTTCGCTCCCTTCACCACAACCGTTGCGGGTTCGTCCATCTTGTCTACCAACCAATCCTTCGTTTGGTAACCATCAGCTGTTAAACTGATGGCCAATAGCGATGCTATTTTTAGGGCCGTCCCGAGCATTTTCGTAATATTAACTGGACAGGGAGGTAAGTATTTTTAATTATTTTCAGACCTCCATGTCAACAACAACAAGATGCTAGAATATGGGACACAGCTCACGAACAGATCGGAATGTGCTACCAAGTGACATCGCAAAGCAACAAGAATAAATAATATGTAATTACAATCAGAAAGACAGTAACACAGTTTAGAATACGAAACCAGAAGAAGAATGAGGGATCCAGTAAAAATGAAACCTTCTACAGAAAAACTCTATTTTCAAGTTATTCGACTTATGTTTTATTTGAAGAAAGAAATCTCAGTTTATGGTGTCCCAGCAATACGTTTGCTCATCGAAATGGACGTACCAGAAAAAAGAATCGGCAAACTTCACTTTTTTACTTACTCACTCACACTTTTATTTTGTTTGTGCGCAACCAGTAGAAAATCCTAATAAAGGGAATAGGTTAGTTACGCTGACACAATTCTCTTTCTACCGAACAATGGTGTTTGTAAGTACAATAAATATTTGGAGAAAATGCTCATTAAGAAAGAATAAACAATTCCACCACTGAGACAATGAGTTCGAATTATTTATTTTGTATTCAAGCACAATGCAATAACTATTTTCTAATATTCATAATAAGTAAGCTCCCCAGTAAACAAATATATGATTTATCAATGAGAGGAGTAAGATACGTTTGAGGTGAGAGGAATTGTAACGTTGGCTATCGAGTTTTGAAAAAAAAAAAAAAAAAAAAAAAAAAACTAATAACTGATTTTTTAAACGTTCTTTCGCAAGAGAATAAGAAAATTCACTTTTGAACTCAAAAAATCACTAAAAGAAAATTAATTCCTACAGTCGCTTCCACATACATGTATTTGATAGGTAGGAAGAGAAACAAAATACACGTGGAGGAAAGCAGAATTAAATGCGACGGGAAAAAAACGATCTAGTTCAGAATAAAAAGTTGATTTGCTATTGATACGCAATAACATGAATTGCTTTTAATTCGCAAAATCAATACATCGATTCCTAATAAAGGGTTTCAAAATAAAAAAACAAATATAATTAAAAAAAGGACAATCAAATCTATAGTACTTAAACACGATCAATAACAATATAGTTCACAGACTCAGGCTGCAACACAAGTGGAATGACTAATCTAGAACGGGTTACAGGGTAGGTCTTTGTCGTTGAAGAATCACCGTTAATAGTCACCTTCACACTGCTACCAGCACCCGTGTAGTAAACATCAATTGATGCGAAGGAGTTGATACCCTGCGGAGTCGGATTGAAGAACATCGCAACACCGATTTCAGAAGTCGACGAAAACGGATTGACGTGGAGCCATCCATCCCATGACTGCAGGTTAGGTCTGCGGATGTGAACGATTGGCTTCACGAGGGTCTCACGGTGTGCCTTGTAGAAAGAAATCCACTTCGTCAAGATCGCCTTCATTGAGTCAGTGGTGTAAGGATGTGGTCCTCTGTAAAAAGCGGCGACACCAGCACCAAGGTACTGTGCAAGACCCCATTCATAAGCTTTCTCGTGTCCGGCAAACGCAGCATCTCCTCCTCCAGCGTGGTAGTCTTGGATAGGCAAAAACATCCATCCCTGAGTAGGTAAGTGAAGGTACAGATCATCGTACATTCCCATTCTCGAGATCGATAAATCTCTGAATCTCGGAAGGGAGTACTGCTGCTCGTCGTATCCCATTCCACTCTTTGAACCTCCCTGGAAGAAGTAGTTGTCTGGCTGATTCACGAAAACGTTGAGCTTCCTCATTTCTAGGTAGAACTGACTCTGGTACTTGTTTTGTTGGTAAATAGAATCCTCCAGACCGAAATGGTGCTCGTGAGTAGTCGACCCACAACTCTCACCTCCGTAAGGTCCATCAGTCTCAAGCATCGATAGGCCGGTTTCGTTGATGAAGTTCAGGATCTTCGAGTGAAGCTCGTCATACCAACCAGAAGCAAAGCATGCATCACCTTCATTACCAACAGCACGGTACTTCTCTGGAACACTACCTCCTCTATCGAGGCAGATCAAATCGTACCCACCAACTTCAATTCCCTTCGACTTTGCGTAAGCAATCTGTTCCTTGATTGTTTTCAGATAAGCTGGATCATTGTTTTCTAAGTTGAATCCAGTCCCGAAACTGAAGATGAACATCTCAAACCCAACTTCAGCCATCTGATCAATCGCGTTCTTGAATCCGTCACCGTTGACACTGGTCCCGTGAAAGAAAACCGGGTTCTCCATAACGTGCGGAGCCAAAGCTTCCGTCACACGGTGTCTCGACAATGAGTGACGTTCCAGATCAGTGCTGTCGGCCATCAAGTGCAGAACTTGGTAACTGACAAATGGATTACTGGAAGTGATGATGGCACCAGGTCCCAAACTGTAGTCACAAGACAGGAGAGGTTCTGAAGCGCCCTCGTCCTTGCAAGTGCTGCATCCAGGAACAGGGTTCGATGACTTTGAGTAGTCGTCAGACCACCTGCATCTTCCCAAGTGAGCCTGGTCAGTCATCGTGTACAACAATGGCAGAGGCACTGCGGTGTTCGCAGCTCCATTGTCTCCCTGCGTTGGGGAGAATGAACCGTGTCCGAAGTACGCACCAAAGCGAGGCATCACTGCCAGCTGATCAACAATAGCAGCAGTCACAGACACTGCTTGTCCCGATAACAAGTCCATCGTCATCCACTTCTGAATCATAGGAACACCCTGGATGACCTGGAAGTGAAGAGTCACAGCGAGCTGCGGCATGTTCGCAGACGACGGAAGAAACTTCACCGACAACACCACACCCTTTGGAGGCCAGTTCACGTTCTTCGAAGAATGACGGGTTCCAGGAGTCCATGGGAATGGTGCAACAGGTGCAGAAACCGTGTGGTTGGAGTACTTGAAGAAGTTCTCAGTCGCAGGTGGCAGGAGTGACAACTCAGTCCTGTTGCAGTACGCTCTGAAGGTCGAAGCTTGTCTCAAACCTCCAATCAGGTATTGTGTTCCGTTCAGGGTTACCAGAGACTCGTTCGTCATCGCCCTGAATGCTGATTGCTCCCCTCCGTACTCGAGAGTCGCGTTCAGAGTCAGGTCGATGGTTCCGAATGCCGGAGTCGTTGTAAACGTCCTGCTCACGATGCCGTTGCCGATTTCGATGTTCGCTCCCTTCACCACAACCGTTGCGGGTTCGTCCATCTTGTCTACCAACCAATCCTTCGTTTGGTAACCATCAGCTGTTAAACTGATGGCCAATAGCGATGCTATTTTTAGGGCCGTCCCGAGCATTTTCGTAAAAATAATTACTGAACGGGGGAACCTGAATAATAAAGGTGTTCACTCTAACTAACATTCTTAAACCTGAATGACTATTAAACAAAATCTTCTTCTGCCCCTCCTTCCAATACGCAACTACTTGCAATGGTGTACTGAATTGATAAAAAATATTTGAATCAAAGCCATGTTTTGCTGAGTGAACAAAATAAAGTCAAACATGATAACTTTATAAAAAGAGATGAATAAGAAACATAACAGAATCGAATTAGAATTAACAGCAATCGAGTAAAACAAGTCTAATCGGTGTTAGTAAGAATGCCGTTATCGTGATTCGGAAAAAAAAAAAAAAAAAAAAGAACCATCGAAAGTTAACATAATGCGAGAGTGAGAATTTCATTTCGATCAATCCAACCGATTCCATATAACTCAATCACTGTTATGATTTATAGGAGACACTCCCATACTACTTTCTATTTTGCAGAATTCCCTAAGAGTGAATGCACCATATGAAATAACTCCCCAAATAACAAACAAAACCGACTGGTAGACACTATATATGCTAAATATAGCAATCGTCCACGGATGATCAGATGCTAATTTGGTTGACTGAAATTGAACTACAGCCACCACCTGTAATATTATCATCACCACAGCTAGCAGAACATTAATAATTTGAGCGGTCAACATGTTTTTTACAAACGAAGTTTTTGAAGATGTTTTCAATACATAACCCCCATAAGCTCCAAATAAGTTAGCAAAAAACTGAAGTGAATTGATAACCCAAAGTGATGACGGAAGTGTTACGTCTTTCGCAAACGATGGCTGCTTACCTGCTTCAAAGATTGCGAGCATAACCATTGTTGGAACTGTGCCAATCCATAGAATTACATTTATAATTATTATTAGTAGCGGCCACTTGTCACCTACCTTTGTTTCTCCTTCTAGAAGCTGAAGACGATTTTTCAGAATAGTTTGCGTGTCTGTTGAATAGTTATTTTCCATATTGACACATACACACCTGAAATTAAAAAACTGCTTTTTTTTTTTTTGTCGACTGCACTGTTTCTGAATAGTACTTTTGACATTACGACATTTGGTTTTTTGTTGATGTTTTAAAAAAAAAAAAAAAAAATTATTTTAATTATTATTTTTTGATTGATTTCCATCATCGGGTAGCTGCTTGTAAACTTTCCCGTCACTGCAACACCCACCCCCTGTGGATTATGCCACCCGAGTATAAATCTAAAGAGGACTCGGAAAGTTTCTATGCAGAAATGAAGTGCAGCAATTAACGTGATGCAAAAAAAAAAGAAAAAAAAAAAAAAGAAAACGGATAATTGGCTGTTGTAGATTATACCAGGGTTGATGATACAAAATGCACGCATAAATCAAGGCCATCTTTTTTTTTTTTTTTAATTATAATTTATTATGAAACGAAAGTGCTTATCTAAAGAAAACCTTTTTTTTTTTTTTTTTTTTTTCCAGTTACATCATACGATGAGGGGAAAAAAAAAAAAAAAACAACAAAAAAAAAAAAAAAAAAAATTAGAAAAAATAATAAAATAATCGGGGTCCCATATCTAAGCGGATTAGAAAGCAGATGGGATGGGACAAAAAAATGACCATTTAAAGGTCACAGAACCAAATCCAAATCACACAAGCTATATTTCTTAGTAGGGGTTTGTCATCACGTCTAGTTAAAGCTTGAGAATAGATCGAAAGGAATTGAAAATACACATTCACTCACTCTCATAACTTATATTACCTACAAAAAAAAAAAAAAAAAAAAAAATCAAAAATTCACAATTCGTGAATTGTTTGTGACAAGCGGCTACTTTTTTTTTTTTATTTTATTTTATTTTTTTTTTTTTGAGACAACAATGATCACTCGACCTCCATGTTTGTTTTTCGCCGTTAAGGAAAAAAAAAAAAAAAACCTCTTCTTGTATCAGCTGTGTCTTTTTGAAATGGATTCTTCAGTGCCGGCTACAGAACTAAAAACAATAAAAAAAAACAGGGGGGTGATTGATACTCGTATAATCAAGCTCAAGGAAGGGGGAGATATGGGGGGTGTAGTGGTGGGAAAAGAGGAGGGGAGAGACCAAAAAATAATCTACCATAAAAAGAAAATATTTAAAAAAAAAAAATAAAAAATAAAAAAAGACACGTTTTCTCACAACAAATCATCTATGTTCCTATCACCATGAATGTAATAACATTATCGCTTCTGAAGTATTCCACAAGGCCGACATTCATCTGTTTTGGTGTGTTTTTGAATTGTTATTTTTGTTTATTTCGTTCTTTTTGATTTATAAACATACTTTTGAAAATGCGAATCGCTTTCGGAAATCAAATTTCGGATTCGTTCCTGAAGCATCAGCTGTTTTATAAGAATCCTTCTCAGCCCACTTGTAGACGAACTCACAGAAAACTGTGTTGCTGAACTCCTATTTTATTATTATTATTATTATTGGGGTCCCCTGAAACAATTATTGATGACCATGAAAGTAACATACCTTTGGAATATTCATCGCTGAGATAATATGCACAACAAAATCAACTCGCTGACCAAGAAGACCCCTCTCAGATTTAGCAGGAGATTGAGTAACAACCGCCCCTTTTGCATCGACGGGGTATATTTTTACCATCAGAGTTGCCTTAGACGTGACTCTCACACCGGATTCGTTGGTGAGAGGGAGGTTGAAAAAAGCTGAATTCTGTTCAATAATATTCCTTAACGAAACCTTAGCTCTCCCAATATACATGTTATTTAAATTACTTACAGGTGGTAGCGTGCCATCTCTTATCCAAGAGTCAGTTCGAGAGTATCCTCCCTTTGAAGGAGGGTCCTGTTGTAACATTGACAGTTCTGTTTTAAGTGTTTCTTTCATTGTGAGAAGAGCAGCACCTTCTTCGACGTCGTCTGCGTTGCTTCCATCGATGTCATCGTTCTCACGTCGTAGTCGGTCAATTTGACGTCTCATCACTTCACTTTTACTTCTTAAGTCTTCTAGTTTATCCTCTAACTTCTTATTCATTTCTTTTAGATCTTTCATTTCTAGTGCACGTTCTAATCTGTTTTGCCTTGCATGGTTTCTGATGTACTTAGCATTAGATGCGTAGTTCAAGGTACTTACCGATTCACTATAATTATAAGCTGAAGGAGCGACTGTGGCGAGCATCCAAGTTTTGTTATTACCTCCGAAGGACTCGCTCAGTAGTCGAGTCAGCTTCGATTCACGAAGAGGAACGTGAGTGTTCGTTTCCTTACTGCTAAAACTGTTCAATGCCCGACCAAGCATTAAAAGTGAGTGGTTTATGTATTTCGCTTCTGCTAATGTCTGTCCCTGTGATTCTGTTTTTGACTGACGTTCTGAACCAGCTAAATCAACAATTGTAATAAGTGATTCAACATCTTTTTTATCAACACTTGGAGTCTCATACTGCTGAACAACGTACAGTTGCATAATTGAATGTGATCTGGAAGAGCATTCGTTCATTTTTGTTTCCGCAACTTGTCTATTTTTATTAGCTTGCATTAGTAGTTGCATTACACGTTCTGCACTCATTACCGTGTGTTGTGATAGTCCTCTGACTTCTATTCTTTTTTCTGTTCCTTGAATGATGTCAAGAGAAGGTGGTTCTTGTCCTTTTGGAACAGGTTTTACTGGTAACAAATCGCGTACTTTCTCATTATAGACTTCAACGAATGACATTGTGATTTTGATATTCAGTGTTGAGTCTTCATCCAATCGTTCTTCAACGACATTAAATAAATCTCTAACTAATCTGGGTAAGATACCTTCATTGTCGGGGGTTGCAAGGAGTGGAGAATCAACTGCTATACCTGCTCCCGGCATTCCCTGAACGGTGTAGGTCTTTCCAGATCCAGTCTGACCGTAGGCGAATAGACAGACGTTGTAGCCGGCCATTCCTTCCTTTAGCATATCTCTACCAATACAGTCGTAAATCTCATATTGGTCGTCAGTGAAGACGTAGTCGAATTGAAAATCTCGTTTTCTGACTTTCCCGCTGTAGCTCTCAATCGTGTTTAGTTCTGTGTTTCCAACAATCGCTGCCGCTTTCATATTTTCCGCATCTCCATCTGGAGCCCGACCTTCTCCTTTTAGCATTGGACGAACTCTAACTGCGACTGTCACGCGATCCCCTCCAACTGGGGCAACATTCTTTCCTTTCTCGGTGGTCTTCTCAAACCACCGGCCTTTCTCTCCCCCGGATGCCGGGGTACTCATTTTGCTGGTGGACACCTTGTTAACGAAATGATTAAATACATTGAACTGGTTAATTGTAACATTGTTGTTGGATATTTATATTGTTGCTGTTAATCAATAAAATAAAAATAAATAAGATCATTTCACTGAGGGATACTTTTTTAACACGCTTATTGCGTGTCTACTGTCTACTATTATTACAGTGAATGTGTTTGTTTATATAACATACACTTCAAGTGTGAGATAATTGTGGCACTCCCTTAGTTGGAAGTTTCATTTAAAATGCTGCAGTTTCTTCCTCGGAGGATTCCTTTTTCCTTTTTTGTTGAGCTCTTGGAGGGTTACTGCTGCTGTCGCTGTTGGATGATTTGCGAAGTTTTCTTTTGTTTTTCTTTGAAGGTGCTCGTGGTTGAGACTCGCCTGATGATTCATCGCTTGTTGTTGCGGTCAGTTCCTTCCCAGATTTACGAGCCTGCCTCTGACGCTTTTTTTTTTGTTTTACTTTATCACGTCGGCGTTGCAGCTCCGAAGAGGAGGTGCTGTTCTCACAGATGTGAGACGATTCATCAGACTCTACGTGAGCGTTCTTGTCGGTTACAAATTTCGATCCTGTGCCGTCAGACTGCTCAACTGCTTTGAGCATCGTGTTGTAACGCATTACATTATATCTTGCAAACCAGAACCAATAAGCGTGATTAGATGGTGCTAGTACTTGTTGATGTGTAAGTTTTGTTTCATCAAACCAAGGAGAGTTCATAAAGCGTTGATTCCTACTTTCGATATATCTAGTTATTTTATCTCGGAGTGTTTCTACGACGGTCGATCCAGATCCTCCGTGGTGATTCTTAATGTGTGAGCGACACTTTTGAGCTGTTGAGAATAATATGTTCTTCCAGGTTTCAACACGATCGTCAACCTTCCAAAGGCTGTTCAGAGGGTCTTTGAGACCGTATTCTTCACGGCGTTGGTCCATTGTCATTGATTCGTATTCTTGTTGCTCGTTAACTGGTCCTTTGGAAGACTGTTTTTTGGCTTCTTTTCGCTTGCGAACTTTTAGTAATTTCTGTTTTTTATGTTCAAAGACTTCCATGTTGAAGTGTCCAGTGACTGACATGTCACTGGAGCTGGTGGATGTGTTGGAAGACGATTCGTCGCATTCTTCATCTTCTTCTTCTTCCTCATCAGTTGTTTCAGCATCAGCATCGACAACACTTTGAACTCTTGTTGTTGGATCAACTTGTGAATTCTTTTTACTAATGTCTTCCTCCACTTCAGAGTTGAATTCACTTCCGCCATCTGAACCAGATTGCGAACCCTTCTTTTTATCTTCACGACACAAAAAAGATGGCTTCTCCATCGTCGCGTTATTTTCAGGACTACGCGCATCATCAACTGCTTCGTCCCAGCAGTATGGACAGAAATAAATATTCCTACGAGATACACTATCTCCTAAGTTAAAAGCAGAGAGCAAGTGACGATGTTGATCATAACTAACACCTTCATTAGCTTCCTGTTCCAGGTGGTTAAGTTCTTCAATTAAGTCATCGTCGAGGTGGGCATCACCGTCGCTGCGTTTTTTAGGTAGTTTTGAGTCGGCGATTTTTGGATCTATCTTGCGTATTAATTCTAAAAGTTTCGGGTCTATTTCTTCTCTAAAATGAGGAGGCATTAACCATTTACCGTTTGTTCTAGCGACAGTGTGAAGCGTTGAGATGTTATAAGTTAGACGACTCTCTCCGTTCGGTGATATTATAGTAACTGTTCTCCCAGGTGATAACTTCATTAGAGTGACGGGATCTTCTTTTTGATTCTTAGCTGGTTTCGTTGACACCCGACATCCCGTAGTCAGTTCAATTTCATCCGCGATGCTTTCACTTTCACGATCGCTTTCATGATCGATGTGTTTGCATCTAACGACTGGTTGTCTTGATGTTACTTCGCCGCTGCTATCGGTGTCCCAGGCATCCTTTATTACTGGTTTTCTTATAGCCTGAGCAAATGGTTTTCCAGGCATTTTCTTTTCTTCCTTGTTTTGTTGTGTTAATTGTTTGTTGAAATTAAAATTTAAAAAAAAAAAAAAATTCACTTTTTAAAATTTTACCGAACGCTTTATTCTGAATGATGAGGAATGCTTCGACAAACTTAGAGTTAGGCACGAAACAACGAAGAAAAATTTACGTTTTTTTTTTTTTTTTTTTTTTTTTTCCCCATTCTTTTCTTTTTTCGTTATGAGCAGATTTCTAAATCTACACTCATACAGTGAAAACTGTAGTGGTTAGTTAAGTTTTTTTATCTTTTAGTGAATTTACACAATATACGCACACTACTTATTGTGGCAATGAAACAACAAGGAACACAGAGCAGAACAAAAAAAGAAAAGTAGTATTTTTTTTTTCAACAAAAAAAAAAAAAAATTCATTCGTTCGAAATCTATTAAAAACAATAAAATGATATTGACGAAGACAAACATTTGCACTAGCTGTTCAGGTAGCACACCTAAAATGCGATCCCAGATACGGTCGGGAGTTAAACGTGTTGAATCTTTCATACTATGAAAGACTTTAACTACTTTTTTCAGGTTCTGAGTCTGGGTTGTGTATCCCTTCATCAATGCTGTTGTTGCTTTGTCCTTCGACTTCTTTACCTTCTTCAGTTTCTTCGGCTCCTTCGTCGGAATCATTTTTACGGCAAGCAAACCAGTAAATTAAGAACACAATAATCGCAACCCCAATAGCAGATCCACAAATAATCCCAGCAAGGGCACTGTCAGAAAGACCATCATCAGAGTTGGAAATGATGTTTCGATCACATCGTCCAGTGACTGGGTTATTACGTGACAGAGAGGAACATGTTGCTGAACGGCATTGACCAGGAGATGCAAAGAAAGCCATTACAACAGAATTCACATCAATATTCTCTCGACACAATAGTTTACTTGCCTCTGCTTGATACATCCACCAACTCCACTGTGGAGGAGGTTTAATTATAGACAACGATACTTGCTCAAGGTTTCTCATGAGCTCAACGTCAAAGTTTATAAAAGTAGCTGTGAAAAGATCACCCACAGTCCCACTAATAATTAGACTAATAAAGATACCTTCCGTACTAGAAGGTGACGTCGGAGTCGCTGAGTTGGAAAGGGGACAAGTGTAAGAACTTGAAATAGTTCTTCCAATAGTCCCAACTGTCTTCCCGACTGCGGTATCAACGAGAGGCGCTAGTTCAGTGACCCGCGTGCAATCACCACTTGGAAAACTCATTGTAATCACCACTGAAATAGTCGTCGTTAGTTCGTCTGCAACAGTTCTTCCATTTGCAAAACAACCATTATACGTACTCGGGGCTGACAGGATAGCTGCTTGTGAAGTTAATGTACTGTAACCAGCATCGCATGTACAAAACCCAGTTACAGTACAAACTGCATTTCTATCTCCGTTCAATTGACAACTAGCATCTGTTGTACAAACCTTCACCGCAGATGGATAAATAGGTCTCGCAAACCCAACCGCAATGGTGGCGATCGCCACCAGAGTTCTTATTATCATGTTTTCTTTTTTAAAAAAACGTGCTGTTAGACTGTGTTGTGAATTAGACGTGGAATAATAGTTTAAATTAAAAAAAAGAAAAATCCTTCTTCTCTCATCATGGTTTATACGAATTCCTTTTTTATGATTAACTCTTGCACCACCGGAGCTGATATATAGTTTAAAAAAAGAATTTTTTTTTTTCGCTTATTGAGATGTATTTTATGTTCCTTACGTGTCCGCAATAGTTTTTATTAAATGGTAAATAAAAGTAAGCAACACTCTGACCCCCAAAAGTGGTATGCACCTTCCCTCCTACCAGCTTATCCGCAGCTTTCGCCGTTTCCAGATTGAGAGACCCCTCCTTGAGTTTACTCTCAAAACTCCTCGCCGCGGCTTCGCTTGCCTCGGGGCATTGGTAGCCCACTGCAGATTCTCGCGGCCCGTCGGGCGATCTAGGGTAATAGAATATGTAGTTTCAGGAGCCTTAATCTTATACTACTTCCCTTTTTGAATCTTTGACGTCTGCTTGTTTCACTGTTATTAGTTGAGTCGTCATCTATTTTGCGTTTAATTCTTTCTTCGCACACCATCAATAGTCTTATATTCGCAGGTCATTGTAACCTCCATGTCATGTGGCAACTAAATTCTGTTTGGTATCTGACCCCGAATGGGGAGGGTGTGCGGGTGACAGGTGCTATTGACCCGTAGTAGTAGTTGTGTCTGGTTTGGTACGTAGTTTTCGGGGGGGTACCTGTTCTCTTTTTGAAAAAACAGTAAAAAATTTGTACCCGTTATTTTGGGGGGTTCTTACGTTGGTGTAAGGGTTAAATATAAAGCAACTTGAAACTGACCATACTTGGTTGCACTGAGGGGGTGAAAAAGAAAAAAATGAATTGTTAGAAATTAAAAAAAATATTTTCTCTCTCTTCAATTCTAAGGTTCTATTTTTTTGTTTTGTTTTGTTTTTTTTGTTACATCCATCATAAAAGCAAAATGAATATTTTTTTTTTTATTTTTTTTGCCCCTCGAGGACTCAAAACGAAATCTATTACAAAATATTTAATTCTTTTTTTTTTTTTTTTTTTTTGTGTGCGTTTTTTACAATAATAATTCTAATGTGGAGATATAGGGAAAATAGTGACAATTTTACAAAAAAAAGCACATGAAACACAAAAGTGTGCAACATACACGATTCGCTTGGAGCTAATAAAAAATAAGGGAAAAAAAAGGTTAACAAAAAGGTTTACGTACTCTCAAATCCCTCAAAAAGGATTAGGTTCGTGAACTGCCACTGCCACAGTAACAGAAGGCCTCCTACGAGCTGTAGCTGTGATCGAATTGCACCCAACAGAATCATACGAGGATTGCTGCTGAGTAATTGACGCGTAAAACAGATCAGGTCCAGCCTCAACACCCTTTCTGAGTGGTGGAGTTGCAGCTGTAATTGCAATAGAAGGAAGATGTTTTGGGGAATAATCAACAGACTCGCAATCAAAAGACATATTTGGTGCGTGCTGATGAAGTGGGAGGCGGTGTTTTCCAGAGGACGAAGCCGGAGCAAAGACAGATTTTGATGTTTCTACGGTCATGCGCTGGCCAGGACCTTGCGATGATACGGCAGGTTTAGTCATCACTGCGCTTGGAGTGGAGCTCTCAACAGAAGCATTAGAGGAATCACCTGATCTCGATGTTTCTCTCAGAGCGTATTTTGTGTACGAAGATTGCGAACTCATTGAAAGGTTCGTTTCCTCAGACACGGCGCGCGTCTCTTCCGATACCGCCCTTGCAATCTCTGCTTCTAGCGCCCTCTCTTCGGCTTCTCTCTCGCGTTCTTCAACTTCCTTTTCCAGAGCGAAACGCAGCTTCAGATTTTCGTCCTCAATCGCCTTCAACTGCCCAGCCAACTTTGACATTTCTTCCTCCATAATCTTCCCTCCGGTTTTCTTTTTCTTTTGCTGCTTTGATTTCGATCTCACCGGATTTGGACCACCCTGTGGAGCGTAGTTTTGAAGTTTTCGTCCCGTTGTTCCACACGAGTCGGAACGTTTTGCTTTTCCCGTGCGAGTACCAGAAGTCAAACTACGACTGCGAGTTCTATTCGATGCCGGAAGACTGGTGCTGCGACTTCTTGAGCGACCGACTGGAGTGCGAGATGGGACAGGACTGAAGTTTATGCGAGTGCGCTCCCTTCCCCTGTTTACAGCTGGTGGGGTTCTACCACGTGCTGGTGTTGTTGATGTACTGCGTCCTCGCGTTGTAGCAGCTGGAGACTTTCCTCGAGTGCCTTGACGAGCTCTGTTTGCAGTTGTACCTGGGCGGCTGCTACTGGCGCTTCGTTCCCTTCCGGTTGGTCTACTGCTGCTGTTACTTCTGCCCCTGGCAGTTGCAGGGCGACTACCACTAGTGCTCCTTCCCCTGGCAGTTGCAGGTTTACTGCTGCTCGTACTTCTCCCTCTTGCTGAAGGCTTCACAACTTTTGTATTTGAAAGTCTAGGCGCTGCAGGATGCTTCCTCGGTTTGGATCCCTTCTTCTTGAAATCCGTGTTGTTCCACTTCACAATGTCATTACCACCGCGTACTGCACTGTTACTCCTCCTCGCATCAGTAACAGTTCCAATAGTATTCTGTCTTTTACGTCCGTCACCATTAGGGAGAGCTGACCCTTTTAGAGATCCGAACATTTTAATGTGAAATCAGATGATCTGAAAGAATGAAATAAAATAAATATTTTCCCCCAAAAAACGTTTTTGAACTCACCGTATATCAAATAATATAATCTAAGTGTCGCTTTTTGTTATTTCTATGCTACAGAGGTTTTCGTCTTGTTTTTATTGAAAACGAATGGCGGAACACTACTTACGAATAGACATGTGCAGGCGGAGCATTTGTTCTAGAGATGCGATGTTTTCCTTCTTCTGTCGCAGTTTTACTCGAAGGGCTTCGTTTTGTGACCTGAGAGTTTGGTCTGCTAGTCCACCGTAGGCACCCTCGTTAATTTCTATTTGTAAGTTACGAAGTCTGTTATTCTCTTGTTCGATACCTTGAATGTGAGCTCTAAGTGATACATTCTCTTGTTCTAAAGAACGCTCTCTTGTAGAAGAAGAGACGTCTGCTGATTGTGTTGTAATGTGAAGGGCGTTGTCGAGGAGGTTCTTATTTTCCATTTCAGCTGCTTGAAGCCGACGAGTGATCGCCTTGAACTCTTCATCTTTAATGTCTTTCTGTTTTTGAAGGACTTCTTTACTTTCTGATAACTGTTGCTGAAGTGAAGCGTTCATTTGTTGTGCAGCCATATAATGCTGAACCATAACACGAGCACGATACCTAGCACTATTATCACCAGGACCTACAACTTCTGTTGGTAAGTTTTGAGGTATTTCTGCTGGCCTGCAGGTGTCGATTGGACGTCCTCCGAATCCGGCGAGTGCAGCTGCTAACGCATCGCTATTAGCAGCCTCAGTTCCTAGTGGTATTGATTTATTAGATGGTCCTGCTAAAGTTGATTCTGTAGGAGGACTAACTCTCCCAACATATCTACCTTCGTAGTTAGTCAACATTCCACCACCAATTAAGTCTGTTGGGATTGGAGGACTCGTCCTCCCCACGTATGCCGCAGATGGGACGGCATCCTGTTGCCAATAAACAGGAGGAGCTTGTTTCGCGTACGGAGGAGCCGAAGGGTAATTGTTCGGCGACAGCGATCTCCCCTGCTGGAGGAGCATTCCTAGCGCCGATGCTCCACCAGGACTCACTGAAGGGAAACGAGAAGATGCAAAGTCGTTTACAGAACCTTGCGGTGGCGGGATATTTGGACTGGCAGTTCTCATTGACGAGTCAGGAATTCTACTGACAGGATAATCAACAATTCGATTCGGGCTGGCAGTTCTCAGAGATGCTTCAGGTCTCATGTTCACCCCAAAGTTTGGACTCGCTGTTCTTAATGAGCCACTGCCATCGGTAGTTGAAGCTGCCATCAGTCTCTTCAATACTTCGACTGACTGTTCTCCCAAAGCTTCCGCGGGATTTGGGGATACTAAATCACCCACCCTGTGCATCTGCAACAATTTATTTACTGATTGGGGGAGTTTAATAATTGTGAACGAAAACTTCCTACTACTTAAAATATAAAGACATCCAATTCATGTTCTATCTGAAAAAAACAATATAAAAGTTACTGAAACACGTCATCCGTTACAATCATTATCTTAGTTGGAACTGACTCCTAAGAAATTACTTCAAGTACAGAAGTACTCATATTAAGATATTTTTAATTGCATCTTGTTTTTTTTCGTTACTCTGTATCACCGAAATTCCACACCCCTTGTTGGAAAGCCGCTGTGATAGCCAGTAGAGAGCACTTCCACTTTGGGTGCTCGCAGAGTTCTTTAAATTTCAGTAAAAGAGAATCCACCTGTTGCAATAAACTCTTAAGACATTATGCCGTGGTTAACAACATAATGTTTTTTTTTTTTTAGCATTTTTTTTTTAAAAGTCGCTAATGACCTTGTCGGTGCTATCAGTTTTCCGAATGCAAAAAAAAAAGCAAAAAAAAAAAAGTATACCTGTTAAAACAGGTTAAGTGTAGCCCAATGACATAAACATCGGGCATCGCTGTGTAACTGCCATGTAGTTGGTCGGAGATGTAATATTATAATTAAAGTTGTTGTTCTCTTGTTGGATGGTTTGCTCCTTTCGATAAAAAAAGGAAATCAGAAGGTCTGCTGCGTGTGGATTGCTTAAAACATTATCCTTTTTAGGGTAAATATGAAATAACTAACTGAGAGAAACAATTCACCTGGAAAAGTGTCTTGCTGTAAAAAAAAAAAAAAAAAAAAACAGACGCGAATCAGGTAAAAAGATAATTAAAATCAGAGGTGTCATCTTGTTACATGTTTACCAACCGCACCTCTAGCCTGCTTCTTAAGTTGAACTTGAAGCAATAATTTCATTTCGTTGAGATCATGACGTATGGAACGGAGTTCTGAAGCCATCGTTTCGAGTGTGGCTGGAGGAGGTTCCTCCTTTTCCTGCTTTAATTTAAAAGTCTAAAAAAAAAGAGAAGAAAAAAAAAAAATTTAAAAAATAAAAAATAACACACCATTTCAACAGACATATTGTTATTAGAACTTTGACTTTCTAAAAACATATTCTGCAGACGGGGTTGCAGCTCAGATTTATTTTGCTTACTTTCCTTAGCTTCAAGAAATTCTGTGTAGACTTCCTGTTGTGTGTGATTCGACGTATTTCGTTTTCAGTACTCCCAACAAAACCCAATTGCTGTATAGTTCGCTTAAGATAATCATACCTGGAAAACATTACAGAGAATTGTAACAGGAAAGGCTACCACCAGTACACCAACGAACATAGTTAAGCTACCGATAACCTTTCCAAAAGGTGTTACTGGATAAACATCACCGTACCCTACTGTTGTTAAGGTAACCATTGCCCACCACTGTTGGTTTTTTTATTGTTTATTGTTGTCTGTGTGTGTTTAGGCTGTAATAAAAAAACACACCATAGCATCAGGAATGTCTTGCATGAATATGGGTTGACCTCTGTCTCGGTAAGTCGAATCATTGTTTCGAATCCAGAGGCGTTTATCAAAATCAAATGTCGATCCTTCTTTTTCGACAGACCACATTAGGGATGCAAATAAAGTCATCGCCATTAACAATATCGCTGCCAGCCATGTTAAAGCGAAGGATGATCGCTTCAAAGCGACCACCAATATGTGAACTCCTTGAGAGTGTCGACCTAGTTTGATAACTCGAAGTACCCTCACTAGCCTTGCCAGTCGAAGGATGCGAAGTACTACTAAAGAACGAGCATCACTGCCCTCATTCAGAGCCCCGGAACGTTCTAAATAATAAGGGAAGATGGAGAGCATATCGATGACCGTCCAACCGTTTAACCAGAAAGAACGTGGAGTTGGTGTCGATATCGCTCTTAAGAAAACTTCTATTGTGAAGACTCCGATACAATAGCTTTCGAGTATGAAAGTCGTTTTCCCTCCAACAGTTCCATCTTTATTTTGAGATGAAGGCAACGATTCAACAACCATTATTGCAATTGATAATAAGATCGCCGTTTGCGACATAAACGTAACCGACAATGCAACACGAAGCAGCCATTTGATATTAAATTCCTCATTCTGTTCAAGTATTGCCCAAAGCCATTGCTTCCATCCTATGGGACGGGCAGTTGGGTAGATGCTGCCGCTAATTAGTTTCTCAATATCCGCATCAGGTTTTAAAACGTATCCCGTCACGTACTGAATTAATTCCTCGAAGGCCAACTGATTATCACCGGAGGTGTCTAAGTCACGCCAGACAGCCAAGGTTTCCTTTTCAGCTTCGGCTTCAGTCAAACCCGGGAATATTGCCAACCAGAGGTTCTGGAGTTCCGTTATTGAAAGCGTGCCTGTGTCGTCGTCATCCATTTCATAAAATTTATCTTTCATTCTAGTCAGTTGTGCTCTTGTTATTAATCCTTGTACCAGTATACTTGATCTAACTGATCTCCTCCTTTCAACGAAAGCATTCGACGGATACTCAATGTGAGGCGTGTGTGATATTCCCGGATCGGAGAGCTCGAGAACGCGCGACATGTGAACGGTTTCTTAGCCGTTAGATCATAAAGAATTATTACATATTATATTTTATATTATGTTTGGTGTGAGCGACTCCTTGGAAAAAGAAAAAAATAATAATAATAATAAATAATTAAAATTACAAAACCTGTTCATTAAAAACCTGTTTTAGTAGGAAGGGATTTTGTGATAATTAAATATTTCACAAAAAAGAAAATAAATCTTTTCAGTCAACCAAAAAAAACAGGAACGGAAGAATGGGTGTAAATGTAATAAAGGTTCAGATGAATATCCACAAAAAGGTTTTTTTTTTGTTTTCTTTGTAACATCCGATTTCAACAACAACGGCCTTGGAGCTCGTAGTGTTTTTTCACTGACTTGGTCAAAGACAGTAGTCAACCAATCTTCACGCGCGCTTCGAAAACAAAAAAAAAAAAAAAAAAAAAAAAAAAAAATTGATGTCATTTTAAATCACGACGTACTCTTTTTAAATTAACTGATAAAAAGAAAGAAAGAAAAAAAGGGAACATAACTCAATATAGCTAATCGGCCTCATTGATCGACTTCGAAAGTGTAAATGAATGTGACCATTTAATGAGGTCCGTGAAAACAAGAAATGCAAAACACCACTCCAGGTGGGTAATTATTACTTTTTGAGCAACAGGACGAAGTAGCTTTCCTAAATTTAAAAAAAAAAAAAAAAAAACTAGTGGAATGATACTTCCTTAAACTGAGGGAAAAGAACAAGACTTGCCCGAATACCTACCAAACATAGCATTTATCGAAAATTGATGTGACACTTTTAACTTTCGTGACCTTGTGGTCTTCCTTTTTTTTTTCTTTCTTGGATTGCCCCCCCAAACTTCCAAAAACAAATCAAATCTCGATTCAGAGCCTTGTAAGATTCCAATAGCAGAGGACGTTAGCTTTACTTGCCTTTACCACAAGAGTAGAGTCAAGAAAATATTTTAAAAAAAAAAAAACGCGGGAATGTAACAACGCAATAAAGGCAGGCAGGAGGGAGGGAATAGTGTAGCACATGTAAATCAGTACATCCTTCTCTTGATTGTATGTAAGAACAACCCAACAAAGGGGGAGAATATATAAACGGCGGGGATGTAGTCATTTAAACTACAGCACAACTCAAAGTGCGTCAATGAGATTGGATATTACCGATTACTGTCTGGTGAGATCGAAAACAACAACTACTACGAAAAAAAAAAAAAAAAAAAAAAACCATTCAGATAAAGCCTCATATTTTGTCGACCGTAGACAGCCAAATAAACGGCTCTTTATCTGAATAGTTTCTTCTCCGACTTCGTCGGTGCCAAAAACAAAAATAAAAAAAAATAAAAAATCATCTCTTCAAAAGACAGACAAATGATTAGTTATTTTTGATGTTTGAAAAAAACCGTAAATTTGAAAAAAAAAAAAAAAAATTATATGTCAAAGCCTTACAAAAAGAACAAAAAAATGCAAAAAATTAAAATGAACATTTGTTCAACTTTGTCTCGGAGCATTAAAATGGATGGATAAAAAATAAAAAAGAATCGTAAAAAAAAAATACTTTTAAAAGTACCTTTTTAACGAGGAAAGGAAACTGATATTACAAATAACAACGGGAAGTAAGATATCCCATTATGGGTAAAACATAAGAAAGAAAACCGCAAAAGGGCAGCAAAAAAAACGTAAACCAAAAAAAAGAAAAAGCGGGGTGTGAATAGGGGGGGAGGAATGCTGCTTTCGCCACAATGGAGTAATTTTTCTTTTTTTTTTTTAATCTTTGAGTTTATGGAAGTAGTTTGTGAATTTAATTTCTTGTCTGTTGTCGCAAAACTACCGCTGCCTGTGGTTTGAACACTGCGGCCAAAACAAAAAACAGGCAAGCGCAGAGCCGTGACCCAATTTTATGCTAGGGAAGGGAAACATGATACTGAGGAGAGGAGGAAAAGAAATCCAGAACAAGTATTTTTTCATTCCTTATCACAAGTGGGAGAAACACTATTCCTACAAAACAAGAATCAGAACAAATCAAGCAAACGAAAGACATATCGAGGTGTGCAAAAGGAAGAGTCAGCATGGGAGAGTATGCTTTGTGCGTCGTGCTCGAAATTTGCCAAAACCGGTATTTAAACTGGTTTGCTGGAAATTCTCTTCACTAATACCCATGGAACTTAAAAAGTATCAAAACAGTTTCTAAACTGACGTCGCTGTAGTAGTAGTTGTGGGTGATGAAGAATTGTTACCACAACTACTATTTAAGTTACTTATTGATTGCCTCTTTGTTGAGGCGATCAAGTCCTCCTGATATTGGTACAGACGCTGTTCAGCGATGTGCCATCTTGAAAGACGGATTTCAATTTTTCTCCAAATTGGAGTATAGTGAGAAGGATCTCCATGACTGATTGCTTCACCAAGACGAACAGACAACAACTGCTGTTTATCATTCCGATAGTGTTGGGAGTAGTCCCAAATTAGATCTGCGAGGCTACAAAAGGTAACTGGTTTACTGTGCAAACCAGAATGTCTGCTGATCCCAACAGCACCAAAACTACCTCTTCGGTACAATCCAATAACGAGATGATTTATTATTTCGTATCCCTTCTCTGGTTTTACAGTAGGATCCTCTTTTGAGGCGTCCTCGTCACTTTCCTTTTCATCTTTCAGGCTGTTGCCGTATTTGTCTTTCCTCAGTGATCGAGATGGTAACCCAGAGAGGGTTCCATTTTTCATTTTATCTGAAAAGGGACCGAATCCGTTTTTCCATTTCTTTGAGTGAAATGAAATGGGAAATCGAATCACGTCAGTAATTCCCTGAGTGAGACGAAGACCAACAAAAGCGGCTTCAACGCATTGGATGGGTTGGAGTGGTCGTGTTAGGATCTCACTGGCAGTTTCAAACATTTCCGCGAGAGGACGATCCTTACAGACATTATAACTTGGACCATTCATATTGTATTCATAATTTGCTATGGCTTCTTGTACTGCTCTTAGATCGGTATTTGGCATTTGTTTTTGCGCCATCGGTCTTCGATACTTCCCACCCCTCGCACCAGCTCTTGGCACTTTCGGATGCTTCACTTTAACTGTCGTCTTTTCTTTTTCATTATTACTATCATTGGTGATGTTGTTTGAATCAGTTTTCAGTTCCGTAACTCCATCTTGTGTAAGCGGAATTCCCAATATCCGCATAGGGGGGGGTCGCAATCCAACTGTTTTAAATAAAATGATTACAATAGATTTATAGACCAAACATAAATAAATAAAATAAATCAGATATAAGAATCCCCTGACCTTTTATATATCAGAGTAGTAGAGAGAATCTGAATGAGCGAACGTCGGACAAAGAAGAACAATAATAAGAGAAATATCCAATCGTACTAAAGCCATTGAGATGGTTGTTAACTAACCATACACAGAACGACAGCAATGAGACTGCGTGTTTTGGGTGAGAAAAACACTTCTCATTTTGCTAAACTGTCAGTGAAATCAATCATTTGGGGTTCCACCACCCACCATGTGAATAACGCAAACGCTAAACTTAAAACAATAATACCTTTGAAACAAATCCAAAGTGGGTGCATCAACATAGGAACAGGAAGACTAACTTGCTTATAGTTCGAGTCGTATAGCAATACTGAAGATGAACAGCGAGACAGTGAGCAACTAGAAGCAATTTCAATAAATAAAACAGAGCGATGAACTTCAGTAACAACTCCCTTCACATGACCATGTTCAAGTGGAATCACAATTCCGTCATCCGCTTTTAGTTTTTTAATATTATCACAATCACCCTTCACGTACTTATAATGGGCAGCGTCAAGGATGTATACAGTAATTTTATCGTTTTTTTTAATACTACCATTTGCGCACACAACACTAACCAAGTAGGGTGCTTGGCTGTGTAACCGAACACCAGAAACTTTTACAAACTGGTTATTACAATATAAAAGTGCCATGCTATCAATGAAGAATCCCATTACTTTTGGAATCGGGGATATTAGAGAACGTTGTCGAACTGAGACGGTATTGAACTTGTCGGTTTTTAAATCTATCGGTAAGGTACACCAGACTGCTACATGATCTCCGATATGACGGATGTCAACAACCCGAATTGTGATAAGTTCTGGTGTTGTGTGCTGTTGCATTTTCAATTCACATCCGACGATGATATTTTTAGAAATAATTGATCCTCGCATTAGCGAAAGAAACACTAAAGTGGTACCAGCAATAGCAACAACACTGCTCACTGTAATTGGTTCTTCATCTTTGAGACGTAGTCTCACCAGATGGTGAGGAATAGATTTTAATAAGTCGCGACAGTGAGGGTGTTTTGTTAAATTCTTACCAAACTGTGACTGATACAATCCTGATGTCTTCACTGAAGGATTACTATCAGGGCTATCTATTGAATATAACAATCTGTCTTCACAAAATGAACAATCGTCGAACATCATCGCTGTTGCCATTGCATCAGCGATAGCACATTGAGAGTGTAAGCAAGAGGCTGTTTGAATTCTATTGTTGATTTTGTTAAATTTGTGTGTTGATCGACCTCGACCTGATGTCGCGACAGCCATGTCCGTGGCTACAATTTTTCCAAGAATTCCATCTTTTTCATCTTTTATAGAGACGTTCCAACTTCCAATCGTTTTTATATCACCTCCCCATTCGATATAGCAGTCAGTGAATCCCTCTTGGAGTAGTCCTGCTGTAACCATATCCACAGCGTATCCCTTTGAAATCCCACATAAATCAATCTCTGCATCAGATACTTTAGTAAGAATGATCGAATCGAGATTCGTTGTTAATTTTGGTGACGTCCAACATCCGTTTTTTGTTGGATCAAACAGTCCTTTTGTTTTCTTATAAACTTCGTCAGATAAGAGTAAAAGCTCTCTCAGTGAATGAGATATTTCGATTGAACTTCCAATTTCAGTTTTATTATATTTCGATATCAGGGAATACTCGTTCCAGTTGTTGAGATCGTCGTCAACAATTTGAAAAGTATTTTTTATAATGTTTTTAACTTTTTCTCTTTCTTCCTTATCGGCATCAACCACTATTTTATATGAAATGTGCATATCCGTACCCGTAAATACTTCATAAGAAGATCCACAGTCAGTATTGTGAACTCCTTCTACTGAAGCCTGACTAGTTCTTTGTGACAGAACTTCAGTAGCCCCCGATTGGATATCCATGCTGTGTAGGTTGGGTTTCTTTGAAGAAAATACCATAAATGATTTACTTTGATATAAGACAAAAAAAAAAAAAAAATGGCAAAAAAAATATTTCACGCGGTCAGCGCATAACAAATAGAAACATAACATTTTTTTTTTTTTTTTTTTTGACCAGGTTAGTGAGGGGTCTGAAAAAAAGCGAAACAATTGAGTCATCTGTCAACGTGGAATGTTAACAAACGAAGATATTCCTTCACTAAATTGAAGATTATTTATATTGTAAGCATCAAAGTGAAGAACAGACAGATCGTCCATTTGCATAAGCGAACGGTTTCGTGCTCTGGCAGAGAACTCTTCGGCCTGTTGTTGCTTTAGTTTTTCCATTGCGGATATATGTTCCTGTCCATGAAGGCCAGGAATGTCCATTAGATAACCAATATTACATTGGTGTCTCTCAGCCTCTTGTTGGTCTTGAATATCAAGACGGCAGTACGCTTCCTTTCTCTCTAAGACTCGAAGGATTCCAAGTGGTTTCTTATCTACTGTGAATGTCATTTCACGGGCTCGTTTGCGGCAGTTCTTTGCTTCTTCGATAGTATTCCTGCGCTCGTGTTGCTCTTCGCTGATAATTTCAGATCGACCTCGTACTTCTAAGTAAGGAATATCAGTTCTCTTGTTCTTAGGAGCAAGTTCCTTTTGAATGCCACTCTTGCCAGTGCGGTATTGTTTGAGTAGTTGCTTGCGAGTGTCTTCTTGACTTTTAGAGATTTGGTCTCTTCGATGGCGTTCAGAGTTTCCAATACTGCGGCGTTCCTTTCCACTGGTCTGAACCTTTCCTTTTTTAAAGCGAAGGGAGAGGTCTGATCGTTGCTTTTGTTCCGTCCGAGCAACCTTCTCCCTGAATTCATTTAATAATAATACTAATTGTTTTTGTTTTTGGCGATGCTGTACCAGGACACTGAGCTTTCGTCTGCTGTTTTCCTCAGCGAATAAGAGATGTTTTCGTTCAGTTTCAAACATTCTTTCAATCTGTTCGCGTTCACAGCCCTCATCATCTTCCGTATCACGTCGTTCGTATTGTTTTGTTTGATTCATTATTATCTCTTCACTCTGGAGTCTACTACGTTCCTCTTGCATCCATTCATTTCGTCTTTTAATAAATAATCGCAAGCCGTTGACATGAGCTGTCTCTATGTCTTGACGACTTCTGGTTTCTCTGTCTGCAAGTGTGATACGTTCCTCATGCATTTCTATTTCCCAGTCAGTATGAGCTTTGTAGGCAGTGTGTAGTTCACAATAAAGTTCTCTATCAGCTGCAACTCTACTTCTTTGCCATCTTCCATGTAGCATTGTTTCTAGTTCAATGACAGTTGTGTTAGTGAGGTGTTCAGCTCCGAGATAGACTGAGTTAAGCTTTCCGACTCCTTGCATCAGCATTTTTAGAATTCCTTTACAGATGATGGTGATTCCGTTACTGCTGAACTGATTGTTAGCTGCCCTGAGTGTCGTTAAATTAGGACACCTTGAAATTAATTGAATAACAGCTTCACAACATTTATCTGTTAAATGGTTCCAACTGATGTCTAATTCGGTTGTTTTGAATTCAAGTTGTTCATCTTTTCCAACCAACTCAATCATTCCATCATCAGCAACTAAATAATTACTCAAATCCAACTTATGTTCACCACATTGGTGCAATTGCTGTTTTGCATGTCCGATTGTTGAACTCCTTCGTATGACAAGACCTCCGAATGGATGACTGTCTCGATCACCTTTCCGTAAGAAAAGCGAATTTCGAATGCTGTCGATTCGCATATTAAATGTTACCTGGTGATGAATATTATTATAACAGGAAATTTCTAATCTCATTTTCGAGTTTTTATCGAAAAAAATTTGAATTAATAAAAAAAAAAAGTGTGTAACTGAACTTGATTTGAATTTTTTTTTAATCGCAAGAATCTATAATCGAAAGTGTATCTTCTGGTAGATCAATTCCATCGCAGATGTATTGTTTTAGTGAAGACAAAAACTGATATTGTTGTTGTCGGTCAGCTGACTCAATCAGATCTATGAAAAATGATTCTATTCGAGACCGTGATTCACAATCATGTAAAACTCCTGAAGACGATATATAAGATGAGAAAGAATCACATCTAAGAAGAGAGTTGGTAACAACATCCTCAAGCATCCATTTCCCAAAATATTGCCAAAGGTCGGCTTCCGTTGTTTCCGCTGCAGTGATTTGAAGGGGTCCGATTTTCCAAATTCTCTGATATTCAACTTCAGCGACTACTAAGAAATGACCTGTTACCTCAGTTGTAAGTTGTACTCCGTATGGAATTGATAGTTCTGTTATGGTGAATCCAGATCCTTCTAGTGAGACTTTAATAGTGAATGGTGTAGCATGGGCGTCGTAGGTTCCATCAAAGAATCGAAGTCTGACATTAACGATTGAGTTATTACCTGTGTCTGTTATGAATAGGTGATGATCCTTTTGCATCTTATCAACAAACGAAACAATTGATGTTGGAGAGTGAAGCAGACACGATGACCCCCATCCGAAATTATAACCTCGAGTCTCTCTAACTCCAAGAATCGGATATGGTTTTCCCGAAGGAGGTACAGCAACGAGTAAAGCTAAAGAAGGAATCGTTACAAAACACCATTCACCTATTTTAGCAAACCCTTGAACACCGAAACAAAACATTCCACTATTAAGATCATCAGACGAAGACCTAACTAACTCTATTGATCTGTGAGTTGAGGCGATCGTTGTTCCAAAACATCCGTTCGCAACATCATACGTTCGAATTTCATTTAAAATATCACAGAGAACACTACCAGACTGCTGATCATTAAAGAACTCCGTCAAATCGTATTCCTTACTGATGGTCCAGTCAGATATCTTTACATCGAGAAGTGATTGATTTTCATTGTCAAATATTGTTAAAATCCCTTCTCCTTCAATTTCATCGTAGTACAAAACATTAATGAAATCAGCGACTAATACTTCCTTAGCAGCTGCGTTAGAGATATAGTACACCACCTGGTTAGATACGGTGGGTGGGTTTTGTTTTGTGTTCAAGACCCGAATGACATTTCGATCTCCTATAAAATAATTTCCGTTACCATCATGAACAAGACCAAGAGGAAAGGTAAACGTTGAGTCTATTCCAAATCCAGGATTACTACCCCACCTGGAATATGGATTTCCTGCTATAATATCTGAAGACAGCATTGGTGAACGAACTCTATGAGATAAATCTGAACTCGCCAACAACGTCGAAGAAACATTAACCAAAGGAAGATAGCAACATGGCAATTCATGAATTAATACCACAGAACTACCAGATCGTAATGAACAATAAAGTGTTTGAGATCCAGCCAACTCCGACACTGGAATAATACCAATAAGCGTCGCGTCTACAAAGAATGTTATTAGTTTGGAGGTGAAGTCAATAGAAACAGAAACAATATTCGTTTCATTGTCAGCTATTGGTGCGATAAGGTCGTCAACTTCGTCAGGGAGTCCACTTTGTCGCTGTGAAAAGAATTTGTAACTTCGGTTGTCGGATTGCTTTTTAAGAAGAACGATAGGACTAGCGTCTGCAAGTGTACTCACCCCCACTAACGATGTAATACCGACAGCTATCTCGCTCAGAGGTGAGCACTCTAATGTCCAACAGTGAAATCCGCTACTGAAACCCTCCTCACCAATAATTGTCTTGTCTACTTCATTCTCTCCAACAATTGCCTTCCGTGCATTGTCAAGAAGTTGAATTCTCTCTCGTTGGTCGGGTCCAGCTGGTGTTTTCGTATCGAATGTAAAGTACGAACCTTCTCTGAATAGCTTGCTTTCATGTAGCACTGTCTTCTCTGTTGTTTCCTCAGCGTTCTCAAGATGCCTTTCTAAAAAACCTGCTCTCAGAATTAGACACTCGTCCTCATTATATACCAAACCTGTTATAGCATTTCCTTCTTGTGGAGAATACCCTCTTGTGTATTGCTCTTCGTTGTCTGTTTCCAGGAGTATTTCTGCGAAGACTTGCGACTTACCTCCAAGGACTGACACAGCCCGATCACGAAGTGGAGAGAGTATCTCACTGCTGTCCATGTTGTGCTCAACCTTTTGATTGTGAACATGAAATAAACACAAAAAGTATTCCAGAATACTATCACTGTCCCATTAGATAGATAAGGAAGTCCAATACATGGCATACTGTGCATCGCTGATACAGCGAACTAAAGAGCATCAGGCATTATCAACAGAATACTGTAAAACAGTAACTTGAAAACAAACATGAGGTGGCATTGAACTGGCGTAAGCCAGTCTGCCAACAACTTGCGGAGAGTCAGAAGCTACGCTCCTGATGAGAGTTATCATCGGTAATCAAAATGATTTGAATCAGAATCGGACCTTTTCATTGTTCGACAATCAGGTCAAACGATGATAAGAAGAAGAGAAAAAAAAAAAAAGACACAAAAATAAAATCAACCAATAGACTGATTCAAACAACAATTATACAAAAAAAAAAAAAAAAAAAAGGGTGTAAATAAAAAAAATGGCGAAGACAGAAGAAAACGCCTCGTTGCGACCAAATAATTGAAAAACGAAACTACTATTAGTACGAAACGTAAAACACTTTTTATAAAATAGGACTACTTCGGACTATGCGAGTAAACAGATAAAAAAGTCATTTCATTCGCATCTCTGATACAGCAATCCAAGGAGTATCGGGTAAACTCCATGAACTACAAGGTACCAGCAACGTAAGTAGACCTAATCTTATTAGGATGGTTGTGGTACTGAACACAGTATTTCATTGTCAGCCACCGAGAAGAAAACAAACAAACATAACAAAAAAATCGAAACTTTTTAAATAACCGAAGAAACTTTAAGTTTAAGATTTAAAAGAAAAGAACAACAGAGAGAGAAGGGAAGAAAAAAGAATTACGTGAGGGAACGAAAAAAAAAGAGAAAAAAAAGATACTTTCTATGCCATACAGCTGCTTGCCTTATAACGACGTTCGAGACTACGCCAAGAACCAGTTGGTATATCCTTGGAAAAGGATAATAGAAGGGGCAACTTTGATACTGGGATATAATAACAGTTGTAGTGAATTGAATTACCTGAAACATACTAATTCTTTTTTAATAAATATTGTTCCAAAGTATTCCTCGCAATGATCGGTGCCGCAACAGAAGCTACTGAGGAGCTGTTTTCACACGGTTGCCCCAAATCAGTTTTCTTCAGCTGAGAAATACACTCGTGATTCTTACCAATCATATCCCTCAGCTTGTCAACAGATTTATTGTTGTCTTGATGATGTTGTCTAATGTATCGAGTGTTCTCTCTTAATTCTTGCTGTTATGTTGAGTAGTTGTAGTTATTGTTAAATATAAAACATTATAAGACATCCAACAACCCAATTAGAATAAACATACCTGTAATCCTTCAACAGTTAACGTCAATCTAGCGACTGCATCTTGGAGAGCGTTAAATTGGGGTTTCATATCCTCTGTGTGAGGGGCAACAGTGTTTGGAGAGAAGACCCCTCGCCTTACTTTTCTTAACTTGCTGTAGGTACTATGTTGATAAGGATTACTGGGTAAGGCTAACAATCCCTTCTCATCACGTTCAGTGCGAGGAGCACTTGAACTTTTTGAACGCTCAGGAATGGCGAGGACTCTGTTGCTATCAACATCTGACACAGATAAATCATCCACAGCTGAGTCACCACGAATAATCTCATCTGCTTGAACGAAGTTGCCCCGTTTGATCTTCGCCATTCGCTCACTTGCCCGCATTGATTGAACATGTGGGAATCCAAATGACGGATCTGATTCCAGGGCATCTGAAAGATTTTCTAAACGATCACCACGCGGGCTGACACGTGGGCTGGCGCAACGCGGGCTGACACTAATTTCAGCCCTCGGTGATGCGTTCAGATTTTTCTTCACGCGTTTAGCTTTCGTTTGTAGTTTGTGAAGAACAGATAAAACAGCTGTTGCGGATGACTTTTTCGTCTTGTCATCCCCCTTGGAGAAACTTCCACCTGAAGCACTTTCTGAATTATCCTTATCACTACATTTAAGTGCGGAAGTTACACTATTTCGATGTTGTCCTTGTGCTGGTGGTGATGCACATGCTCCAGATATTGCTCCCAGAGCATCAACTACACTTTTTGCTCGCATTCTTGGCTGACCTCCTTCCATCTCTTCAATAATTCGAAGGGCGTCAGTTTCTGTGTTTGGTTCGTCTGCGTCACCAGCCTTCTCAATTTCAGTATGGATGTGAGTAGCGAAACTTGGATACTTGTCAAGGATTAATAAGAATTCAGTCCTCTGAAGGATAAATAAATCACAAAATGTGAGGGCCTTTACATTTGTGTGACGGTGTGTTTCCACCAACAGAGCTACCTCTCCAAAGAAGCCACCCTTTGTGATGGTTGCAAGAAGCTTACCGTCAGGAGTAAGAACGTCGCAAAAACCATGTGACAGGAAGAACATCTCATGACCTTCTTCTCCTGCCAACATGATGTATTCGTCGGGGGGGACTACTACGTTTTTCAAACTTTGAGCCAGTGAAATTTGAATTTTTATTTCACAAACGTGAAACATCGGAACTTGAGTAACCAATCTAACTCTCATATACAACGACACCTGTTCTTGCATAGCAGGAGGTAACCCAGCAATGACATCTGTGTAAGCAACTCCCAGATTATGTTGCAACACATGATATTGATAAGATAAGATTTCTTCTTGAAGTGTGTGAGGAACTTCAAAATGCTTAAGAACAGCGAGGGTTTGCCGCATCTTATCAACCTTATCACCATTAATGTCACTTCTCATTATAAAAGCAGTCAAATATCCAACAGTTAGTCCATTTAAACATGTTGCTAATATGAATAAGAAACAAGCGTACAACTTCTCTCCGCTACCGTACACTTCAATGTCACCGTAGCCGACGGTTGTTAAAGTATATAATATATAGTATAGAGCATCAACGTATTCGTAGTCAGGGCCCTTGAAAATAATCCAGAGAATTGAAAATGAATGTAGAACTACAATCATCCTGACTATATTCATAAAAAGTGGAACCAATCTGAAGTAGAACGTCACGAAGGTTGGAGACATTAATCCGTTGTTTTCAACATAGAATAGAGATGATATCCTAATCACTTTTAGTATTCTCAAATGCCTCAAAACAATTGCAACCTCTCTCGATAATCCATAAAAAGGAAGGTCCCAAGGTAATGCTGATGCGATATCTACATACATCGATCCGCATGAAGAGTAGTGTTGTAAAATCTTAAGGCGGTCAGTGATAACAGCTCCAGATCTTAATGTGACTGAGGTATTCAGTTGAAATAATATATCACAAACGAATACTAAAGAGGCTATACATTCACACACAATCCTCCATGATCCCATTTCTCGTTTTTCTTTATCAGCATCTTCCAGCAGAACTATTACATAAAAGTAACAACAAGCTGATGCAATTAAGAAGTCGAGTGTGCATCTTATTTTTGAATCGGGTCTCATTCTGTTTGATGAGAGAGCGGCTTTGACATGAAGACGAGCATCGTCTGAACGTTTCATAAAATCCGGTGATAAGAGGGCCTTTCCCGTGTCTATTCTTTCAATGATATTTCCCCAGACTGAGTCATCGTCATTTTGTTGGATCATTATTTCTATGAATTCTTGATATTCGAGTTTTCCAGATCCGTCTTTGTCTCTGCTTGCAATCATAGTAACAGCTGTGTCTTTTGTCGCAGGTATTCCTAATGAGACCAGAAGTAGCATCAACTCTTCATGGTCAATACAACCGTCGCTGTCTCTATCAAATATATTAAATAGCCTTCCGTACCTCCGAAGCTCTTCGTTGCTGAGTCCCAATACTTTAGCATTTCGCTCGTTCATCGTCAACATCTCATCCTCCATGTCTCGGAGTTCAAACGCCATTGACGACGTCATTTTTTTATTATATTTTTTGTTCTATTCGTTAGGACCGTTGGCTGTTTAAAACATATAAAAAGAAAATTAGTTTGGTGGTTTCACAATCTTGTCATCTTACGACCCTAACATTGCTTTGGAATGCTGCTTAGAATAATGAAAAAAAACAGTACAGCACTTTCACTTAATAAACTGCCTAACAACGAGCTCACGTAAAGGAACGGGAATAGCTCGTTGGAATGGGTCGCAAAACAAAAAAAGCGCAGCTGAATAACGTGGAGGGGAAGATCTTTTTCTTTTCTTTTTAATTTAATTTTTTTATTTTTTTTTATATGTAATTTTTTGTATTACTACTTCAGAAAAGGACGGGGGGGGGTGAAATCGAGGGGAGAAAAAAAGTAGGAAAAAAAAAGGGAGAAGATGAAAAAATTAGTTCTAAGGATCTATGTTCTACTCCAATCTACCAACCAACCCTCAAAGGTTGTATGGTTTACTCCTCAATATTCAGACTCTAAAAACATAGTCTCTCCGGCACAGTTAAACTTCTCAAAGTAGCGCAAGCTGACTACTCACCGCTTACTATTTGTATTACGGAATACACACTTTTTTTTTTGTTGAAAATTTAACAAATGCACTGAGGGACTAAAAAATCTGGTGAAACTTTTTTTTTTTTTTTTTTTGCCATTTTTCACTAGACTTTCGTATTCAGATCACACAAGATTCTAAAAATTAAAAAAAATATATATATCTGAAAGTAATTTAAAGGGCAATATGTCTTTTTAGAGACGAACGGCGGCTGCGATACCCAAGTAGAAGCAACTACTACCGCAATTACGTCGAATGTCTAAGTTAACCAGAAACCACTAATACAAGCATGTTGTAACAGTCAACCGGTACATCACTAGTCCTTTCCGTGGTCATCAGGAACGGTATTTTAGCAAAGAGACATTGCACCTCTTGGAAAACAAATAAAAAAGAAAACAAGGTTTTTTTTTTTTTTTTTTCCCCCATTCTTTCAACATCTTAAATAGAAATACACGTCGCGATGTATTACTAAGCTTTCGTTGAGAGAAAATAAGAAACTCAAAAAAAAAAAAAAAAAAAAAAAAAAAAATGGAAATACGTTTGGAATTGCTGAATGCCAATCTTTTTTTATTTTTCCCCTCCAAATTCACTCAGTCGTTGCAACAACGACAGAGAGTAAATTTTTCGCGTCAAGGTTGGGTCTGATCAATTCTACTGTACTAAAGCGATCGAAAAATAAATAACAAAAAAAAAAAAAGGAAATAAAGATCTACTGTAACTAGCATTGGGGAGGAGGTTATATGAGGCCCGCCAAGACCATCATTTTCAAAAAACTAAAAAGGGAGAGAATAAAATACGGCACGGTTGGGTAATAACTAAAATCTATGAAGCAGCTGCGCCATTGCGAGGGAAGAAAAGATTTAAAAAAAAAAAAAAAAAGGGGGGGAGGAGGGAATAAGAACATAAAGAAAAACCATCACAGAAGTGCATACGATGCCTTCCTTGTAAGAGGAGCATAGCAAGAGCCGTATTCATTCTACGGAAGTGTAGATACGGCTATGTAGTTTTTTTTTTTTTTTTTGGTCCCTCCCTTTCTTATTCCCTTTAATATTCAGATATAATAATAATATAAAAAAAAAAAAAAAGTGTTGTTTTTTTTTTTTTTTTTTCTTCTTTTTCTACTACTTTCGTTCTATAAAGGGGGAAGCGGCAATCAGCAGTCAAGAAAGAAACAAAAAGAAGAAGAAGCATCCATCAAGTCTGGTTACGACACAGGATCATACCGAACAGCGAAGGTGCATCAAAGACCTGCCATTGATGTGCTCAGTTATGAGAAACACGCTTGACAATATTTTTTTTGAGCCAATAAAACACAAGGAGAGTGCTTTGGCCTTGTGATACTATATATCCATACAGCATTGTGGGTCTCCAGTCGACTGGATTGCTTTGCCCAGAACAATGAGAGAGAACCAACTGAAGAATTCATAAATTTATAATTAAGTGTTTTTTTTTTTTAAAAAGTTGGCGACCCACATAAAAAAAAAAAAAAAAGGCAGAAAAAATATATGTTTTCAGCAAAAACGTCGCATTTGTTGTAAAGCTATTTACGAAAAAGAATTGGAAAAAAAAAAAAAAAAAAAAAAAAAAAAAAAAAAAGACTACTACCGCTTTTTTGAAGGGAGGTGACCCAAATGAAAATGTAAAATACTACTACAAGATCATTCTTGTTTCCACATGCTACAGAGAGCTTTTACTTTTCACAGGTCAAGGGGAAGGGGAGACTATCAGAATTAGAAATTTTCTTTTGAGTTTTTTTTCGAAGGAAAGAAATAAATAATAAAAATCTAGAAAATCAGGGGTTCTTTATTGTGATTTGAGTAAGGCCCCTTCTCCACCCCTCCCAAATTGCAAACTGAATGAAAGTCGCAGGGAAGCTCTTGCATAGTAAATATGGTGGAAGGAAAAATTAATTAAAAAAAAGAAAAGGAAGGATGGAAGGAAGGAAGGAAGGAAGGAAGGAAGGAAGACGTATATTGGTTTCACAAAATATTATGTTAATGTCATTATCCTAATAAGTTATCAAGCATAAATAAGAGTATCGCTGTGGCTGAATAAATCGCTTTTGAAAAAAGAACGTAAATTCAAATATCAGTTATAAAAGCACCTGTTGAGTAGAATACAAGCAATTTTTTTTTTTTTTCTTTTTTTTTTTTTAAAAAGAATGGAAAAAAAAAAAAAAAAGAAATAAAAATCAAGTGATGTCATAGTAACAAAAAAACAGATTGGGAGAAAAAAAAAAAAAAAAAAAAAAAAAAAAAATGAAAAAAAAAAAATCTAATCAAGAGAACAGTTCTAACTCCTCTTTTTTTTTTTTTTTCCTATTTTTTTTTTTTTTCTCTTTTTTTTTCCCCCAGCATCTGTTTTTTGTTCTAAATCATATCATTGTTAGTTATAAACAAACTCTAGTCGTTCTTTTATTATAATTGCCGATTCGCGTTTAAGTTGTTTCCTTTTTTTTTTTTTTTTGCACTTGTTTTTATTATCTACAATGAGGCGATTATTAAAGTTTCAATTTGCTGACTAACAGCTGTTCTTATTATTTACAGAACTGTGTACATTTTCTATTTTTTTTTTAAAAGGAAGGAGTACAATAAAAATCAAAGTGTAAGCAAGCTATTGCTTACCAACCACGTTGAGCGAAGTGCTGATGGTGGTGGTGATGATGATGATGATGGTGTTGAATTTGATGTGGGTGAATTTCATGAGGTATATATAACATTGGATTTTGAGCAATAAATTGATCAACATACTGACTTGGCATAACTTTCATTGAGGATGAGTTGTTTGGTTTTCTAACATAAGCTGACGGAGGAGCATTCGGGTTACTTATAAATGCTTTGATTCTCTGCTGAAGGTTCTTAGCATGGTGAGATCTCGATAGCAGACTGACAAAAGGAGAAAGGTGATCAAGGATGACTCTCTTTTGCTGATCACAGCTGAGATCCAACAGTTTCTGCACAACATAATTACCAAACGGATCCATTGCAGCAATTGCTAGTACAGAAAGAGAACTATCCGAAGTTGAAGGCTGCATCATTTCCTTTAGAACTGAAGCTCTCGAAGTCTCAATCGTTTCTAACATCTTTTCAATCACATTTGATGCGAATTTATGGATAGCCATAGAGCCATATGTTCCTGCTAGTTTTGCAGTTATAGCAAGTTGGTATTGAGAATGACCATGTTTAACGACATGTTGTACGACGTAGTTACCATACTGATCAACAACAAGTGATTGGACGTGGAATAGAATTTCTTCCAATACCTGTACGATCTGAGGTGAGTCTCTACATTTTTCAAGGATTCTTTGAACAACACGACAACCGTAGCTGTGAGTTGCAACTTCTTGAACCCGACCGACAAATGATTCAACAATAAACCCAGCATTGTAAGGCATGATGTCAATAAACTTTTGAACAACATGATTTCCGTGTTGGTCCTGAACACACTTCGGAATCTGACCATCTAATTCCTTTGCCAAAGCGATACAATCATTCGAATCCACTACGTCAAGTACCTTCTGAACCATCCTACAGGCGAATGGTTGTAGTGATAGTTCCATCATGTTTCCCTTTAGACATTCTCCAAGACCTTTTCTAATCTTCGGAGTAGCACACTCAACAAGTCTCTGCACAATACAAGTTCCAGCCATTTCAGTCATCAGGTAAGTAACGTGACTCTTGATCTCAAAAAAGAATTCCTCAATCTCTTCAGGAGACCACATTGGAAGTGATCTCTGAATAACTTTTGATCCTTCAGGAGAAGCACAAGCCTGAATAGCACATCCAGCAATAGCAGTAAATGGAATAATTGTTTCTTCAGGGATATTACAAAGTGAAGCAACAGCATCGAAGTACTGACTTGTTTGTAATTGAGGTGCTGCTGAACAAGCTGGTACAAATGCCGCAGCACCAGCATTTAGTCTACTCGGCTGCGACGATCCTTCAAACGACGAACAGCAACTGTCACTTTCCCTATCATCAACTAAGCTTGGTAATGCAACTGATGTCACATTGTCTGCCGTGCTGGTAATAATTGAAACAGGACTCTCCAATCCTTCTAACTCATCAACATCACCGATGGAAGGTGGGCAGCTGTTTGATCTCTTCTTACTCTCAATATACCTCCTCTCCAACACCAACAAACTATCATCTAGAGAGCAGTACTGATTAACAAGCATTTTACTTAAACCCATTATTGTTGTATTGGTTTTATCTCGCAATTCACACGAATTCTAATGGAGTGGATGGGTGTGGTGAGATGAGTGCCCAGGGGGGGTGGGGGGGGTACTGAAAAGAAAAGTGTTATGAAATAATTCAACACAGTAATAGACACATTTTTTAACATAGCTTTCTCTTGATACGCAGACCTGGAATAGAACTATTAATTAATTACAACCTCACAGACCCCAATTCACTATTATAACATCAACAGCTTTAACAGTTCAACAAGAAATGAGCTTGGGTTGGTGAAGGGGGGAAGGTGAGGTTATTCAATTGAAAACAGTGGGCTGGGAGTTCACTACTATGGAGGATGGAGGGGTGACATAACGTGATTGTTCCGACAACATAGAAAGCAGCTGTCAATGGAAGAACATTAGGGAAAAAAAATAGCGTAAAAAAAGGTGAGCGATGTCATTTTCTTACAATATTATCACACTCAAATGGAGTATAAGATTTCTTTTTTGATAAACTAACATCGAGTTTTTTTTTTTTTTTTTTTTTTTTTTTTTTTTTTTTAAAAATGGGTATGGGGAAAGATAATACAAAAAGATAACTATGAAATACAACTCATTCTTTGGTAGTTTTTTTTTTCGTTTTTTTTTTTTTTTTTCTCTACGCACATATTTTTTTTTTTTTTTTTTTTTTTGCCAATCAAACTAAACAATGACTATCCTGTTACCATGAAACAATACTTCAAAAATAATGAATAAAAGTAAAGTTACACCCCTTTACTTTGTTCACTTTTGTGAGGGCATGCCTCGCCATCTTATTTTATGATTTCCCTTGCATTGGTTTTTTTTATATATTCTTCAACAATTAGAAAAAGATGTCCGAGAACTGGCATGCATATCGAGAAACAGACAAAGATTTATGTTTACCGAATGACTATGTCATTGGTCAGTAGTCTTGAAATCTACCGAGGGCATAATCCTTTTTTTTTTTTTTTTTAAATTATTTGTGAGGGAGCTGTCTGCTTTGATCAACAACTCACGGAAAACAACTGAGGGCTAGAACTGAATAACCATTGTAAAAAAATAAAAAATAAAAATAATACAAATAAAAAAATTAAAATAAAATGTTACATCAGCTTGGCTCGTTCTCGGGCAAGCACGATTTTTTTAATTTTTTTTCTTTTTTTCTTTTTTTTCCTTCCCTCTTCCTGTCTCTCTGTTGCCGCAATCCGAAGGTTTCCGAACTATTTCCCCCCTTTTTTTTTTGTAGAGTTGTTTCAACACACAATGAATTTATGAATTTAATTTTCGGCGGCATTTCTTGAGCAAAATTGCCTACTATATATTTTATTTATTTATTTTTTGAAAAATCCTAACACTCGAACATCATGGTAAGCTTGCGGGGTATCAGCCATTCGATACCACACAACCGTAAAGAAACCCTCAGGCGTGAAGGGACGTTGTGACCATCAAGTATTAAGGATAGTTGATACCACCTGTTTTCCCGCCAAGAGAGGAGGCGCATGCCACAGGGGGGGATACCAAATAAAATAAAATAAAACAAAACTAAATTCAGAATTTTTTTTTTCTTTTAACAAGAAAGTCGGGATTACAGAAAAAAGAAGTGACCCCGCACAATCACTAGTAGTGAAGGACTACAATGACCAAAACATAAATTCATACCATTTTCTTATAAAAAGCTTTGCTAACAATTATTAAATTGAATCTGATTCTACTAATTTTTTTATTTATTTACGAAGCCCAGGAGACAAAAGCCAGGAAAAAGCTCAACAGGGGTAACAGTTATATCGCTACCAGCAAACCGTGAGACTCTCACAGACGATAAGAGACGTAGAATAACCTGGAACAAACGACTACCTAAACCCACCGTCCAGACAGTAATACTCCACAAAATTCCCCACAAAATGAATTTTATGAACTTAGGGAAGGCTGTAGGGTCTGACATCAGTATGTCTTTATTACTTTTGTCATTTTTGCTGTGAACAAGAACAACGCTACTAGTAAGCTGCACTTGATATATAATGAACAAGTGATGAATAAAGCTGTTGCCATCGATCAAAGACGATATCAGTTTAAGTGAAGTGGAAGGGGACGTAATAAGAGACAACACTGTTACCTTCTACTTACCGATTTAAAAAAAAAAAAAAAAAAAAAAAAAAAAACGGGGGCAGGGGAAAAAATAAACGCTTCGAAATTGCAGTCGTCTAATGGAAAACATTTGATAAGAAAAATAAGCAACTCCCCTCCCCCTCCACGGCCCCCCAACTCATCAATTAATTAGAAAGCTTCACTACCAGGGGATGTAATCCCGTTAATGATATGACATTTACGATACGTTCTTTTTTTTTTTTTTTTTTTTTTTTACGTTCTTAGTAACTTTTATCACTAAATGCTCAACAAAAAAAGCCGAATGAGAGAAATCTCTTTCGAGCCACTGCAGAGAGAATAGCGATAACAAAAAAAATAACATGATGACACCTCGGGAACACGACGAAACTTCGTAACTATGCTAAACTAGTGGGCTTGATGGGGTCATCCTCTCCCTATTGACAAAGTAACAATGTTTTGTGTACATATTTTTTCATTATTTTTGTAATTCACGAACAGAACAACTACGGAAAACCTGAATAGGACAGGATTAGAGTAAAACAGGGAAGTACAAAAAAAAAAAAAAAAAAAAAAGGCTAACCAAGCGCACTACTTTTTTCCTTAACTGATTAATTATTTTTGCATCTGCACTTTGGCTTCTACGAACATACAAAAAGCCAGCAAGCTACTAGAAAGAGCTCCTTGGTGAGTTTCATTTTTGTATCGTTTTCCCGTGGTTAATTTGTTTTACGTTAAGTTCATTCTTTTATTAAAAAAAAAAAAAAAAAAAAATGGGAAAGGGGAAAAAAAAAAAAAAAAAAAAAAGAGATCTCACTTCTCACTGGATTTTTATTTTTTTTTTTCGTATTTGCTTTTTTCTAAAGTTGTTGCGATTCAATCGATATGCTGCTCTATTAATAAATAAGCCTTTAGACTATTTGATTTTACTCAAAAAAAAAAAAAAAAAAAAAAAAAAAACGAATGTAAAATTTCCCCAAAGGCTTACAAAAAAGAAATAGCCCAGATATTTGTGTCGGTTTTTTTTTTTTTTTTTTTTTTTGTGTGTTATTTCTTCAGTGTTAAATTATGTTATATATTTTCGGTTTTTTTTTTTTTTTTTTCCCTCCCTGGTTTGTTGGGTAGTAGGAGCGATATTCACAGAAGACAGCAATGCGAGAGTAACCAATTTTGTTTATGAATTGAATTTACAACAGGAACTGCTGTCTCACAATGAAAGCATACCGACAAAAGCCTACCTACCTAACACCTCATAAAGCGTCGTATTTTCAACCAGAAGAGTATAATGGTCATGGTGTCGATTCACTACATAGCATACAAACAAAGAACTGTTGCAGAGTATTCCTCTCTAAAGAAAAAAAATAACAACAAAATCTTCACATAAAGAACTTACAGGGGAGTCAAGAGAAAAAAAGAGATTCAGAATGAGAACAGGGTAATAGTCAACCTTTTACTACTCACAGATAGTTTCCGTGAGGCGAAAGGGAAATAGCCAAAACATAGGCCAGGAACTCAAAAGCTAACCTACAACCTAGATTAAGACATGTCTATATCGCACTATTTGAAAACACACAGAATGATGTACAGATTTCGTTTGTAACTTACTTGGAAAAAAAAAAAAAAAAAAAAAAAAAAAAAGAATTGCTCACTGCAGACATATTCTTTTTTGTTGGCGACAAAGCTGATAACTTTAAACAGCTTTGTGTAAAGTATTCTTTTCTTAGATTCTCTTATTTTTGAGAAAACTAATAACACAAACAGTAGTACTGCTACGAAAATACGGACATATGCAGATGTGCGTAAGGGTAATGTCGAACACTTTGTACTATTCTATAGCATAGTGTTCTACCAGCCTACGTCCTGTCTGAATAGATGGCTCATGTTTTCTACTCACACAGATTTGCGGTTGGGGGAATTTTTCCGATGATCTGGCGCCGAAGCAAACACCTCAGGCACTTTTTTCGTCAGCTGCAGCTACAAAAAAAGGGGGACAAAAAATAAAAAGAAAGAAAAACTGAACTTTGTATTTTGGTTATTTGTCTTTTCGCAAGTGTATCAGCCAAGATCGAGATAATAAAAGTACCTTAGGCACGAGACTAAGAATGGTTTTCGTATTAATGCAAAACACACAAAACTCAGAGAATCCGAGACAAAGTTGTCAATGGACCCCAAAATGATGTTCTACTCGCAAGTACGCAACAGACTGTTTACGAAACAGAATTCATACAAGAAAAAAAAAGAAAATCCTTTTCTTTAAACTTCTTATTTATTTTTTTTTTTTTTTAAAACAAAAAACTAAAAACGTCTTCAATAAAGAGACATTTCTTTAACAGTGGCACTAAGAATGAAAAAAAAAAAAAAAAAACTGAAAAAATTTAACTGGAAAAAAAAAAAAAAAAAAAAAAAAAAATACTCATAACGGTGCAATCTAGCTATAGAATAGTGCTGGATATCGCCAAATGAGAAAAAAAAAAGGTTTTCCAAGTGAGTATGAGTGCCAAACAAGCTTATTGCATAGGGAGTGTTCCCTCTCAAAAAAAAATAATCTTTCCTACAGGTATTAAATGCGTAAGAGATTAATTAAAATAGGGCTTGCTTATATTTACTGCTTTCTATCCTATTTTGTCTTTACTGGGGATGAGTAGAAAAAAGAGGGAAAAAAAATTACTATTTTTTTTGTACTAAAAGAACACTTCAATGAAAAAGTGTTTTTTTTTTTTTTCTTGTTTTGTGTTTTCCAGCACACCATAAGATACTTACAATTAAAAAAAAAAAAAAAAAACTGAAAAAAAAAAAAGTTCAAACGGGTGCTAACCTGACCGTCGAGAGCAGAGGACGAATTATAGTTCTTATTTACTAGAGACGAAAATTGAATAAAAAAATATGTGAGCAACTTTATAATAGATTCGATGAGCAACCCAATGCAAGGCAAGGCCTAACAGAGGAAATAATGCTTTTTTTTTTTTTTTTTTTTTTTTTTTTTTTTTTTCCTCTTTCCAAAAAAAAAAATAACAAATAACACCAAAAAATTGTTTTTAGAATGATTTCTTTCCGAACTTTTTTAAAAGTTGTTGACCTCCGAGTAAAATAAACAGAGACGAGATGCAAACACTTTTCAAAAAAAAGCTTTTTTTTTTTTTTTTTCTCTTCTCTATTTTTTGATACAAAATAAAAAGATTTTTTAAAAAAAAAGGAGGCCTTTCCATGCAGGTTTCATTCTCATATCAGAAGAAGAAATATGCCGCACTCTGAAAACAGCCCGAAGAACATCTAAACTTTCAACAACGACTGTTGTGATAAAGGAAAGACTACTAACAAAACACTCCGATTCACAAAAAGGAGGAACAGCATCAGTACGAATAGCCATGAGAAGCAAAAAAAAGAAAAAAAAAAAGGAAAATTACAACGAGAAAAAGAAAAAAAAAAAAAAAAGAACAGGGGGGAAAGAATTTCAGGTACAGGGAATGTCAGGAGAGTGAAGATAACTTGATTTTTCTACGAAACTTTTCTTTTAATAGATTTCTTTTTTTTTTTTTTTTTTTTTTTTTTTCAGGGAAAGAAGGCTGAATTCGCCTTCCAAATCCACCAGTACCGCTGGCTACTCGGTAGAACAGCCAAGAAGGTTCTGGTTGACCAACAACTGAGTCTTGGGAAGCACAAAGGAAGCGGAACAGGAACTAGCGACAGGAGGAAAAAAAAAACAAAGCTACTGTTGCTGAACTTAAGAATACAACAAGAAAAAAAAAGAAAAAAAAGAAAGAAAAAAAAAAATTGTACTTTAGTTTTCGTTATTTATTTATTTATTTTTTTTTTTTCCATTCTGTTCGTTTTACTTTAACTTAATGTTATTCAGCCAGCAAGGACAACAATCCAAAAACTGACGGTGATTTTACTGCAAAAATGCACACAACAGTAACTCATGCATGACCTCTACTAAGGCGTCCGTCAAGTTTATCTTATGAAATAGAACCCGAAGATGTGTAGTTTACATCCTAAGAAGAAACCCATCGAGATTGAAATCTGATATCCTCATCTTCATCGTAGCCATCTCTAACGAATGAAAATATAACTGTCGACCAATCAATAAACTTTCCCCAGGATACATTCTGTTTTGGTTTTCGTTGTTTTTCAAGGATTTTTTTTTTTTTTTTTTTTTTTTGTTGATTTGTTTCATGAGAATAATACATACCTCAGCAGTCCATGCTTTAAAAGCGTCAACCACTTTGTCAACGTGTTCGTCTGCAAACTCATCTTCAGCGAGTGATATTTCCCCAAACCAGATATCAACGTTGCGGATTTCACCTCGTAATTTTACGAATATCGCAATTTCAGTTTCCATCGACTCTTGAAAGTTCATCCAATCGTCCTCATCTATTCCCTCAGAGTGGTAGAGATCGTCTTTAGTGAAGTTACTTCTGTCTTCATTACAAATGAACATATCTCGGACATTCATTTGTTCCATTTGAAGTTTTGAAGAGCTTTTACTGTTGTCACGAGCTTCCTTGAGAGACTCCGCATTACTGATGCTTGCACTGCGTCTTTGTAACCAGGCAGCAAACTCAGTTGGTTGATAAGCATATTCAGAGACTGTGAAGCTTTCTCCCTTTGCAGGAATATCACAATCGATTGATTGAAGAGCTTCAATAAAGTCAGAATCGTTTTTAAGATCGTCCTGTGATATCAGAATTGGGTTCTCAACTACTCCTCCTGGCCATCTCAAACGATCAGATGAGTCTTCCGAGGTTCTCATTGCGTGGTAACAAATATCAGGTACTAATTTCTCAGCCACTTGATATGTTACTTCGTGGCAATCACGTCCCCTCCATAGCCAGACCTTCTTGTCTCTCCATCTGGTAATTAAATACGTTGTTCGGCTGTCCATTGACTTTGGAGAACTTCCAATACCAAACCTCTCAAGAGCGAAGACTGGCTGCGCAGGGCGTTCATCAGAGAATGGAGTAAGCCTGTAGGCATTAACAGGTTGAGGATGCATTAAGTGAGCCTCCCACTGACTGAGTCTGAATAAAAACCCTGCATTTGGTCTGGCCACATTCCTAGATTCTCTCACTTTATCAACAGCTTCTTCTGCAGTAATACAGTCTTTCCACATTAAGTACGCAGCTACTAGTGTTACAGATCTACTAACTCCTTGATGGCAGTGTACCAGAATCTTACCGTCATTCTTACGAGCAGCATCAATAGCTGCAACACAATGAGGGAAGTAGGTCATAATATTCTCAGAGGGGGAATCCCTCATTCGAATAGGATAATAATTAAAGTAGTCGGGGTACTTGCAGGGACAAACCATTTCAGCGGTGTTAACGATATCAGTGATTCCTGTGTTTAGCAAAGTTTCTAATGTCTCTGCAGGCAGTTGGCCAGAAACGCAAAGCCAAGGGAGGACTTCAGAACAGACGGAAGATGCGTCTTTCATTTTCCATTCGCGGTCTTCGTGCATGGCTTTTTCGTTGACATCCTCCTCTGATTCTTGTTGAGGAGAGATCTCGCGATCAGAAGCTGGAGGGGGGTCTCGTCTAGCAGAAGGAGGTTCTTCATCAGAAGAATCGATTGCTGTAGTTGATGTTATGATTGGAGTCTGACCTACTCCCGCGAGGGGCAGTTTTAGACCACTAAGTGGAAGACCCAGTCCAATAGGCTTCGTCGAATTATTTAAGTTGCTGCGGTCGCTGTGGATGCTCTGCTCAGGAGGAGAGCAGCTGGAAGACGGTGTCGTAGTTTGCGGAGTTTGTGGAGACTGTTTCAAAGCAAGTCCTGGAACTGATAATTTCGATAAACCCGTCAGGGCAGGAATTATGGTTTTGGTAGAAGCAGGCTGTTGGTCATCTGGAGACGACCAAGCAGACCTTTTATGAGAAGCATTAAGTGAACTGTCACCAGGTGAAGACACCACTGACGTCGATGGAGAAGAAGAAGGAAGAGAAGACGGAGTGTTTTCAGCGGGCGTAGCATTGCTACCCCCCCTCATACTAATCTCGTTGTCATGAATTATCCTAAGGAGGTGTGGTGCAGTTCTTGAGGTACCATTTAAATTAGCAGTTATTATTGATGTTGGAATTGGTTTTGGCTCTCCTGCAGTAAGCAAAGAAGCAGCAAATCCTTCCCTGTCAAGTAGCTTTTCTATCTCAAGACCTCGTTTTAAGGCTTTAGCCTTAGCTAAAGGTGAAGCCTCAGTTCCGTAAAATATATAAACCGTTTTTGTTAAAACTCCCCCGAGTACCGAAAAAGGATATTTCAGTCCTCTAGGAGTAAACGTATCCGACAACATAACTGAAGCAGCATTGCAACTGCTATCACTAAAATCGTAATATTGTTCTTCCTTTTTGTTGTTAGCTTTCAGCACAAGTACCAAATAGGTTGCTGCCTTATCAAGTTCTAATGTCGTATTTATTAACTCAACAGGGGTACACTGTATTGAATATTTTCCCGTAAACTTCCAGGCTTTCAAATTACACGAACTACTCTTAATATCACCTCCGACACTCACATCACTAATGCTGTCGAGGCTGAGTAGTTTACAATCCGCAGTGGCGCAGTTACCCATTATTTAAACGGGCTTGCTGTGGAGGAGAAAAAGTATTATTAAAAACAGTTTTTTTTTTAAAAATTTCAACCTTACTTATGCTCGCATAATTCCCGACTTGAAAAAAAATAATAATAATAATAAGACAACACGATCCAATACAAATAGACTATATGCCGACGGATAAAGAATACGTACAAAAAAAAACAAACAATGTCGCAGGTTAGGGGCGGGACAAGAATTTTTTTTTTTTTTTTTTTTAAAAAGCTGACTGGATATCATATTACGAAGTTAGGATGATTTCCTCGACAGTTTTAAATAGTAAGTAAAGCACCACAAGATTGGAATATAAGAATGTGTAATGCTGCATCTTTAATACTTGAAGGGGAAACACCAATTAAAAAAAATAAAATAAAATAAAAATAAAACACATTCATATCCTTTCGGACTTAGAAAGACTAACATCCTTAATCATTATTATCGCTGGCGTGCCTTCAGTTTTTCCCTACAAAAGGAAGATTTTTTCTCAGCGTGTCGAACTTCGTCTCTCCAAGTTCTTCCTTAAGCCTACTAAGAAAGTCTTTCTTTAGCACGCTACTGTTGGCGTACTTAATAGAAGAAGGTTCTTGGTCTACTGCTTTGGAAATAATCCCTTCATCTGCGCGAAGTTCGTTAGAAACATAGCGAAGAGAGAGTCCGCAATTTGTGACTGCGCGTTCGACTATGGGACGGTCATTGCGAAGTGCTGGAGGGGCATATCCAAGTGAGAATCCATTTTGTTCGACTGCCAAGTGGATTATAGAATAGTCTTGTCTGGCTGAATTAGTTGCATAAAATATTGATCTGTGATCCGTACACACTGCGGCAAGAACCGTTTCAGCCGTACCTCGAAGACGATCTGATGCGAATTGAAGTGCGCAACCAAACTGTCTCACGGCTATGTCAACAACGATTGCATTGTCGCGTAGTTTAGGAGCTGCGAATGCGAGTTGACTTCCATCTCGTCTGCAAGCTTCACTGACGACATCTTCCAGTTCGGTTACATAGTATTGCATTCCTTCAAGAGACTTTCCGTTTTTAACATCATCAATTAGCTCTCCGTGTGCTGAACCAATATCGATATTATCACCGGGACTCATACCAGTTACTTCAATAAACATATCCGTGTCTTCATTCTCAGCTTGCAGTGAATCCCCTGCATAATACATATCAAAGCATCGTGGTCGTTTTCCTGTTGCTTCCGATATATACCGTCTCACATCTGTAAACGAATCGTCGATATTCACAGTGATAACGTGTACAACATCATTGGTTGTGTCTATTATATTAATTTCCATTTTAATTTTTTTTTTTTAAATCTTTTTTTTTTTATATAGGGTTAGTATACTAAAGGATTGTCGTAGGAGAAATACTACTTTGGTCATATTTTTTTTTCATTTTAATGCTGAATGAACGAAAATACATTTTTTTGAGGATAGACTAAGACAGTTTAAGAAATAAACGGCGGCGAAAACCGCCTCATGACCTCAGTCATGCTAGAGAGTTAAAAGAATAGAAACCAGACTGTTATAATTATATTACTGCGTGCGTTACTAATTTTCTCTTTGGTTACAACAATGCATACAAGAATAGTAGTGGAAAGGGAACGTAAAAGCAAATTCGTTTTTGTTGCTCCCTTTTAGTCGTAATCCGTTGATATAAAGAGAAGTAAAGCTTCACAAAGACGTTTGCCGTCTACAGATTCTGAGATTGTAGTTTCTGAATGGCAGTTGAATAGTTTTGCATTGCAGCAGCTCCGCTCATAATTGTTTGTTGAGCGAGGTCGCTAGGAAGTATCATTTTAGCTGCGGCAAGAATGTGGTTCGAGCTCATCGTCTTTTTCTTGTCATATGCGCAAAGGCGGCCTGCTTCTGCTGCGATTCTGTCAAAGATGTCTTTCACAAAGCTGTCAGCGATTGCCATTCCTTGTTTTGAAATACAGGTATCCTTTGGAATAACCTTTCTGATGTATCTACCGTAGGAAGTCATGTCGCTCTTCTTCTTTCTCTTCTTGCCATCGGCGGTAGTTGACGGCTTTCTTCCTCTCTTTTTAGTTCCGGATGCCGACTTAGTTGAAGCTGCTGCTTTCTTACCGGAGGGTGCCATTTCCTTCTTGTGTGTGTTGTGTGTGTGTTGTGCAATCTGTAAGGAAAAAGTTTAAGACACAAACCACATTCATATTATCCCTCAGGGTAGCTCTGTTTTAAAAAAAAAAAAAAAAAGCTGATTACCACTTTTCATGATTTTTCCAAACAATACGAAAAATTACACAAAAATATTTAAGTTAGAGCCTGGAGCAATAAAAGTAGGGGGAAGCTGGTATTTTATTTTCCTTTCTTTTTTTTTTTTTTAAAAAAAAACTTCGAAGCTTAATACACGATCAAAGTGTCTAAGCCACACTCGAAGTTAACAATTAGTTACTCATATAATATTTATAATGACACTAAAGGGATGAATGAATTAATAATAAAAAAGAAACTAATGCAGTTTGCAACGGGAGAGGATGTATACAAAAAAAAAGGGACAGTGTAACTTCACGCACATGTTTAAAAAAAAAAAAAAAAAAAAAAAATCGTGATATTGGGGTTGTAACACAGCCTGAAACACGGATCAAGGAGCCTGCAAGGTTTTGTATGTCAAATCACTGAAAGGGACTTCATGTGCTAACCACTACTAGTGGTGCAGCACAGCCCGATACCGAGTTACCGGAAAAGGATAAGACAAGGCACACCTATAATGAACTATGCCTGGATAGTTAAAAACTCTGCACTGAACTACTTGAACCGAAAGCTATGCATATTGCTTTTTTTTTTTTTTTTTTTTTTGCTTACTAAGTAATACTTATTAAAAAAAAAAAATAAAACAAGAAAATTAAATTAAAAAAGAGAACTAACAAGGACTGAAGGATGTGTAAATAGAAAAACAACGCAACCCCTCACAGGGGTAGTTAAACAATCGCATGAGATGTGTTGTGAACGAAAAAATTTTACAAATCGCTTGAATCATTCTGATGCATTTTTATTTTGTTGATCGCAGACAGGGGGAAAAAAAAAACAAAAAATAAATAATTAACAAAAAAAAAAAGTGAATATTTCTTTTCTTACTGACGATGGACTTTGGCTGTTTGAGGAGAGGAAAACGAAAAAAAAAGGACAACCAATCATCAGAAGTTGAAAAGAAAACGCTAACGGAATCAACCAACGAGAATGACACAAGCAATAGATAGATAGATACGGGAGTCCAATACATTGCATACTGTGCATCGCTGATACAGCGAACTAAAGAGCATCGCGTTAACTCCAACAGAGCTAAGCAATCAAATAGATAATTACAAAGACAGAAAATAAGGGAAGGATTTCTTCGGTTGCGTAATCTGTAAGGATATCGGAAACCTCTGTATGACGCGAAGTACCAAAACCAAAAACGAGAATCACGCCTGCCAACCTCTTACAAGTTTATCAAAGTAAAAAAAAAATGGAAAAAAAAAATTAAATATATGACAAGGAAGAGAGAAGCAAATTCCTTCAGACTAGAGAAGAATTGTTGCCAATCAATTAGAAACGCAAGCTGAGATGAATTGTTTCGCAAAAAAAAGAATTAAAAAAATAAATCACAACTACCTAAGTTCATTCAACGACCACGAGGACCAGCTGAGTTAGATCGCCTCTCTCTATCTAATGGATGTCTTTGGAGAGGATGTGAATCACCCACTCCAGTATAACATCTCGGATGTGAATCACCCATGCCAGTATACGATCTCATTCCAGGAGCAAATCGGTCGAGGCTTCCGAAGGTAGTCGCCTGCCTTGCATTGCTGTTTCCAACTATCAGAGGCTTTCTATCTTGCCACTGGTTGTATGAATAGGCAGACTGTTTACCCGCCTTTGATTGACATCGATTCCCTTCAGCAATACTACCAACTGGATATATCCCAATACATGCATGCTGCGGGCTGGGAGTATGTGGTGTAGGGCGTTGAGGTGCTGTCGTCATAAATGCTAACGGCTCTTTTTCTTTTTTCGAAGATTTCTTCTTTTGACCACCAACAACAACACCAAAACCCTCATTGTTTGAAACAGGCTGGTTATCTATTGGTGATAAAGGTGGAGGTGGAGGTGGAGGGTCTTCTTGCATGACAGTAAGTTGATGCTGAAGTTCTTCATTCTCCTTCGCTAATAATTTTGTTTTTAAGACCGCAACTCTTTGATTGTGTCGCAAACCTTTAATTTCGTCTTCCAATCGTTTCGTTTTGTCAGAAGAATTTTCATACAACGTCTGGTAGCTTTCACTTTCTGAAATCTTATCAGTGAGCTGCTGTTGAAGAGTTTGTACTTCTGCTTTGAGAGCGAAATTTTCTTTGCGAAGATCTTCATTGTAGCCATGGCGTTTTGGTGAAGCGAGGTTTCCCCAGTTCGCCTGTTGGGTGGCTTCAGATTTATTATTCAAAGAGTACCTCCAATACAACGAGGTAGAACCAAACAGACCACCTAAATCTTCTCTAACCCTGTCTCTAACTTCCATTAATAATATTCCCAACATATTATCACCTGATTTATCTGACGGCCATATTTCAGCATGTCCATCTCCCAAAATTCGATCTTCGCTGTGATATGTTAGAAGCAATCCCTCTGTTGCTAATAAAGCTTCTCTAAGATCGATATTTTCCATAAATTTTGAATACAATATTGAAAGTAAATCAGTGAATGAACCCCTTGAACCGATCTTAACAACCTCATCAGGGTGGAGGTACGGAGATGATGATTTGATTGACGATTTGATAGCATTTCCAGATTCGTCTTCTGGTAAGTTGTCACAGTACCAGTGATGAAGTGCGCTCGGATATTCACTTATCCGTTGATTTAGAGGATAAGAAAGGTTTAAGAATCCAAGCGGGTCTCGGTAGTCACAAAAGCGAAGAACACCATTTGCAGCACCCCATCCAAAACCCCAATTAGAATTAGGAGGAGGTAATAATTTTGTTGATGTTGTTTTCTGCCATGTTGCTGACCACCATCCCCACAAACTGATAGGAGCAGATGGGAATTCTTCTGTACTTTCTTGAACAAGAATCTCACAGATAGCTTCCCATAAATTATCCCATGCGGCACTGTCAGCTTCAACCCAATTATCACGCACAGCAGCGTTGATTGTGTGTCCCAAAAGAACTAAATCAGAGTTGGTAACATTGTATGAAGACATACTCTTACCAAGCTCTCTAACTAGTCCGATGTCTTTACCGTTATTTTCTGGTGATGTGACAGCTCTGATTGTCATCATAATCGAGTCAAAACATCTGATAAATCTTCCTAAGCCGCTTACTGATAGAAGTTGAATGACTTCAGGATTTCTTTGAGTTAAGTTCGGATTGTGAAGCCACGTCGTTACCATTGGTGAGATTCCAAACGACGGTTTATCAAAATAATTAATATTCTCAACTAATCTGTTCGTTGAGAATTCCCTCAACGGAAAAACAGAAACACCTGCTCCCTTCAAACGTTCTTTGTTAGGACTTTCAATATTTGTCTTCTCTCCAAGAGAATAGACAGGAGATGCCAATAAAGGAGTAACAGGTGATGTGACTGGAGTACCCATTGCTGGTGGTAGCAGGTTGCTATCCATAGGAGATAGTTGATCCGGATCTTCTCTCCAACATTGAACAGGAGAAACCCAATTTGTTTCAAAGTCTCCATCATCATTACTCGACATCACTTGTGAAAACACTGCTGACAAATTCGACGGTTGCTTCACTATAAAGAGAGTCCCATCATTATTATACTCACACTGATTGTTGACAGCCAAGTTCCTCATCTTCCTCCCTGGAAGAGGGATGTCGTCCTGAGGTATATCGCTTAATTCATACTTATCGTTCCTCAAGATGTCCTCATCGAATGATGTAGCGTTATTGTTGCTGTTTTCATTGTTGTTGAATTGCATGTTGTATACGTGTGTAGCTGAAAAAGTTAAATAAGAAACCGGAAAACACATCTTTGAACACAGAAACAAGTCAGCGATCGGAAAGGTAAACTTCTTCAAAGGTAATACATCGTTGTCAGCCTTGAGCAGCCTATAATCGAAAAGGGTAGTTTTTTTTGCTTTTATTCCCGACACGATTAAACGAGGAAAAATGAAATTAAAAAAAAAAAGGGAATTTGGCATTTGTTAGCTCGGCTGAACCGAAAGATCGTAAGAAAATCTGCAGCTCAGACGAAACATGACCAGACCTGTAAAGTAAATAAATTACAACCACAAATATCTCTATCAAATCAACCAGACACAATCAACTTAGAAAATTGTATAAGAGGTAGTTACCTTAACCAGACTGAAGCCACAGACTACATTAAAGCAGATGAAAAGAGAGGAATGGAGAGGAATAGAGAGGGAAGAAGATCAAGAGAACAGTTAGTATATGAGAAATTCTTTAGTGAGGAAAATACAGAACTGATGACTACGAGGGGTCTGAGTAGCCATTGCACCAGTAAGGAACCCAAGATTGTAGTTTTATAGCTTCGGCTGGAAGTCGATCGACTTTCAGCTCCCACCTTGCCCAGATCCTAACAGGTTGAAAAAAATAAAACTAATGAACAAAAAAGAGAGAATTGACCTGGGAGTGGGGAAGATTCCATACAACATCTTTCTTTATAATTTTATAATTTAGAACTTGATAAGTACGTTGCCTTGAATAGGCGAAACGAAATAATAAAAATGTGTTTTTTAATCTAAAGATTCGCTGTGTTAAAACGTGTAATTTTTCCTTTTTCCCTCCCTCGTAGGGGTTCACACAACAGCTTAAAATATTATTATTTTTTTTTTTTTTTTTTTGGAATTTTCCTAAAAAAAGAAAACAAATAAGGGAAATACTATTAGATAATTCCAAATGGACCCCCCAAGACAGTAATTTTTTTTTATTTAAATGTTAACCATGATACAATAAGCACCAGCTACCTGAATTCGAAGAGCCGTCTTGCTTATAATATGCGATAATAGGAAGAAAAAACAATAAAGTTTTTCAATAAAACAAACAAATCGTAAAATAAGAGAGGAAATAATAAAATTCGTGAGGAATAGCTGTCTGAAAGCAGTTCAGTATCATAGCACAGAGAATACTCCCCCAGGAGAAATCCTATCAGGATAGAGAAAGAGAAAGATTTCTAACAAACAAGAGGGAAGTAATAAGCAAACAGACATACGAAAAAAAGAACTGCAATCAAACTTGTCGAATAATAAACAACAACAAAAAAAACGTTTCACATTAAAACAATAAATCCAAAGTAGTGTAAGAGTAGTTTTTTTTTTTTTTTTTTTTTTTTTTTTTCCCCTTCGTTCTCCTCAAATAACGCTAAACTATAATGTAAAATAAGAGAGGAAGATAAAATAACAAAAAACAACAAAATACCAGACGACGAAGACTCAAACTAACAAGCAGCAACCTGCAATCTATAACTACCCCTGTAAGCAGTTCTATTAGCTGCGAATATAAGCAGTGGACAGACAGGGGAACTGAAAGTAACAACACAGATATTCTTAATAAGAATAGCACTCGAAGGTGTGATATTAAAGTTCTTAAAAAACTCTGTCATGTCACCCAATGCGAGTGTATCACTTTGCACACCATGGTGTAATCCCTTAACTGTCACTCTCGTGATATTCTTATCAGCCGATGCTATCACCACTGGGACACTTTCACTTAAAAAGTTTACTGAGTTTTTTAATGGATCTTCGACAACACCTTCTAACTGTTTTCTAAAAAGTGATTGCGTACAGTGATAATTATCAGATATTTCAATCAGATACCTGGGTACTGCCTGAACCCAGTCATTATGCTGTTTTAGTATGATCATATCTGTACAAGGAGGTTCGGCATGATCCTCGTCAGATCCTAAGAATATATCACAAACATATACGAAATTACTACCTGAAGAATAGCAAGCAGAAATGTCAATGGTTTTACCAAAATATTCACCGGGTCCGTGAGCTTGTCCACATCTTCGTGTCGGATCGAATCCAGTTTTGGCGATTCCCATTAAATTGGTTTCAGGTGTTCCATGAAAAGCCTGTATTATTCCTTGTCTTTTTATACCTGGTCGAGTGATCTTCATGTTGTGAATCGATGACCGAAACTGTAATTCCAGATTATTATTTACAACTTTCCAAGCTTTTTGTATTTCTCTGTCAGGACAGAGTCTCTGAATGTGCGATAAGGTTTTTAGACATGAAACTTCTAGGAATCGGTGTCTGGGTTCAGAAACATCGATCTTGTTCACAAAATCCTGCAAGTTATGTGTAACCCCCATGGATTCAGCCATGTGCCTCAAGTCTGATACAATAATTGAATTGTCAGCTGGAAGTGATATCTTTTTACCGAGTGAAGGGATCGTAATAGACTGTTTTCCATCATATTCGAAGTGTCTAAAGTGGTGTCTTTTAACTGAGTTGATGGAATAGCAAAGAGCACGATGTTCACGGACTATGTGAAATTCGGTTTTAAACAACCCACTGTTCGCTGATTTTAAAGTGAATCCAGCTCCTTTTACATCATTTCCAACAAAGCTAAACTTTGACGACTCACACGTGTCTTCTATAAAAAAATGTTCTGATGATTTATCTTTACAATTACACTGACCGTTTTTGATGTGTTTTATACAAATGGTTTTTTTATTGATTGTAGCAGTTTTAAGTAGGGAGTCGATTACCGGATCCTCCTTAGGAGTAGTTGATATGTTCAAATGATCCGAGGCACCCGGTGCAAATAAATGTTTAACCGATTTGACTTCCCTCACTGATTCCGCTACTAGTTTTCCGTCAATACTAAAATATAAATCAAATTCAACTACCGTTCCGGGTTGTTCACGTAAACAGTTATGTGAAACAGTAGCAGAACAGATTTTCCCATCAATCCAAAATGCTGGGATATGAATGTGATTGCTATTTGTTATGATTCCCTCTCTCACACCAGATGTGTTCTTCATAGAGTACCTATTATTGATTTTATTATATACAGTAGACACTCTACTACTGCATTCAAGTAACTTATGTAAACGAGAAGCCTTGCTGGATAGCTCAGCGTCAAAGTCGTGAACAAAGGTTACTTCGTATCCAGGTAGCTTAGCGTATTCTATTATGTTACAGTTTTCATCGAATCGCAGAGACTTGCTTGTTTCTCTCAAGACTTTTTTACTAGCCAGTTCTTGGATAGTTTTGTTATACTTCTGAACGTTAACTCTCATGGCTGTCAGATTGCTGACGTGAATTTCACTGTTTTTGTGAGTCTTCCACTCAGCTAATGGGAACTTTAAGTCGCAAGCTTTACAAGCCATTTCAGTATTGTGTTCGTTAGCATCTGGTCTTTTCAGTGGAACTGGACAGCTCTTGTACGACACATCAGATAAGTTGAAAACTAAGCCTTCTTCATTCGTATCAAAAAGGGGACTAACTTCGATGTTTTTCTCGTGTCTTTTTATTTTATTTATGTACCTGCTGCCCGCACCAATTAGAGATTCCCATCCCGTTGATGCCTTTGGTGTCACAGGAGGCGTAGGGAGCATCGCAGGTGGCGGAGTAATAACACGACTATCTGTGTTTGCTGCGACAATCGACATTTGGTATTTGTTTGGTTTTTTTTTTTTTTTTGTATGAAAACTAGAGAGGAGTGAAAAATAAAACCTAAGTTTACATTTTTTAAACAACATAGAAGACCGACGGTAAGCTACTAACCTTCTCTGCTACGTGTAATCTGATTAAAAAATAATCGTAAACGCATGGCTTCTTAGACGAACAGTAAATAAAAAAATATGATAACCACTACAAAATCAAAAGCGACATTGAAAATAAAAACAAGTCTTATATATAAGAAAATGAAGTAGCTTATCAAAAGCAGGATTAGGCACAGTGGGTTGATTCGACGAAGGTACAGTTCACACAGTAAAAAAAAACTTTTTTTTTTTTTTTTTTTTTTTTTCGTGGAATGGTGTTATATTATTACTCATTACTACTTTGCTCAATAGCATAAACAAAAGGAGAGAGAGGAAAAACAAACAAAAAAAAAAAACCCACTCATGCAAATCGCTGTTACTAACTCAGGCAGGTTCTGCCAGTGATATTATAGCTCTACGTCTACGTCAAAGGTTATTTTAAAAAATAACTTTTTTTTTTTTTTTTTTTTTTTTTGTTGTTGTTGCACCGACTAAGTCGTAGAAGAAACACATTCAGATTAAAAGAGCCGTTTTATTTATTATGTCATAATGTTATCTATTTTCCCTGTGCGCTACTGTCTGCAATCAACGAAATACGAAATATAAGGCCCTATCTGAATGGTTTTGTCTTCGGAAAGATACGAACGACAAATAGTTAGTTTGTTGTTTTTGCTGTTGCTGTTGTTTTTCCCCATGACCAATCACCACCAAAAGAGAAAAAAAACAACATCAAAGTTGATGATGATGATTATAAGAAGCGTTTTACACAAGTCCGCACTATTGTTTACACACAATTCTTTTTTTTTTTTTTTTTTTTTTTCTTTCACCGCAGAAAATTCCCCAACCGACTCTTCTTTTTCAAAATTAATTGGGAACTAAATACCAACACTGGGCAAATGGGAATTCGCGATAAACAAATACAAAAAAAAAAAAAAAAAAATCTCCAGGCCTACTTACTAAGGGGGGTTTGTCGCACGTAGAACCTGGGTAATGATCAGCTATTAAACGTTAATTTTTTATCAACAAAAAAAATAATATTAATTTCATGAAAAAAAAAAAACCTTTAAAGCTTTCTTGCAACAAAAAATTATATTATTTTGAATGCCTTTTTTTTTTTTTTTTTTTTTTTTTTGGTAGTGCATAACAGTTCGTATCTCTGAGGAAAAAACAGAATCGTACTTGAAAAAAAATAAAATAAAAAAAAAATTATATTTTTTTCTCTCTGCTGTTCAAAAGCGATGAAGGAACGGCTACTAATACCAGGAGACACACAAATAAAAAAAAACAAAAGAACTTTTCTATGCTCACGTAGCGCACACATTAAGTTGAGATTATCAGTTGGTCAGGTCAGGTAAGCTGAAACCACTGCAATTTAAACTCAGTAATCACATTATTACGCAGCAACAGGAACTGTTCTTTTTTTTTTAAACTGAAAAAAAAAGAAAAACTACAGAAATACAATTACAATAGCTTAATAAAGGGGCGCAGGGAAAGCAGGAAAGTGAAAAACCAAACAAAAAAAAAGGAACGGGGAAAGAAAAAAAAAAAAAAAAGAAAAAACAAGGGTCTGGGAAATAACTAATTCGTGAGCATGTACTTTCCTTTTCCTAACTTCTTTTAATATTTGGACAGGTAGAAGAAGTCGGATTTTTGTTGACGTTCAATACACATGAGAAGAATGACGATAAACTCAAATACAAAGATAACAGGATAGAAGACCTCAACGTTGACAACTGTTTGCTCTTACCAATCTGCTAATAAACCAAAATCTGGAAACAATATCAAAAGTCCGATAGTGCAAAGACCAATTTCACCCATCATGCTTCCTATTAGTTCACTGCGAATACCACTGTCTTCGCAGTAATTGTTCCAACAAAACTTAAGGGCCTTTCCTCTTCCAGCAGAGACAAGCACCAGACCAATTGTGTACAAAAGCAGGAAGACCATTCCAACTACACGCACGCAGTTTGTCCTCCTGACTCCCCAGATGGTCAAGATAAGTAAAATAAATGCACATCCTTGAACGATACCTCCTCCGACTGCCAGAAGGTATGACGTATCATCCTCGAAATCTACCGAAGATTTCGATTTTGTTACTAATTTTCCATACGGGATACAAACTGCTAACAAAAAATATAAAAACACCACTACCATTGTAAGGGCACTTCTGATCACATGTCCCTTTGGTCTAGGGTACTGTTTTATCGACTGAGACTTGCTCATGGACTTGTATTCTTCTTCACCCATTTTTTTTTTTTTTTTTTTTTTTTAAAACAAGAAATCGGCTATAGGGAGATGAAAAACGAATATGAATTGTATTTTTATCACTATTTTAGAAATGAAAAAAAAAACTGGTTTCAGTCAAAAATCATTTTTGGAGTAGATCTGTGAAAAATAAGAAAAATAAATATCAAACTAATAATAAATTGACAAAAATTAATTAGGTCCATATCACAAACAAGGCGAATGATTTGAATCGTTTGCTTGGGATGATACCATTAAGAGTCTATAGACTATTCTAACAGAGAGTACTCACAATAAGACACAACACAAGGTTCCAAACACTGCCTTGGTCTTTAAGTAAAAGTTTAATTAGTGTTCTTACAGAGATAATTGATTTTGTCGTTTTTTTTTTTTTTTTTTTCTATAAAAACCGGAGAATCTAAATACGGTTTTTTTTTTTTTTTTTTTTTGTCGGATGTCGTTAATCTAAGATAATAATAATAATAATAATAATAACTTACAGTGGTTGTAAATTTTTTAAAAGAAACAAAAAAAAAAAAAAAAAAGAAACAATCATTCAGATAAAAGTCTTATATTTCGTATTTCGTTGATGATGCACAAGGAAAATAGATATAACATTTTTTGACATAATAAATAAAACTGATTTTTTTTATTAATCTGAACATGTTTCTTCTCCGACTCTTGTTGTCGGTGCAACAACAAAAAAAAAAAAAAAAAAAAAAAAAGTGAGAGTAATATAACGTGAGAATAACATATCAATTCACCGAAAGATAAAAAAAGAACATGATAACAATCACATAAAAGCACTACTTTCTCAGTTATATTCAGTTAGCTTCTTGAGAGCTAGAAAGATTCAAATCAAGAAAAAAAAGAAAAAAAAAAGCGGGGAAAATTAAAATTAACAACATAATCAGAGTACTTATTAATACCTGATAACAAATATATTAGAAAAACATAAAACACAAAAAAAAAAAGAGATGTAAAAAAAAGGATGGAACTTTCCAACTCAAATCTTGTCACAAAATATTTAAAAATAAAACTGCAACGATAATCTTAAATAGCTTTCGTCTTTTTCCATTCATCGAAACCTTCCAAAAGACCTCCATTGACAAAACTGCTTAAAATTCTAGCGGAGAATCCAGCATAGAAGAATGCTCTCACACCCCCTGACTTGATAATTCCAGAGCGAAGCACTTCACGGTAGGAGTCAGCACCCTCAGTGCAAATAAGATTACGTCGTAGCGTATCATAAGGGTAACTACAGCATGAACCGATTAGAGAGATGGCTTGTCCGTGCATAAAACGAGTAGTTCTAGTTTTCGTATCCCACTCCGATCCGTAATAGTCTTTTACTAGGTCCCATCCTCCCAGTTGAACTCCCCTGAATATCATCAATCCTGGAGCATCGATAGTGAATCCTCTGTAGAAACCTTTAATACCGTAAGTTCCGTATATATCTGTTGCTGTCTTTTGCCATGTTAGTGAATTCTTAGTAGCCAAAGTCTGTCTCATTACATCAAGTGGATAAGCCCATACAGCTGCTGCTACAATACCAGTTGCTGCACCTGATCCAACTTTTGAGCAAATAAATTTCGTGTATCCGTCTTCTTTACGTTGACTGTTTTTTTTTTTTTTTTTTATTGATTTTATTTAGTTTTTGTGATAAGACACACAATCTACAAGAAGTCAATTGGGGTGTAACTCTTTGGAACCTAACTAAGAGACAATCAATAATAAAGTTGTGAAGTCATGGCGATGACTAACTGCGAAGTCAATTCATCGCCAAGACAGAGTTCACGTGAAATGCCTCCACTCAAAGATGCCATTTATAATAAAAGAAATACTTCCCTTTTAATAAATGTGATTCACGACCAGTTAATTAATACTGCAGAGAGTACAAGTGAGAACGGCACAGTGCACGACGGTATTCGAAGAAACAATAGTACAAGCGGAAAGTCAGGACTCTTCGGCGACTTAGACGACAGGGACATGAGGAACATCAGGATTCACGGAACAATCAACAACAAAACAGATCACGAGAACCTTGGCCACCATCAGTCACGACGTAGCAACAGATGTCACAAACAATCTCATATCTGGTCTTGTTCTAATTCGTTCTAAGCAAGACTCGGAAGACTCAAAAACTCTTTGGAACCTAACTAAGAGACAATCAATAATAAAGTTGTGAAGTCATGGCGATGACTAACTGCGAAGTCAATTCATCGCCAAGACAGAGTTCACGTGAAATGCCTCCACTCAAAGATGCCATTTATAATAAAAAACACTTAACTCCAATAAATTCATGACAGTAATTAATACCTCAGAGTACAGAGTACAGAGGAAGCTTATCATTCACTTTGTGACGAGATCGAAAAGTAGGAACCCCGAATATGAAGAAGAGAATTCCAGACACGCTCCATGTGAGTGACTCGGAAGACTCAAAAACTCTTTGGAACCTAACTAAGAGACAATCAATAATAAAGTTGTGAAGTCATGGCGATGACTAACTGCGAAGTCAATTCATCGCCAAGACAGAGTTCACGTGAAATGCCTCCACTCAAAGATGCCATTTATAATAAAAAACACTTAACTCCAATAAATTCATGACAGTAATTAATACCTCAGAGTACAGAGTACAGAGGAAGCTTATCATTCACTTTGTGACGAGATCGAAAAGTAGGAACCCCGAATATGAAGAAGAGAATTCCAGACACGCTCCATGTGAGTGACTCGGAAGACTCAAAAACTCTTTGGAACCTAACTAAGAGACAATCAATAATAAAGTTGTGAAGTCATGGCGATGACTAACTGCGAAGTCAATTCATCGCCAAGACGGAGTTCACGTGAAATGCCTCCACTCAAAGATGCCATTTGTAATAAAAGAAATACTTCACTTTTAATAAATGCGTGACAGTAATTCACTACTAGTTAATTAATACTGCAGAGTACAAGTGAGAACGGCACAGTACACGACGACACTGTTGCACGTAGAAGCAGTACCAGCGGAATGTCAGGACTCTCCGGCGACTTAGACGACAGGGACATGAGGAACATCAGGATTCACGGAACAATCAACAACAACAAAACAGATCACGAGAACCTTGGCCACCATCAGTCACGACGTAGCAACAGATGTCACAAACAATCTCATATCTGGTCTTGTTCTAGTTCGTTCTAAGCAAGACTCGGAAGACTCAAAAACTCTTTGGAACCTAACTAAGAGACAATCAATAATAAAGTTGTGAAGTCATGGCGATGACTAACTGCGAAGTCAATTCATCGCCAAGACAGAGTTCACGTGAAATGCCTCCACTCAAAGATGCCATTTGTAAACCAAAAGAACCAGACGTCGAAAAAATAAAAACACTTAAAATTAAAAAACATACACAGGAAACCAACCAGAAAGTGAATCCTTCAGAAACAAAACTAAATATTGAGACGGAAACCACCTCACTATCGTTGGGGTAACTCCTCTCCACGGAGAGAGGATGGAACCCTCTGATTTAATGTGATGCATAGTGTTGAAGAGACTCTGTTTGTTTGTTTATATTATACTCTATCTACCAGTCGATTCATACTAATTATATACATACCGAAAACTTCGCACCTTTCAAAACAGTGTTGCTGTGCTGGGTCTGCATCAGAAGACGCATCCTTTCAACTGATTGGGATTATTATGTTTGTCGTAGTTTTTTTTCTTTAAATTAAAAAGCTTATCAAAAAGCCATTTATTTTTTTGATTTTATTTTGGAATTCCTCCTTTAAAGGGGTACAAACTACATACCCGGATAAGCTGCCAATTTAATACCAAAAGGCAACGCATTTGTAGTCGCGAAATGAGAAACTGCCTTCACATACGTCAGAGGATGGTGTGGCGATTCAATTCTCGTTGTTGCCATTTTTTGTATAATAAAACTGATTAATAAAAACAATAACGGCTGTATAAAGTACTCAAGCTGAAAACAGTTAAAGAGAAGGTAAAAGGACATGAGAGATTGTATTTTAAACAGAGAGAGAGTAAGCATTCACCCAGTATGAAGAATACATACCACACGTGAGAGATTGATTTCAAACAGATTGCTTGAATAATTTAAAATATTAAAAAAAGCGTGAAAAAGTCACATCTATTCCAAAACCACCTGAGCAAGACACTTACTCAACACAAAAGTTCCCTCAGGGGAGACAGCTACCAGATAAGGAGGACACTTCGGTGTGTAAATGGTACCCTGAGGTGCAATATAACGAGGGATTAACGGTTTTTCTAGAGCAACAAGCTTTGGTGATTCCAAGGAAAATTTCACAACACGAAGCCTTCCCTCGGGTAACACCATAAATACTTTATTATTTTGTGAACATTTTACAAAGCAACTTCCCTTACGATCATGCCAAGTAATGGTCCCATCGTCTAATTCACAACCTGATGTAGTACCTCTGCTAACTGAAACAACTCTTGGGAGAGCTCCGTGACGTGAAGTCCCTCCGAGAAGCCATTCCTCAGCTTTCAAATACTCTCCACTCAGTATGCTAATTTGTTTTCCAGATGCAGTTTTGAACTCTGTTGAAACTCTCTCAGCACTGTGTCTGATTGGTGTAATGTTGTTCGAAGTAGGCATAATTGTAATCAGTGAAAATAACAATAAAAAAAAAATAATATAAATTCAAATTATATAATTATCATTTTTTTTTCTTTTTTTTCTGAATTTAACATAGACTTGACACATACAATCAGGGTACCTGTAATAAAAAATAATAAAAAAAAAAATTACTTTTTGTCAGAGAATTTTTTTTTTAACCCTCTAATAAGAGGCAAAAAACCCTGTTTTTGAGAAAAATCGAAAAATTTGACAAAGGAGAAAAGGGGTGTGGGGAAAAATACAAAAAAATTACAGGGTGAAAGACACCCCCCCGCGCATTGAAAAAAAACTGAGGTCAGCCCGCAAGGGGGCCAAAATAACTTGAGAAAATGCAACAACAGCCTAAAAAAACACTGTTGCTTAGGACTCCTGGGTTCGCTTTGATTTTAGCAATGTTGTAGGAGTAGAGTGCTTCCGTTTCATGTTTTTCGGTGGGATATGATTGTGTGTAGCAAAGGTATGGTTGTTGCAAACAGGGGCTGAATACTTGTCAATATTTTCGTGATATTGTTCGAAGCAGGGATCCATGCATAAGAAAACCTCGCTTTTTGAACAAGAAATCGATGACCTTACTTTTTTTGAGAACAAATCCGTGAACTGCAGTCCCCAAAAATACCGAATTTTCGTAGGTAGTGACATTTTGTGTGAGTTTGGTGTGTTCCGTGATCAATAAGTTGAGAACATAGCCTCTTTTTGAACTGAGCATATGTCCCGACGTCTTTTTCAGACTTCTTTTGGAGGGTGAAAACATTGAAGATAGAAATCTCTAACAAGTAGTGAAAGACTTTCAGGGTCCAGCGTTTTGTCATCAGAGTTCTTCTTGCCTTCCCCCTGATACCGTCTACAAGGTCAACACCACCCATCAGTTTGTTGTACTGATGGATCTGTACCAGTAAGTCGATGGTCACTTTTTGATAGATTTCCTTATTTTAGTCCATCACGTGGCTGTCTCATAATTCTCCTCGAGAGGCAATGTGCTGAAGACATGTACTTCTTTTGGATTGTTCCTGAATTTATGTGATGCACATTGTGCTAGGACTGAAAGTACGAGGCAGAGAACTTCTCCACCCGTCCCTGCGCCTCCGCCTTATTAATCTCGGACCATTTGGGAACTATTGTTTCCCAAAAGCTGCGGATTTTGTAGAGCTTGTCAGTAGGTACGGGGTTGGTGACAGTGTAAAACTTTAGATTGGTTCGAATTTAGAGGAACCGATCTCAGGAAGCGAAGTGGGGTGTGTACGCTGGGTCTGATGTACCGTTCCTGTAATCTTAGGGTAATCTGAGATATTTGGCTTATCACAGAGACCCACGAGGATATTGAGTCCTAAAGAGAGTTTGAGTTCAGCTACGTTAAGATTGAGTGCCTAGTTGTTGCTGCAGTGCGAAATCATCTCATCACCTTTGGGGTGAACACAAGTTCAAATTTCTGCAGTTCCTTCATCAATTTCAGGTCTGACATGTTCTGCAAGGACCGCCGAAACGTGTGTCGTCTTACCTTGGTGATTTTCTTGCTCCATTTCAGAGGGGAAATGCTTGGCTCTATTGTACTCTTTTCATCGCTCGAAGAAGACTCAGGAGCACCCGAATCTGGGATAGGTGACCCTACTGAATCATTTTCGATGGAAATAGCTTTAGGGATTTTAATTTTTGGCTGAAAACATGGGATAGTCATGGGCAACCTGGCTAAGACTGTTCCCAGTGCAGAAAAAAAAAAATGAACTTTTTCTCAGAAAAAGCTGGTGATTTTTGCAGCACGATCCCACATAAAATTTGTCGTTTTTTGGCAGCTCTGGCTCCACCCTTGTACTCACAAGGTACATTTTTCCCCTTTGTCAAAAAAAAAAAAACGCGAAAGGCCACTATAGTGGCCTTCAGGGCTTAAAGGGTTAAAAAAAAATTACAACAAAAAAAAAAACATCATGATAACAATAAAGGTCGAACAACAGCAGCCGTTCCGTAAGAATTTTCTTATTCCTCTGCCTTTTTTTTTTTTTTTTTTTTAAAATAAAACAATGACACAGCATATTAAGTATAAATAAAAAGACAAAAAAAATCATTCAAATTAGCCTTGTATTTCGTTGAACGCAGACAGAATCCTGTCGCACGGAGGAAAATCATGACGGCTTTCAATCTGAATAGTTTCTTATGCCTAAATGCCGTATCATAATAATAATCTATTACACACAGTAATGATATTAAACCTCTCTTTGTAGAAAGAGGGACGTTTAGACTAACTTTTTACTCGATTCCACTCATCATAGCCTTCTAGTAACCCACCGTTTACAACGCTTGAAAGAATCCTCGCAGAGTAGCCGGCGTAGAGAAAACGTCGAATGCCTCCAGATGACAGTATTCCTCTTTTTACTAATTCTTTGTATGATCCTTTCCCATCATATGAAATAATATTTCTTCTTATTGTGTCATAAGGATATCCGAGTAACGATCCAACAAGAGATATGAGTTGCCCATGAAATATTTTTACCGGACGTGATTTTTCTTCCCAAGCCTTCTTTCCATAATGTTCCTTAACCAAATCCCATCCTCCGAGTTGTATTGCTCTGAAGGTCATTAGCCCAGGAGTATTAATTAGAAAACCTCTGTAGTAACCTCTGACGCCATGTAATTCATAAACTCGATAAGCAGAAGTTCTCCACGTAGCTGCTTCTCTTGTCGCGACTTGTTGTCTGATAACATCAAGTGGATATGACCATAATAACGACGCAGCTAAACCTGTAACTGCTCCTGAAATAAACTTCGCTCCTATGTATTGATATCGTCCGATTCCGTCTCGTGCTTCAGGTAGCTTTCCTCTCATATGATGATGAAGCGTCAGTATGATGTGTTGTGTAGGTAACCATCTAACAATTGTAGTTGGAGCTCCTCTCCAAGGTGAAAGCCAACTGCCCTCAGACTTAAAATGCTTTAACGTGTGGAATATTGACTGTTTTATTGTTATTGTTTATTTTTATTCTCTCCCTACTAGTTTAACACATAAAAATTAAAAAAAAAACAAGTACCTTAAACGATGATTTTTTAAAAGTTTGGTTCGTAGCTTGAACCTGCATCAACATCCTCATCCTCTCAACTGTTTTTTTTTTTTTTTTTGTTTTTTTTTCAACCACAATATTAAACCACAAACTAAGACAATTAACATACGGGGATACGCCGCTACTTTCACAGATAACGGCAGAGCATTTGTTGATGCATAATTTAAAATGACATTATGCGGTTGGGAAGCAGTTTTGTTGGTCATTCATCTACGGTGGTGGTGGGGAGAATCACCTGTAACCAAAGAAACACGTAAAATAAAAAAAAATTTAACAAAAAGAATTTCGTTTCTTAAAAAAATATATAATTTTTTTGTTTCCTGAGTGAGAAATACTAATAATACAAAAGGTCTTATGAATGCTGGTCAGAGATTCTACAAGAAAGCATTTGAGAAACTATAATCCCTCAGTTAGACTCCCACTCAGTGAATGGAAGCGATTGACACAAAAAAAAAAGAAAAAAAAACAAATTGAAAACATTCATTTTCTTTTTTTTTTTCATCTTTAACATCCGCAAAAAACGTTCCCCAAAAAAACCACCGTGACTGACAACAGGTAATAGGAAAAAAGCTGTCTGCCAAACAGTAGCTTAGAAGTTGAAGTTAAAAGGGAAAAGATAGACTGGCAGCACCACTTTTTTTTTCTTTCGAATTTATACTCACCCCCTAGTGGTCCATGATGGTGGAGTACATTTTTTTTTTTTTTTCTTTCAAGGAACAATACTTACAAAATAAAACTAACTTCCGAATTGGGTAGTCATCCACCAGGAGAAACGAGTTCGTTTTCCGTTACGGTTTCGACAGTTAGCTTATGGATTGGAGGAAAAAACAGAGAAAACAATCCTCATAGAGAATAAAACACACGCTGAATGATCCTTTTACAAAAAGATGGGGGCGTAAGCAAATCTCATCTGAGGCAGAAAACAAAAAAAAAACAAAAAAAACATACAAAAAAAAAAAAAAAAAAAAAAAAATATCACGACACAGCAGGTTTAATAAAACCGTAACTGTTGTCGGGGCATTCGTATTTCCAAAAAGAACAAAAATTAAAAAAAAAAAAAAAAAAAAAAACATACAAAAAGAAGGAAAAAAAGAAATCAGCACTCTAAAATATAACAGTTGAATGTCGTTATCAAGTCCGTGGTCTGCATCAGATTTTAATATTTATCTCAATTAGACTGGTGCTTGCAACCAAAATGTCTCAAAATTAGCGGTTAATATATTCGCAGGTGGTAAATAACCATGACTAACAATATTAATGTGTGCTGTAATCCGAGAAGGAGAAACACGAACTGTGTATCCGCTCCGACAGAGTGTGTTAGTACCAGTTTGGTTAAAGCGAGAGATGTCAACGTAACATTTTGTTTCAGAAGTCTTTATTATGGATGTGATCTCACCGTATTGGTATTTATCTTTTAGACGAAATTTAACACAACTCCCGACGCTGTAAATGGTTGAGTTGAAATGCCCAATCGCGAATGATTTGAATATCGTCTGTCCGCGAACCCTTTCGGGTACTCCTCTCAACTCAACTTCATGACTTTTGTCAGTGAAAGTCTTATCATCCTCAGAGAGTCTTTTACCATCAGTTATAAAGCATTTTTCAAGACATTTTAATGTCACTACTTCTATCCTTTTCGGTAATAATTGATCACAATGAACAGACTCAGTGTTTTCTGTTTCTATAAGCTGTCTTGAGTATGGAATCTCACAGTTGTGTTCATCACAAGACTGCTGTTCTGACATAATAAACCACTGCACGTCTACGTATTCAGTAATCTTGCTTGATAAGACTCTTCCAACACCTGTTGAGCCATCAGATTTTCTAATAAAGTAAATGTTCTTACTGTCAAAGTGATTAATATATGAGAACGTCGCGTCTTTATGAAGTTTCTTCTCAACATAAAACAGTGTTGGTATCTTTGTTACGTGGAATATAGTTATTTCTTCACTTAGGATAGTTGGACGAACCCACATTGCTGAACTTGTTTCAATGACTCTTCTGCCTGGTGGGACTGGACAGTTGTTGATGCAAGGATGACAGTCAGAATCGTCGCTGGTTAGAAGAAGCTGTACCTTGATAGAATCTTCTCCTCGTTCTTCTCTGATGTCAACTATTTTGTAAATCTTACATGACGGTACAGCCGTCGCATCATTTATTAAAAACGACTTTCCAATCGCATGTTTTGGTTTGTCATAATCCCTCTGAACAGTACTCCCCGATGATGATATTTTTTCTATTTCCTGTCTAGAGCGTTTCTGAGGTGGTGGAGAAGGGGTAGAACGAGTCTTCTTAACTTTTGATGCATCCGTAATAGACTTCGATTGTGTTTGAGATAATTTTAAAACAACTGGATTTGAATTATCCACGCGATAAATATCTTTATGAGACACAACATTTGAAGGTTGCCTTGACTTTGTTTTGGAAGGTAGAACTGTTTCCCACTCAACGCGATATTTTCCTTCCGGGCAGGTTTCAAGTACTTCTATAATAAGAGCGCGGCTTTCATTGAGTTGGTGTTGCTTTGCGATAATCGTGGTACCCACAGGGTAGTATGTAGTCTCAAGATCCATTTCAAGCTGTAAAATACCACTAATACGCTTTACAGGAATAATTTCAATCTTACTCTTGGATCCGTTGACAATATCCCATTCAACTTCGTAATTACCTTCTCCAAGAACTGTTTTTATTGTAGCGTGACTGTTCACACAACCATTAGTTTGTGTTGCTACTACCCTGTCATCTATTGAATACAATTCTGGTTGATGACGTTTCTTAGCAGCGACAGTATTCGGAGCTGTTCTCTTTTTACGATCAGTTGCTACTGGAGAACTGACTATTTGAGCAGAAATCTCATTTTCAGTTACAACATTGACAGTGAATGGAGACAATACTGAACGAACTTTATAACGAAGTGGATCACAGTAGATTCCTTCTATTTTTGCTTCATAACTTGACGTTGATGTGGTTACAAGTATCATTTCATTGTTCTTATATTTCGCAACGCAGAGTTCCACAACACTACCGTCAGACATAGGACTAGTTGGTAATGATACTGATAGTGCTTTAATTCGAGATTGTTCTACAGTTGTTGACTTTCCAGATTTCTTCCACGTAATTGCATATTGTTTATTAGAAGTGAGTGAGTCGATGACAGCTTCTTCACAGGAACCTGATTTCCCCTTGATGAAAACATCAACAGCGCTACCAGAATTGTAAATAAGTTTAGTAGGTGACTCAGATGAGCTCTTGGACTCAACGTGAACAGTCGTTTCAACCGATGGAGTCAAACACTTTATTAGTTTGCTGTCAATCAGTTGCTTACTTCTGTTGTTAATTTCTGACCATTGAATTTGGTATTTCAAATTTTTTCCTTCTTTAACTTCTAATACACGAGCTTCGAAATCCATTGGTCCTCTGTAGGCCTGTATAAGATCTCCTTTCTTATACAACGGCTTCTCATTGATGATTGTTGTGATGGGAGATGGTCTCTTTAAAGGTTTTTTTGAAGTTATTTTTAGATCTGGTTCCGGTGAAACAGATTTCTTAGTTGTAATTAATTCCTTCACCATATTACTAAGTACATCTACTTCACGTTCTTTTGGATTGAGTGGGAAGGTCCAACGTATTCTGTATTTCAGCGGAGGTCCAATTAGTGATTTTATGACAGTAGCCTCAAACACACAAGGACCACGGTAGGCTTGCACTTTATCGCCGGAAGAGTACTTTGGTAGTTCAGGTGGGGTTAGCGGGATATATTTTGGTGATTTGTCAACAGAAGAAGGCTTCTTCTCTACCTTAGTTGATTTCTTTACAGAAGCAGCAGTTGGACTGATAGGTTTCTTCTCCGGACTTCTATTCGGTTGTTTCTTTGAAGAATTGTCTTCTGCAGGAGTGTCGATGTCACTGATGTGAACTTCACTCATATTTGACTTCTTAGCACCCATCATGGGGAATTCAAGGCGATAAGACGGAGCAAGACGTCCAGGTTGGATATCCAACACAACAGCTTCCATACGTTGATTCCCGTAGTAAGCCATTACTCTGTCTCCAATGGAATACTTTGGTTTTGGACGCTCTTTATTACTGCTGACAGAATCATTAGTTTTGTGTATTGGAGCTGGTGATGGTGTTGGTGTTGGTTCTGGTTTCGCAGTGTGTGTCTTCTCTTCGTTGGATCGTGTTGGTGTTTTAGTTCCCTTCTTCGATTCTGAAATAACTTCAACACCATTTCTGCTGTCGGGCTCTGTTGATTTAGCTTTGCTTGATTGCACTGACGGAGATGTAGATTTTCTCTTGCTGGAAGATTTACGTGTCTTCTTCAAAATCTTTCGTTCTCTGCTGGAGGAACTTGACTGAGATAGAATTTCTTGTGTTTGCACAAAACCTTTTATCATATTGCTGGCTACTACTTTCTCTACTTCCTTGCGGTTCAAGGGAGCTTTCCATCTAATTTTATAACGAAGAGGAGGTCCGGGAATTACAGCTATTATGGAAGCTTCAAACGTCATACAACCATTGTATGCATCGACATCATCTCCAACATTGTATAGCTGGTGGTCTTCTTGTTGTGATAGTGATAGTTCAAAAGGTTCGATACATTTATGTGAGATCATCCTCGATGGGATGATTCGCTCGCAGCGTCCAAATACTTCTCTCCATCGAATGGTGTAGGAATAAGATGATTTCTTTCGTGTTATTCCTTTAACAGTTGCTCTGAACACTTGAGTACCACTTCCGCCATAGGCCATTACATCATCACCAATAGCATACTCAGAGTCAGGTGTGTTCTCTCGCTGTTCAAGTGATTTCGTTTTTTTGACTGATGAGGATCTGTTTGATTTAGATGAGTTTTTAGATGATGGTTTATCTATTTCAGTAGCGTGGCATTTAATTTTATCTGAAGAAACAACTTTTTGGTTGTTACTACCATGCATTAACCATTCAATTCTGTAGGCCAACGGCGGTCCTAAGATTACCTCAATAACTTTCGCATCAAACACATGTTGTCCGTTGTTCGCTAATACTTTATCACCAATCTTGTACAGAGCATCTTGAGAAACACTTCTTGATCTTCTCTCATCCATTTTTGCCTTGTCGCTGTATCCAGTCACCATGTCACTGCAAACTATAGCAACAGCTCCTTTGTTTATTGAATGCCATTTTATTCTATATTTTGGTACAGTACTTTGTATAATTGCGATAACAGTTGCCTCAAAATCATACTTCCCACAGTAGACGTTTACTTCATCTCCAGGTTTATATTTTATTGGTGGGAGGATGCTTGATGAGTCAGGTTGTTTACGGCGATGACCTCTCGGTTTGTTTCCCTTTGAAAAACCAACAATGTAGTCATAGCGTACCATTTGAGTTATAGGTTTGTTAGGCATTGGATTTTCCCATTTAATATTGTAGTAAATAACTCCTTTTTTACGGATTTGGTTTGTAATGTGCGCAGGGTAAGAAAAGTCAGCGCTGACAAAGACATTAACGTAGTCGTTCACATTGTACTCAGCATCAAGAAAATCATCCAGCTCTTCAACAGGTACATTTGGTGGTGGAGACGTTGGTCGATTTTCGTCGGTTGTCGTCGTACGTTTTTTCTTAATTAAGTCCAATGATATTTCAGACTCAGAATGACTTTGCTCTCTTCGTTCCGGTGTTTGAACCGATAACCCTTCTGTTCTTCTCTTCATTGGAGAATCGAATATTCTATCACGTTCAGCACGTTCTTCTACCAGCGCCCGAGTTACTACACTCCCGTCATCTGACGGGCTGCGCATTTTATGTTGTGCTGCACACTGTTAAGCGAAATATTATTTTTTATTTATTAATCATTTTTATTAAAGACAAAGTATTAGTACATTAGCGGTTGATCATCAAAATTAAATCAATAAATTGTAAGGACATCAAACGAGTGATGGTTTTTTTTTTTTTTTTTGGTTTTCGGGTTAGAAATAAAATTCTTTTCATCGGATCACTTCCCCCTTACCCAGTTCCTCTTCAGCGAAGAAAGTAAGGGGACAGGTCCTACTCATTGTGTTTGTACATCTCATCAAAGGGACTACGTCAACATGGTTATTTATTTTATCATTTTAACAAGGTCTCAATGAACGTTGGATACGAACAAAATGAGTTACGTTTATGGGGAGAGTTGAGTGTAGTTACAAAAATCATTTGCAACAATAAAAAATAGATAACATTACATAATTGATTCTCAAAAAGCTAGACAATAATTTCTTTTTTTTTTTTTCTTTTTTTTTTTTTTTTTAACTACGCCACTATGCAACATCCGTCTTTCTTTTTTTCTTTTTTCAACAGAAAGGGAATGACATTTCCTTGCCTTCCTAAAAGGCATTGCTCAGACACACGTAGAGGTGTGACTGAAACACGATCTTCAAGAAAACCAGGACCTATCCTTTCAAGGTTAACCAGACTTCCTAAGTCTAAGTTCTCTACAGCAAAGCATCGACTTAGAAACTGTCCTCCAACAACTCTCACATTGTTGAGGGAGTTCAAGTTAATCGCTGTGAGACATGTGCACCCAGCAAGGAAATTTTCTTTTATTTGACGAACTTTCGAAAAACTCGATAAATCAACGTCTTTAAGTAATAAACACTCACTTAAGAACGAATCCGAAACTGTATTCACGCCAGTAAGACCGGATAAGTCAACTGTTGTGAGGGACTCACATTTGAATAAGAAGTTATTTTCAATTATTGAGAGATTGTTAAATCCGGAAATGATAACACGACGAGCATGGCATTCCGATAGAAAATTTTCACCAATACTGGTTACAGAAATCAATTTCGATAAATCAATTTCCGTCGTTGTACGACAATTAGACATGAAATTTGATCCAATTTTTTTCAGATTACATAAATTTGATAAATCGAGTGTTGCAATACCACACTTAGATAGAAAATGATCTCCAATAGTGGTTACACCATTCAAACCTTCTGAACTGAATTCAACCACCACTCTTCCTGAAAGAAACCTATCCCCAATCCTAGTTACATTGAAAAGACCAGCTAAGTTAAGATAAGTAACACAAGCATAACCAGATATAAACCCATAACCTAAAGTATGGACATTATTAAAACTACATAGGTTAATGCTTGTAATTCCACATTTCCAAAGAAAGTAATTACCAACTGTCGTGATATTGCAAAGCTGTGTCAAGTCTAGCTGTGTCAAGGCACTGCTATTGCCGAGAAAATAATCTCCGAAAATTGAAACGTTTTGAAGTCCCATCAGTTCAACTGAGGTAAGGGATCGACAATCGTTAATGAAATAATCACCGATGGCAGTAACGTTTTGAAAAACTGACAAATTAATAGTGGTTAGCGAACCGCAATTTTCTACAAAATTATCACCTACCAATGTAACACATCCAAAACTTGACAGGTCAAGTTCCTCGAGAGACGTACACGCATAAAGGAATTTGTTTCCAATGGTAGTAACGCTACTAAAATTAAAAAAAATTGTTTCGAGTAATGTACACTCCGAGAGAAAGAAATCACCCACAGAAGTCACACTACGTAGCTGTGACAAATTAACTATTTTGATTGAACCAGCATTTTTTAAAAAATTATCACCAATGGTGGTAACGTTACTGAAACTAAATAAGTCAAGGAAAGTGAGAGAATCCAGATTAACCAAAAAATCATTTCCAACGCTCACGACATTACCAAAACCTGATAAATCAATGACATCCAACAATGAACATCCTCTAAGAAAATGAGGAGCAATGTGGAGAACAGCATTAAAATTATTCATGTCTAATTTCGTAAGCAAAGTGCATCCTTGTAAAAAATTAGCATCTATATTAGTTAGGTTTGCCATCTCCAACTCAATCGTGTGATACTTACAAAACGATAGGAAGTTATATTTCGTAGTTTGCATTTGAGAAAAACGTAAATTGAGTTCTCCAGATCCACTGTACGTCATGAATTTATGTCCAACAGCTAAAACATTATTTAACACTGAGAGATCAATCATCATCAGTGAACCACAACGTATAAAGAAATTATCACCTATCTCTGTGATGTTGCGAAGACCTGATAGGTCGACTACTGTTAGCGAATCGCAATGAGATACAAAGTGATTTCCAATAGTAGCGACACTGGTTAAAGCGGACAAATCAAGTGTTACTATGTGAGCACACCTACTGAGAAAGAAATCTTTAATTTTGGTAATGAAATTAAAACCTGACAAGTCGATGTTGACTATTGATGCTTTGTTACAGAAATTACTCTTAACTTCAATCACATTGGAATGGCAGTTTTCAAATGAAACTGATTTAATGATCATCGGCAGTGATATGTTATTAAAATCAAGGGAAGTTCCTTTAGTGAATGTTGAAGAGTCAATAGAAAGATATTCGTGATTACTCTTTGAGTGCCATGACAACATTTCTGATATTTTTTCTTCATTCCGAAACCACTCCTTGCCAAACACTCGAAATTGCTTGCGAGACACCATCAGTTCTGAATCATGGGTAATTGAACTGCCTAGTAGCTTTTGTGTTTCCATGAGAAGGTTGCCTTCGAATGACAACTCGATTTGATCACAATCACAATCCCATTCTTCAGAAGCCTCATTCAACACATCTTTGACAAGAGTTTTCTCATTAACCGTGACGACAACAGCCGGAAGCTCCAAATCCGGAAACGTTATCGAAATCTGCATTTGTTTTCGTTGTTGTTATCACTGACTTGAAGAAGTGAATTTTTTTTTTTTTTTCACGAAAAAAAAAAAAAAAAAAAAAAACTGCAAACAAGCTACTTCCAATCAAATCTCTCGCTGCGTAAGAAGAAAGTAACAATATAACATCTAAAGGAAGAATACCTTGATTTTCATAAAAATACAAATATATGTTTTGACCTGAAAAAGAAAACCAGGGAGTGCTCGTAACTAATCAAAAAAAGGAAAATTAAAGGGAAAAAAAAAACCCCCCCCCCCAGTACAAGTCAAAAAAGATTTTTAGAAATGCTATTTTTTTTTTTTTTTTTTTTTTTTTTGCCAGGTGTACATTAACGGCATTGTAAGAACAAGATTTTCTAAGAGAAGGTATTCGCTTCAAAACTACAACGATTACAATGTACCATTCACAACCTGCTCATCTGCAGAAGGTTCGAATAGCTTTTTTGGACAGCGGTATAACTTCGGTGAATACGCGTTACGAGATTTCGATTGCTGAGACAAGTTTTGCGAATTGTTAGTTTCACAAGTGCAGTTTGCCTGATGAGTAGAAAGAGTCTTCTCAAGTGCTGAGACTCGTGAGACAAGATCTGCACAAACTTCTACCAATATTTGAAGTTTTTGTGTCCCTCGACCCTTTCTATCTTCATCACAGTCACTATCACTATAAAGAGAATCGTCACTGTCGGTAGACAGTTCGAACTCCCTTCTTGAAATATTTGAAATCCTTACATCAGATTCATCGTGAGGATCATAATTATATAATTCTCTTTTAGCATCTTCATCTGTTATTCGAACTCCTTGAATCATATTTTTATTCAGTCGAATTGTCTTTCTCTGATTAGGAAATGGAACTTCCCACTCAATGACAAATTGACCATTTAATTGTTTCTTTTTAATGACAGCAGCGTTCAAGAGAGATCCCCCACAGTAGGCCATTACTGTTTCACCTTCTTCGTAGTCATCTTTGGGGATTCCACTGGTGTTTTTGAAACTTGATATTTGGTGTGCGATTTTCTTAGGAGCAGGTTTTCGAGGTTGGCGATCTAACAGAGGGGATATGATTGAGTCTCTGGAGATTGTTTCTTCCTCAAGAGACATGTCGAAAGGCTCATCCCATTTAACTTTACAATCTAGTTTACCAACTGAACTAACGGTTCCATCAGATAAGTATCGTCCTTGAAATGCTTTCACAGAGTCTCCGACGTGTAGGTCGGTTGTTCGTTTTGTTGAACTTTTTTTCGGAGTAGATTTTTTTGTGGATGCTTTTTTTGCTGCTACTTTAGGCTTTTTTTTTGGTACATTTTTTGATTCCGATTTTCTTTTTTCTTTCGGTGTCGGTGGTGGTTCAGAAAAAGTCTTTCTTCTCTTCCGTCCGACTGTCAGTTCGGTAACTTCATCTGCTGAAACTATAGTTTCCCAATCTCCTCCGACTGCTCGTGCTGCCCATCGTATTCGGTACTTTTCTACAGGGTTACCTATTGTTTCTGTAACGTTAGCAGCCATATTGAATATCCCTTGTTTCGCACTAACCAACTCTCCTACTTCAAATTTTCGTTCATCTGTCATTTTTCTTGGCTGGATGTTTTTAAAATAAAAAAGAAAAGGATACATACTTTTACCTTCAAAAAAAAAAAAATCCCTCATAATAATAAAATAAAATATAAAAATCTAACTTAAAAAATTTTGGTCATAAAAAACTCTAACTAAGATATTTGCGTTCTATTTAATTTTTTTGTCTGCAACTTGTTTACGAATAAAGACTCAACGAATGTTAAGAAACGAAGGTAAATTAACTTACCAGATAGTCTACAAGATGTTTATAAATAAAATTAATTACAGAAAGTCAGCCTCATCAACACCAAGTTCACTACATTTCATTGTGATGGATTGCGAAACTTGTTTGATGTAATCGTCGTTGGAAGTCATGACTCCGGTTGTGATGAGACGCTCACGATTTTGAATTTCACGTTTTAGGAGAGAAAGAGGAGAGGCATCCATTAAAAGTACTGTCGGGTCGATTACCAGATCTAGTCCACTCTCGTGATTACTAATTGGTTCTGAAACTGGAGGATGTTCTGAGCTACCTTCGTCACTATCTAATGTGTCGTGTTGTTCATGAACAGGCTCTGCTTTTGGTCGTCTTTTTTTACTTCTTCTCTTTGTTTGATGAATCTCAATGCTGACGTTATTCAGTTCAGACTTCTCCGCTTCTTTAATAAGCCATCTGAGTTCTTTAGAATTGGGTGAAGTGACATCGTGGATTGTTGTTGGAGGAGGTTTATTTCCTTCAAGTTGTTTTAATTCAGAGTTCATCCTTCGAATGGCTGCAGTTTCCTGAAGTATCTGATTTCTTCTCATCGAAGTTCTCTCTTGTTCGAAAAAGTCCATTCGTCTCCTGTGTGTCAACTCAATCAAACTGTTGTAATCCGCTACTAGTTTTTTTAGTTGATTTTTATACTTTGCGCTGGATGTCGAGGCTTTCTCATACTTCGTGAGGAGTTCATCCCGAGATTTTGTTACTTCTTGAAGTTGAAACTGTGTCTTAGAATCAGTTTGTAATTCCTTTGATATTCCCAGGACGTGTTCCTTTTTGTGAGTTGAGAAGTCTTCACAGACCTGATTAAAGTCTTCTTGTGACTTGTGAAGTCGTTCCTTGAGAAGCATATTTTCAGTTTGAAGTTCTCTTATTTTAGAGTTCAACGCTTCGGTATCGAAGTATCGCTCTTCTTTGCTGTTTCGTAGTTGAGTTTCGAATTCGCGAGTTCTCTTCTCGTGATCGATTGCGAGTTGTGACTTTCTGCGGTTCAGCTCGCCGTCTTTAGCAGTAAGAGCTTCTTCTCTCTTTGCCATGTCTTCGATATTTCGCTTCATCATTACCATTAATTTACTTACAGCTGCCTTGTTTCGTTCAAACTCTTCACTTCGCTCTCGTTCTCTCCGTGCTCCTTCTTCCTCAAGACGCTTTCCGTATATCTTGCGTTCTCTTTCTAAGGAGAGTTCAAATCTCCGTTTCTCTTCTGCTTTCCAAAGTTCCAAATCCCATGCTGTTTGATATTCAGGTGTTTCTCTTACGGTGTCTGGTATGTGTTGGTGTTCTTCTTCTGGAGCAGGTGGCATTTCCGAGGTTGTCACCCAAGCTGTGAAATATAATAAATAACGACAGTAGTCACTTTAATCATAATAATCAAATCGGGTATTTTCATGATCGATACTACTTGTTGTGCTAAACGACGTGTCTGGAAAAAGAGAATTGTCGAATGTGCGCAAGCTGAAATGAATTCGCCTATTTAGAAAATTGAATGCCATTTTGTGGTACAAATAAATAGCTACAATTTATCAGGCATGTATTACTACCTCAGAGTATGTGATTGAGATTATTCACCAGAATCACCACCTCCTCCGCTATCGCTATCATCAAGTACTACAGAGATGTTCTTAGGTCTCCTTCTGGCATGTTCTGGAGCTTCAGCAAAAACGTTAAAATGTCTCGGCTGAGGTCTTCCCTGAGCAGTAGTTAATAGATCAGTGTCAACCTCAAGTATAGCAGCCTCATTCTTACACCTGTAACAGTAGTTTGGTGCTGACCACACAGTAGCACATTTACCATCAAATAGAAGTTGGTAACCTCCGGAACAGAGCTGATGAGCTCGAACCACCGAACGCAAATTATTTCTATGTAGAAATACATCAACAATATCCTCACCAAACTGATAACCAGCCCCTCTTGCAGAAGTTGTAAATCCGTCAAACTGCTGGTCAGGGTCGGACCACATTAGGTCTGAGAAGGGTCCGTCTTTTGGGATTTCTCTAAAACGGTTTATTGCCTTGATGTGAGAAATGTCTTGTATAGCTGGTGATAGACCTCCATGGACTGCGAATATACTTTTTCCAACTACAGCACTGATGGTAAGGCAATCAAATGCATCCATTATCTTAACCCAAACTTCTGGGTTATTGTACTTCATTAAACACTCATGATAAAAACCATACACGACTGAGGTAGAACGAGTTTCGTGGTTTCCTCTCAATAATGTCAGCCTCGCAGGGTAACGAACTTTGTAACAAAACAACAACGATATCGTTTCAACGCAGTAGTATCCTCGATCAACGTAGTCTCCTAGAAATAAATAATTGGTATCGGGAGGCCATCCTCCAACTCTAAATAATTCCAATAGATCATAAAATTGACCATGAACATCCCCCACAATTGTAACCGGAGCCTCAACTTGCTTTACATTACTCTCCTCTATCAATAAGTCTTTTACTGTACTGCATAGCCAGACTAGTTCTTCTGCTTCAAGCATTTCACCATTCTTTAATCTCTCAATTAGGATATCGATGTCAAGCATGTTGGTAATTTGTTACTAACATATATCACACCGAAGTTATACACTTGGTGAGGAAGTGTTTGGGGACTTGAGGAGGGTTGAAATGATTAACGTTTAATTGATATGGTGACTTAGAAACAAAATTATAATTTCGCATTGTGGACGTGTCAAGAATCTGTTTGCTTTGAAGTTACCTTAATACAGTTGTGTGATTATACATAATCTTCTACGTACACAAGAACATAGATTGGGAACGAGGCTGATAAACAGGAAGGAGCGCAGGGAGGTCAAAAAAGGCGGGAGCTCAGTGAGGGGCAGTTGGGATTTTTGGCAAGTGCGTCATCTTTCCATGTTCACAGTCTTGTTTGTCATTTTTTTTTTTTTTTTTTTTTCTTTTTTTTCCCTAATATTGTTCTCAAGCCAAGGTACTGAATTCTCTTTCATCTTGGACTGCGTTTTTTTTTTTTTTTTTTTTTTTTTTTTTTCTCCCTCTTCTTTTTTTTTTTTTTTTTCATTGCTGTTTGCCAAAAAAAAAAAAAAAAAAAAAAAAAAAAGAGAATAATTGAAATAATTATTATGAATACTCATTCAATAGAATAAAAAAACAAAAAAAAAACAGATGACTACTTATCAGTAGACATCTCTTATGCCAAATTCGGAAAAACCCAAAAAGCAGTATTCAGTTGATAGTCAAAACTTTTTGGAACTAAGATTCTGGGCTTAATCTCTTAATATATCACACCATCCTCTCTAAGGAAGCTTAACAATTTATAGCCTGGAGAAAAAAACTTGTTGAATGATGATCTTTTTTTTAAAACAACAAGTCGAATCAATCTTGACGCGAGACTGCGAATTATTAAATTAAGCTCCTCCTCCAAAAGAAAAAAAGAAAAACACCTGTTCACATAAAGCAAGAACTGGATCCAAGGACGGGAGTGTTGGAGGCTGGGCAGGAAAACTTAAAAAATAAGACTTTCTTTCACATTTTTTTTTTTTTTTTTTTTTGCATTTTTCTTTCAGAAAGATTTTTTTTTTTTTTTTTTTCTTTGCAAACTCCTCCCCCCATCTGGAGGGCGTTCGATGCTATTAAAGAAAGTGCATCAAACTGGGAAATGTGGTACGAAAAGGAATGATGGCTGAAAAAAAAGAGGGAGGTTTTTGTCATCTTCTTACAATAGCGGCGTTTTGGTTCACCTTGTTTTTTTTGTACTTCGTGTGCCTGCAAACGGAAAAGGTTAAAAAAAACGTAACAGAATGAGACAACGAATCTAGAGCGATAACCCTAATAAAAAAAAAACCAAAAAACGTCACTATCCCCGTCTCATCCTCCCATTGCAAGCAAGAACGACAATAAATAAGAAGAAAGACATGATGATCACTTTTTTTTTTTTTTTTTGATTTTGATTTTTTTTTTTTTTTAAATATTTTATTTTTTTTTTGTTTCTAAAACCTGTTGGTCTCTGCTTGATAATTATTTTATTGTTTTCGCTTAGGACTGCTTAAAGGAGGGGAGGTTTCTGAAGGGACGAATTTTTTCTCGCCTTTTGGAACAGAGAACATAGGGGAACTTGAAATTAACGGTGGACCTCGGCAGCATGAAAACACGCCGCTGAACACGGCGTGGGAATTGCTTCATTTATTTTTTCTCAGACAGACCTTCAAACAAGTTTTTTTTTTTTTTTTTTTTTTTTTTTCCTGATGGCGAGCACGTTGGGGGGGCTGTGAGGTTAAAGGCACTTAGGGGGGAGAGGGCTGGAAAAACTCACTAAAAAACAAAACACACAAAAACCACCCTGCTAAAATGACGAAAACAAAAAAGATGACAACAATAACAGCAATAAGGAAAAAAAAATAAAAATAAAGGACAAAAATGATGCAAATAAAATAACAAATTTTTTTTTTTCCCTTCTCACGGCATCCATTACCGCGATGTCCCTCAAGAAGTCAAAATGAGCGAGAGAACTCCACAACATGAGTCCTCTCGTCTCTTTTTTTGATTTCTAGGCCATGTGACGAATTTCTTTTAGTTTTTTTTCCTTTTTTTTCAGTTTCCTTCGTACAACAGTGCACATTACAACAACACCAAAGGACATCAGATATGGTTGGTAATCACCAGACGATTCCTGGTCGGAATAAAAGTGTCTACCCTGCAGGAGAAGTACCCCCCCAATGTTACCTGGATAGCTCATGAAAAGAGGAAAAAATAAAAAAAACAACAATGGGGTAATTTGATACTGCATTCTTAAGCTCAAAGGAACAATGGGGGAAAACTTTCGAACAGGAAAAATTGCTGAGGGATTTCAAATGTAACAAACAAGAAAAAAGGGGAAAAGAGGTCAGGAGTGAAAATGATCCGAAAAAAAAGAAGAGGGGTGAGGGGAAAAAAAAAAAAAAAAAAAAAAAAAAATCGACTTAACAAAACAACGCGAGCTTATGCTTATCAATAATTCATCATGGGCTACAAAGCATGCTTATCTTCTTTAAAATTAACTTGCTGTTAGTGTGAAGGTAACCACTAACAATTGGATATTATTCTTTTTTTTTTTTTTTTTTTTTTTTTGAATTCTCAATAACTAAGATCCGTGATGCCTTCTTCAGGTTCATCAAAATTGTTTTTTTTTTTTTTTTTTTTTTCCCCCACTTCCTTATCAATGCAACTATTCCATTAAAAAAATAAATTAATTGCAACCCACAGATTGGTTTGTTTCATCTCAGGTCAAATTTTTCGTTTTTTTTTTTTTTTTTTTTTTTTCCCCCAGCGAATCACAGTATCACGATTATGACCTATTAGGACCTGATTGTTCAATCCTCTCGATCCGAGTAATAATATGTTTTCCGTGATTCATACGGTGTAGAATTGGGTAGTGCGGCTTTATGTGTTTTGCTAACAAAACAGCGCAGTTTTCACCAAAATCAAGCATCTTCTGAACAACGTAATTACCAAACTGATCACGCATCATGACCACTAATGGAATGCTTCCATCATTGGCTGCTTTTGTGATTGATAGGATAATTGTTCGTCTGATACTTTCGTTTGAGAATTGGTAAACTTTTTCCGCGACATTACTCGCAAATTTATGACAACTCAACTGTGGAAAGATCCCAAGCAGCCCCTGAACTATATCACCATTGTAGTTTGGAGCATTAGTCATGACGTGCTGTACAACATAGTTTCCATTTTGGTTCATTACTAGTAGTTTTACATTACTCGCGATTTCATTCAAAACTGGAACACATGCTCTAGCCAAAGCAGACTTTGGATGCCTTCTGCTATACTCAAGTGTTTTCTGAATTACTCTACAACCATATGGATGAGTAGCAAGTTCCTTAACATGTCCAGCAAACTCTTGTATTATAAAACAAGAGAGATCAGGCATGATTTCAATGCATTTTTGTATTACGTGATTGCCGTTTTGATCAACCACACATGTTGGTACGTTTCCCTTTATTTCAGAAATGATTTCAACCTGAACATCAACAGGTACCAAGTCTAGGGTTTTTTGAATTACACGACATCCATACGTCTGCAGTGTTAAATCAATGACGTGTCCTTTAATGGTACTACACAGTACTAGTCGGTGTTGATCCTCTCCGAATTCTAGCAGTTTCTGAATGACATAATTTCCAAAGACGTCAGTCATAAGTGGAAGAGCACTCGGTAATATCTCATCAAATATCATTCCGAGTTGCCTCCTTCCGAGATCACCGTTTTGAGCAGTCTGTGTTTTTTTTGTTTTTTTTTTGGTTATTATGTTATATATTGGTTGGATTAATAAAAATACCTGCTCAAGCTTTCGTTGTATTAATCTAGATCCTTCCTGATCCCTTGAGAACTCAATTACGTTGCCCATAAAGGATGGAAGCTCAAGACGCCCTCCAGACTTCTTTTTTATTTCCTCAACTAGCGGGTTAGCTTGGTTGCGCTTTCCCTTGCCTCCTCCTCCATGTTTGTCACCTTTACCACCGTGGTATCCACCACCCTTGCCACCACCCATTTGAGAGGCGTTGGCGTTATTGTTGTTGTTGTTGCTGTTATTGTTGCTGTTGTTGTTGCTGTGGTAGTCTTGGTGTGGTTTCTGCATGTGGGGGTTATGTTGATGAGGATGACCATTCAACATGTTTCCATTGTTTCCAAGGTGAGAACGGGGTTGTGGTTGCTGACTAAGAGGCTGCTGAAAAGATTGCTGAAACTGGGGATGTTGTTGTTGTTGCTGCTGCTGTTGTTGCTGATGACTAAGATGATGAACATGTTGATGAGGATGATGAAGTTGTTGATGATGGTAATGATGTCCTTGACGTTGAGGCATGAACATATCAACTCCTGGTTTAGCAGTATTCGTAAAGTTAAGACTCGCTAAATCATTTTGATTTCCCATTTGTGGAATTGACTTCTGCTGCAATTGCTGCACTATCATTGACGCCTCATTCAATCCTCCAACACTTTGCTCTGATGCGACTGGAGCTACAACACTCGGCACACTATTCGCATTGTTTGGCGATGGGATGCTTACATTATTGTTACTGCTGGATGCTGTTGGTGTTGATGCTGATACTGGATTAGTTGTGTTATTAACGCTACTGTTTAGTACCGCATTAAAATCATCCCAAGCCTTTGTATCTTCCTCATCACTGTTTCCTGTTCCCCACTCTCCTGATGCTACTTTGTCCATCATTGACCCGAGTTTTTCTCTCGCTCCAAATCCGAATATGCCGGTAGTAGGTGGTGGTTCTGTGTTTGGTCTTACCAAATTTCTTCCAATCTCACTCGGGTCGCCAACCGTGCAACCGTTCTGCTCCTCATCGTCTCTGTCTCCAATCAGCTTCAGAACATCATCTTCGTATCCCATACCCATTTAATACAGATAGTAGCAGGAACCAATAGTGAATGATATACGTGCGTATTGATAAGGGTTGGGAAGAGGGAAGGGATAAGAGGGAGGGGGGGAGAGAAGGCCTGTAGAACATGACATGAACCGTACAACGTATCAATCAATCAACAGACAGCCAAAGAGTTAGGGCGGCTAACAAGAGTCAATCTTCTTGTTTTTTTGGTGAGGAAAGTTTTTTTTTTTTTTTTTTTTTGGCTAGGGCGAAGGATTCAATAATTCATTTTTGAGTGGAACTGTAATTTATTTTTTCTTTTTTTTTTTTTTTTTTACATCACCTCAACCTATAATACATTGAGATGACTTACTTCTACAGTAACCCGTAAAGTAAACAATATTGATAAATAGAGAGAAAGAACGCTACTATTTCAGTAATCATTCAGACATTCAAGAAACATTGAGTCGGCTGGTTGTTTTCTTGGCTAATCTTTCAGCAGCTTCGATATATTTCTGTGCGACACCTCTTTTGATGAGCTCTGCCCTTGATAAAGGATCCTGAGGCTGCCATACTGGTACAGCATCCGCAATCAAGTTGAATCTACTAAGCAGTCCTTGCATTGTCGAATCACAGGTACCCCAAATTCGTAAATCTGCTTTGCGATCATCAGGAGTTGCCTGCAAGTTGATAATACAAACTTTCTTCGCCTGAAATGGAAAATGAGTAATATGCCTCAAGGACATGCTTGTACCCAAAACGATACAGAGATCTGCTTTTGATGTGTGTTCATCAGCTTCATTCCAGTCAATGTCATCGAGACATTCACCGAAATTAATATGAGTATCCTTAGTACCGCAATTCTTTGATTCGGTTCCAACCTTTGGTGGGTTTGTTGTTGGTGGCTTTGAACCACAGCTACCACACGTAAAGACACTGTGATCATGGACTTTTCTATGAGCGTGTCTAACGTGATAGTTACGCTCATATTCTGTTCCACAACCTGTACATCTTTCGACATATATATCACCGTGAAGTAAACAGTGATCAATGTGTGATTTTAGTCCTGCTTTTCTAAACAACCCGTCTAAGTTAGTTGTAATCACATAGTGTGCTAACTTCTTCTCCATCATTTTTACCATCGCCATGTGGGTAGGTCCAGGGTCGGCATCTAAGCTGCACACTTTTTTCGATGACTTTTTTTTTTCTTTTTCCCTTTCTTCGAGCAGTTTTTTTAATTCTTCTTTATCAGATTTCTTTGTTGACAGTGAGAGAGATTTAATTCGCTTCTCGGTCCATGCTCCAGAGGGTCCACGGTAGTCTCTGATACCCGCACTGGTTGATACCCCAGCACCAGTATAAAACACCGTGTAACTACTTTCCTTCATCATCTTATGGAGGATATCAAGCTTAGCATTCATCGTGTCATCATCATCATACTTTTCCTTGACACGTTTTGCGTCAACTGTTGAAGCCATCTTTTTTTGTGTAATATCTGAGCAAAGTAACTGAAAAGAGTAACAAAAATCATTTATAAAAAAACACCAAAACAAGGGGAACAATGAATAGCAGGGATTACGAAATTATCTGATACGACTTTGAGAATGATCTTTTTTTTAGAATCGGCAGGTCTGTTGTGAAGTCAACGAGAGCTCTCCTTAAACAGTTAGATTACTTACTGAAATTATCTCTCTCTTTTTTTTTTTTTTTAGTTTTTTTTTTTTTTTTTAAATTCTAAAAAGCTGAAACATTCACAACAAAAACCAACAATCCGATTTGACGCTCTTTTTCAATAAAAAATATGGAAATTGAAAATTGGGGGAAAAAAAAGAAAAAAGCGAAGAAAAAAAAGAAGGGGGGAAAAAAATAAAAAGAACTCCCTTGATAAAAGCAAAGCGTCGTTGATGATTTTTACTGATCCAGAATGGGGGTTTTTGGAAGGTTTTGAGTGGGGAAACACTTCAAAAAAAATAAGACATTAATTCAACCGATTACAGGACGCGTAACATAAAATAACATCCCCATTCAGGTACTCTCTCGCGGTTAGAATGTACTCTTCGGTAGCACTTCTATTTCTCTGTTGACTTACCAGTCACATCTACAGAAGACAGGTCTTAAAGGGTACCTGTCTAAACAGTAGTTGTTCCAACATCTGTTAGCGTACTTTTTAGTTCAGGTTTGAGCCCTAGCGTTGTTTTCTTGCAGATTGTTTTTTCTGAGATCCCCCGAACTTTGCTTTGTTACCCTTCGGAACGGATTCGTTAACAGAATCCACTCTACTGATTGCTTTCATACGGTGACGTTTGTTGAGGTATTTAGCATTGAGAGGAACGTATGCGTATGGATCAATAGCTCCCTTTTTAATATCTCCACCACTCTTTGCTCGGTATTGAGATCCTGTGCGAACATCCGATTCAACACGACTACGACGAGATTGACCATCCTTCTCTGGTTTGAGTCTCTTTTGAAGTGCACGTAACTCATCTCTTGCAGCCTGTGCGGCGGCATCGAACACAGCCGGCTCATCATCATCGCTGTCGTTACGTCTGCGCTTTTGGAGTACATCGCCTCCGAGTGTTTCTAGACCAGCACGTCTGGTTCCCTTCATTTCGGACATTCTTTTTTCTAATAATTGTTGTCTCTTGTCTCTTTTGTACTCGTTTTCTGACTGAACAACTAATTGGTTGTTCGCTGATAGAGAAACGTGCATGCCGTCGTCCTTACCTCTCTCCTTACGTGGGTCTAGGATTGTTCCTGCTTGGTTGCTGCTGCTTACGAACTTTTTAACAATCGCATCATCGAACAGATCGAGTTCAGTTTCCTGTCCAGGCATCGCAATTTTTTGTTTTTCTTCCTTGTAGAATACGTTGTTGAATTTCTGTTCACGGGATTTCTGTCTAAGTTTTTTCTCTCGAAGGGTTTTGTTTATTTCCTTCTTGCGTTCCTTTTCAATGTAAAACAAGTACTGCATATGATCTTCTGGAAAGACTTGTCTTAAATGATCCATTCCAAACCTTTTAATACACCTTTCAATAAGCATTCTCACAGCTCTTCTCGTATTGCCGGGGATCTTTGGTTGGGATGTCCATGAGACACATGCTTGAACCATTCCTTCTAATTGTTCTTCTAGGCACTCAAGAATTTCTGGATCTTCACGAGATATTTTTATTGCTAGTCTTGCCATACTCATTGCGGCGTTTTTAATCTCATTCGATCTGTGCCTTATGAAGGCAACACAAGCCTTGATGACGGTTTGTTTCAGATCCTTATCAATAGTCTCGTGGTATTCCATGAGCATTTTACCAAGTGTAATTATAGTACAACTTACCAGGGTAGGGGTTGTTCCTGCGAGTCCAGCAAGAAGGTTTCTTGTGAAATTATTAACCTTTAGTAGCTCAGCATAGGCTGCGAGACATGAGAAGGCTGTATCTCTAGTTCTTGAATTGATTTCCTTTAGGGAAAGGATAACTTCAGGAAGAGTGGCTGTGATGTAGTTGTGTAGTTTTTCAATCTCATTATTCTCGTAATGAAGGACAGCGCAGTGCATAATACAATGAATTCTCTCTCTCTGTGATGATGGTCCAACGTGAGGTTGAGATCTCGATAATAATTGCGTCAACGAATCCAATTGACGTGAAACAACAGCTCCACGTGTTTTACAAATCCTAGCCAAAGCTTTGTATGACTTTTTCTGCAAAGTATAATCATCATACTGCGTGTATAATAATGGTTCAATGAATCCTAACAAGACTTGAAGTGATGCTTCATCGAGATACTCAGCAATGACACATCCGATTTCCATCATTGTTTGATTCTTAAGTTGATCTTCTTCCGACATGCTAACATTCTGAAGGGTGTTTGCGACTTCTTTAAAGACGGAGTTCAATACGTTAGCATCAGCGATGGAAGCGTATGAGCGGAGGGTTTGAAGCATGAGCTGCTTACGATTTTCGTCAACTTCTTCTCTTTCAATAGCATTACAGATTAAAGGAATGATGTTCTTAGCGAAGGTACTCATCAGACCTAAGTATGAGTCTGCTTGTTCTTTAGAAATCATGTGAAATGCGATTGGATCGGACTCTGGAGGAGCTTCACAGAAATCTGTTTTAAGAACGTCAGGGAGTGCGGCTTCCAATTCATCAACTTGATCCATGATTATTTCTGGTTCATCGTGTTTTATTAATTCAACGTCGTCCATGTCTTGGTCTGCTTCTGGATTCTTTTCTTCACGTTCTTCATCTTCCTCCTCCTCCTCGTCTTCTTCGTCTTCCTCAGCATCATCAAAATCTTCATCCATGCTTTCTTCTTCAGGTTCGTAATCTTTGATATATTTTGCTTTTTCAATTAATAAAATGAAAGTCCTGCATGCGATTCGACAGAGATCTGGGTCTTTAAACAGAGTCGTCAGTTCCTTTGCGATGATTCTAAAAGAAGTTCCTTGGCAGAGATCTCTTGGAAAAGTCGCAAATCCTGGAAGTAATTCCCAAATCTGTCTTTGAATACCCAAAATAGTCTTCCTCTCCAATAACTTACTATGAAGAAGTGCTTCTTCCGCACGTTGCTTACACTGAACCAAAAGTGGTGCTAATTTTTTTACAAAAAACGCGATGTTATCGTGAGAAATACTTCTTCTTAAGACTGGTAGCATGTAGTGACGACCTGCTACTGGGTCTTGGCAGAAGGCATCGAACGGAAGCATTGAAAGTATACTTTCAGCACACAGACATCTAGAAACAGCACCAATAGCTGTATCAGCGGATGTGTTGAAATGAAAGTCATCCAACATTCTGATGTTATCAACCGCGAGAGCAACGCTGCATACTTCTGGAAATTTTTCAGCGATATCTCCCAAAGCACTCTTACATAATGAGAGTCTCAGTAGTAGTTTTGCAATGCAATCACATACGTGATCCCAATTATTTCTGTAAGTCGCGTCTTTAAGACATTTTTCAAGGTGCACAAGTGACTTTTTAACAACCTCTGGTTGGTGTGTAACAATGTGAAATGTAATCGATTTCGATAAGACGTTTTGAATAATTTCAGAAGCGCTGTTGGCAACTTTCTCAGGTGCCTCAAACAAACAGTTTGAAGTAGTTTTTATGAAATTTACCAACACTGAAGTATCATCGAAGATAGATGGATTTTTGTAGTGAATCTGAATAAGAGCTCTCTGTAACACTCTGTGATAGAGCGGCATGTGATCAGCTTGCAACTTATTAGGCTCCATTGACAGTAATTTCTGAAGCATTGCTCTGGTTGGTTTGAGCAACGAGAATAAAGATTTTATGCAATTCATTGACTTTCTAACGATAAGATGATCAGCTAGGTATTGCTTAACTATGTTTGATAAAGTATCCATTAGTTTGATGGATTGCCGAGATAAGATACCTTCAGAAATCGATTGCATGTTCATGTCTAACAGCATCAAAAAGTGAGGAAGTCTCTTAGGATCTGGCTTGCTTTCAATGACGCTTAAAATACATGCGAAGTATGAAACTGGAGTCGGCTCAGCATCTTGTTCTCTAATCAAATCTGTTAACCCGTCTTGCAAGTTCTGAAGATCTTGCCCCAACGGCTTTCTGTTCTTGAGTCTGTTCTTTCTCTCAACTCTTTTCTCTTTCTTCTTTTGTGCAAAATACAAATCTCTCTTCTTCTTCAACTCAACCTTTCCTTTCTTACCCATGATGTGTTGATGTGGGCTGTATGTAATAACATAAATAAAATACGTTTTCTAAGAATGGTTTGCTTGTTGTTTTTTTTTTGACACAATATAAAAGTTCTCCCACTTTAAAAAAAAAAAAAAAGCAGGAGAGAGCGAAGAGTAAATTACGGAGGTAAGGTAGGCAGGCTTCAGGAAAATAATGAACACAAAATAGTTTTTTAGTAAAAACAAATTTTTTTTTTAAAAAAAAGCCACCAACTTACATGAACTCTAAGCACGCACTTAAAAGTACGATTTATTAGGAGGCGAGAAGATGTGAAATGGGAGATGCAGTCACTGTCAGCTACCCTTAGCCTTCGGCTTTGATGTAGCAGCTAGCAGTGAGTGGAGCTGTTTTTTTTTTTTTTTTTTTTTTTTTTTCCCCATCTTCAACCACCTGTTCGTTTGAAAATAAGTATTACGAAAACAATAATAGCCATACCTTATTAGCTCCAGGTTGTGACAACTTTGTGTTTTGTTGTGCACTTTGTGAAGATTTCGACGAGTCTCCCTTGAACATAACAGTGCTGGAGTTGTCCTTTCCACTTCGAGCACGGAGAGCAGCGAAGTCTTTGCTTGCGAATGAGTTAGTTTTTATCATCGATTTTCTACTTCTAATAAAACTATTACCATATCCCATGCTGTTACTCCTTTCTAAGATGTCCATTACTGATTGTGATTGTGAATCGTCGACTTCGATATCAAATTTTATGGAATTAGAAGTTTGGAACTTCATCAGCTCATGACGTCGTTCTATTAATTGCTGCTCACGGAGTTGGGCTGCTTCTTCATCTTGTTGTGGTTGTGTGTTGTCAGTTTGCTCCTCGTCATCAATGATATCGAGAACAAGATCAGAATCGTTACTGTCATCGTCAAGTATCTCTTGTGGTCCTAAGTCAGTCTCATCTTGAGTCATGCGTATCATGGATGTAATTCTTGCAAGTCTTGGTGGTGCTTGTGTTGGAGATGTTCCCGAAAATGATCCAACACTAACTAAACCAGATTGACTTAGCGTTGGATCTTCACAACAACTATCAAACCATTGCTTTGCTTTCTCTTGAGACTTCTTCCCACCTGCTCCAAATACATCTTTTATTTTTACTGCACTGTCTCTAAGCTCTCGCTGACATGCCTTCATCGCTTCTGATCTGTCTTTCTCAAGTTGTTTTCTTTGAGAAACTTCTTCCTTTCGGCGTTTTACTTCTTCTTTTGACCGCTCTCGTTCTTCCTTGCGCTTTTCACGGTCTTGCTTTTTTTGCTCTTTTTCTAAGTCATTTTCAGCTTTTGATTTTCTAGTTTTTTTTTTAGACTTCGGTTTTATTAAAATCTCAGAGTCTTCGTGAGGGAGATCGTCGTTTTCGATGGCGGTGGTTTCCTCTGCTGGAGGCGGTGATTCCTCTGTTAGTGGAGGCGGTGATTCTTCTGTCGGTCGTGGTTCCCCGTCGACTTCCTTTTCAAACTCTTCGAAGGCCTCATCGAAACCCTCAAATTCATCGAACATCGCTGATGCTGCTGCAGCATCAGCATCCTCATTTACACCGCTGGCTTCAGTTGGTTCCGCTGATTTTGATATTTCTTCATTTTCCTTTATAATCGTCTTACAAGACTCATCAATTGGTGGGTTCGTATCTTCCATTTCCTTGTAGTGAAAAATAATATTTTAAAAAATAAAAAAGGAACGATTCCGTAGAAATAATAAAACAGACCCGTTTGGAACTATTTTTTTTTTTTTTTTTTTTTTTTTTTGTGATCTGTAGTATAAGATATGATAAAATAAACTAAATAAGAATGGCCAAACTACAATTGACCCCGCTCGACACGGGAAGAAGGGTTATTTCGCATTTGTCTGACTTTACTCTGTGACCTTAGACCCTCCGCACGAAGAGGAGGGTATTTTCGCAAAAAAAAAGCCAGAATTAGTACCCCCCTACACTAAACTAAGAAAAAAAATACAACCGCCAACACAGGTACGCGCGCAGGGGATGCTGTTGGTTGCTCACATTGGAGAGGATGTATAGAACTGAAGACAAGGAGGAATAAAAAAGAAAAAATGAAAAGTGAAGCATCAGGAAGTACACAATCCATAAAGAAGATTGCTACAGCCAGTGCATGGCATTTTCTTTTTCAACGCCCCAGTCGTTTTCTGAAAGTTTTTTTGCTGTTTTGTCAATCAGTTGTATTTTTGATGGACCTTTTACTGCAAAAAAAAAAGGGAAAAAAAAAAGAACAAAAAAAAAAAAAAAAAATAGAGGAAAAAAAAATTCCATCCGCATAAAACAGATGCCCCACTTGCTCATCAACATCGTCCTCAGATGAAAATACAAAAGATTGCTACCAGCGACACTAAACTAGACTTTCGACACCAAAAAAACAACAAGAATAAATACAGAACGATGCTTTTATGGCTCGCTAGCACCCTCCCAGTACAACAGCTGCTTGGTTCCGGTAGAGATGTGAGCTCTGGAGTCGTCTTGTCTCTTTCCCTTTGGTGGTTGGATGTACATCGATGGATCACCCCTGTGGGTTTATTTTATATTGTAAAAATATTCTAAACAAGAACACATGAAGCTCTGCTCTATAATAAGTCATTACATACATTGTTGGCTGGCTATGTGTGGAATACTCTGCACCCTTTCTTCCACGATGGTCTCCAGTGCTGTTATTGTTGTTATGAATTATTTATGTTATTCGAGTCTTTGATAACAACAATAAGAAGAAGACATACAACTGCGGCATTGCCTGTGGGTTAGCAATATTAGCGACAGTCTTAGTTGCGGTGTTGCTCAATGGTTTCTTACCAACCTGAATAGACTTCTCAACTGCTGCAGAGGTGCCCGGGCGGCGGCCAATTGACTGCTGCTCTCCAACAAGAGACGTTGGTTCCTTCTCTGCGACACGCTTTGATGGACGAGGGATTTCATCATATCCGTTACCTTGTTTGTTTGACGTCAACATGTCCTTGTGGTCTCTTGCTTTGCATCCATATCTTGCAGTTCTGTCCCAGTCGATGTTTCTGTCCTTTACGTTTGTGAATCCCCACGACAATGGCTGGTCTACTGGTGCCTGTTTTGGCTTCATACGGAAATGCCTTGGGTGGTCAACTACCTTACCATAGCAATTATCAAATCCCGCTGGGGATGACCCTCCGAAATCTCCCAAAACCATTTTAAACTTTAAGTAAGATCTGAAGGGAAAACGAATATAGGGTTCGGCCGAACCTGAGGAGGAGAAACAATGCCTGTCTTACCACAACTTCTCAGCATCACCATTCCCTAGATCTGAGTCACGGCATACTTGTATTACTGTGAATTGTAATGTGAAATCCTTTTTACTAAAATAATAACCTCACTTAGAGTCGTACAATACCAATACTTACAACATATTATTTCCTAAAGCTGGGACTATGATCCCGCAACTTCGAGTGAAAGGGAACTCTTTGAATACCATAACGATACATGTAGATAACGTACAGTAATCATATTTGTTTAAACAAACTAATACCTGATATCAGTACAGACTATGAAGTGGTGCCAGCAGGTGGAGGGGGAGGAATGTCTTGTCGAATGTTAGTCTTGGATTTGCCTACCAACCAAACTTGATCATGACGATGGCCTAAATTACACATTTGAACAGCTAGTGCCGCTACGTCGATATTTTCTTCACTAAACGTAACCATCACGATTGCTCCTCTTCCACCATCAGAACGTGTGTTTACTACAGCGAATGAAATAGAACTTGCGGATACACAATGTGAGAGTGTCTGCCAGGGTGAGAAACCAGAATTTGCGAAGAACAAAGTATTTCTATTTTGAACCGACCGACTTGCAGAAGATCGATGCGTTGCTTCAAAATCAGTATTATTAAGAACAACTGGAATCACAGCTGTGACGGTACAACCATCAACACAAACACCGACAAGTGATTGAAGCTGTTGAACCAATCCTCGCAATAGAGGTGGTGATGGAACTCCGTTAAAAAGAACAACGTAACCCTCACCCGTAGTCATTGTCTCGCATGACTTAATCCAGCCTCGGTGTTCACCCATTGCGTTAGTTATATGAGTGACCATTTCATTTGGTAAAGGATCACTTATTAATCTGTTCTTGTTAGAAACAAGAATCCAGGCTGAGTTATCTTTTCCTTCCAAACACGATCCGACGCTATTCGTTAAGGGCTTTCTTCTGGTTCTTAGATTTGTAACTTTTTGACTTTCAACAAAAGTTTGGACTCTTTTCATATTATCTTTCATGGATGGCGTTGAGGACACAACCGCTAAATTATCCAACGTCAAAGGACTGGAACTATCTTCTTCATCTTTACTTTGAATTACAGTAATGTTTTCGGGTGTTTTCACAACAGCTGAGATTGCCTCCACTCTTTTGATTACAGGTTTTCGTATAACAGGAATCACATGAGGAGAATTATTCTGAACTGTTGGTAAACTAGAAAAAGTGTCGTCAGGAGCTGTTACTTTCTCAAATGTTTGTGTCGGTTGGGACTTTGCTGCTGTTGGTGTTGTTACTCTTGATATTGGTGGCTGGAATTCGGAGACTTTCTTCGGAGGAAGTGGAGCTTTAGGAAATGCAGAGACCTTACACCCAGAAGCCACATTATTAGTTTCCAACGGACTGAAGAATGAATTATCAGACTCTGGAACAACATCAACAGGAGAAGGCGGACGAGCTTGTTTTGGTGCTGTAACAGCAGTGCTGCTACCTGATGACGATGACGATGACGATGATGATGGTGGTGGTGGAGTTGCTTTTCGTATTGATTGTCTTTTGGCTGTTGGCTTCACTCGAATTTTAACTTTTTCCGGTTCAGGTTCATCAATCGGAGTTTGCTTTCTCTTTGCTCGAAGTCTCTTGTCTTCTTCAGTATCGATATTTGTTACCCGTCTGTTGAATTTGACATTCAAATCAAGAATACTTTGTCTATCAAGAACATCATTCCCAATACACCAGCTGTACTCTAATCGTCTTCTGGGATTCCTATCCAACCATCTAATCGAGGGCATCTTCTCAGCACCAGCTCTCCTTATCTCTGCTAACCAGTAGTCTTCATTATTATTATCGCTAACTACAGCAACAATAGATCCTTGCCGCAGGTATATTTCTTTTGGCATTTTCAATATTGTGTATTGCACAGTGGCTTGGTTGAGATAAGAGTTTTATATAAAAAAGCAATACAAAAAGAAAAAATGACTTTGAATCCTCTTCACAGCAGAGGGTGAATGGCAGAACAATGTACCTGTAATGAGTAGAAGAAATCAACATTAACAATGACATTAAAAAAGGTTAAATATTCTTTCTAAAAGACAATCACATTCCCTTACGAAGGGGAACTCGTGCACGGAGTAGTTTGTTCTTTTCTATTTCATTCTGCGTCTGATGAAAGAGCTGAAATCCACAACACAGTTCCACATTGGGAACACCGTAGGAATGTATTCATCGCAGTAACAACTGACTCTTGGAATATTTTTTTTTTCAGGAAAAAAAATAATATCGGTCCTCTTAGCCAGCCAACCAAGGCCAGCTGACTAACAGAATTCGACTTTGGTAATGATCCTGCTGCAGGTTCACTTACAGCAACCTTGTTACGACTTTTGCTTCCTCTAGCTGAGAAATATTGCTGGGATTCGAAAACGATGTAAGCGGTTGCCCGCAGAGCTACAGTATGAATGGAAGACTTAATGTAGTACTTCGATTGTGATATTCGTACTCTTTGAGAAGCAGGTCCTTAAACACCTCCTTGTTATGGTAGTCAGTTATTGTTGTTTGTTAATTTTAATAAATAGCACGTAGAGTGTCTGAAAGTACTCCCGTAGGATGTACTCGAGGTCATGTTAATAACTCGAAGAATAAATGACTTGGACTACAACTCCTCATCGTTCATTACGACACCAGCCCTTCCACGTTTGACAGCAGAACTCCTTCCTGCTTCTGAAGCGGTAGAATTGCCGTAATACTTTTCATCCAGAATAGCAAACATTTCCTTTTCTTGTAAGTCGCGGTATTTCCTGCCTTCGTTTCGACGATTGAGAGCAAACACTAAGAGATACAAAGTACAGCTCACGCCGAAGGCGTACGTACACATTCTGAAGAAGGTTGTTATCCAACTGAGTCTTTTAATAAAGAAACGAGTAATTGCAACATTCTGAGGCGTCATGAGGTGAGAATTTCGCTCAACTTCAGCGAGGAAGGTATTCCGGTAGGTTTCCCTCTCAATGGGTGGGATGAACATCTCGACTCTCGATAAAGAGATGAGAGTATAGGGGCTGGCCTTCCCTTCTTTTGCTAGTAACCTTCCAAATAGAGCAGCAGGTGTGTCTAATATAGGGTATTCCATAGCAGCAGTACTGTGGATCATGGTGTTGTAGGTTTTGGTACTCGCTTGATAGAAGTCAGGATACTGCTCAATTTTTTCAAAGATTTCAACAATCTCTTTCGATAGTCTCCTCCCCCTCTTAATCTCCTGAACGAGATCTAACGTTAATGAGGTGCAGTCGAGGTCACTCATTTTCATATCTCCACCAACAGTCTCTGTAAGCTCCCTGATCCGATCCATATCTCTAAGTCTTATAACAGGGTCTCTTGGAGCCTCAGGAGAGTGCGCTAATTTATTATACGTGACTTTTCTTTTCTTCTTTACATTTGTTGGGTTACCCCCTTCAAGCAGTTTAACATCTTGCACGACTTGGTTTTGCAGTACTCGTAAATAGTCTTGATAGCTGTGACTCCATCTCCGCTGTATTTTTAAACAGCGAGTCATATTATTTGATAAGGTACTATAAAGCATAAATAACACTCTAAAAACAACAATTATCATTTATGAGGCGTCTTCAGATCCTGAACACCTACATTTTCGAAATAGTTTTTTCTTTCTTTTTTTATTTGTTTATTTTTTGTGTTATTGTTGACAGTATAAAGCAAATTGCTTTGAATATACAGCATGCTGTATATCAAAAAGGTATAGGTCAAATAAAATGAAAGCCTCATTTTAAGCACTTTCACACAACTTGTCAATAAAAGAGTGTGACAGAACTGAGTTTGGGTCGTACTCCCTCTTTGCTTTTTTAAGCTCAGCAAGCGATTCCTTAGCGTGAGATTTAATTAAAGATGTCGCAAACTGATCGTTGAATTCAACTTTAGCCCAGTGAGGAGTAGCTTTGTATTTTAGTTGAAGGGGGTTAGTTAGTTTTTTATAACGTTCAAAAGAGGCAGTTACCTCATCACGTTCACCCTCTGGAAGATACATGATTATTCCAACCCAAGTGAATAGAGCATCTTTATTAGTACTGTATGCCGGTGATAAAAAGGCTGATGATGATGACGTGAAACGAGTTTCAATTGGTGATGGAGCCGGAAGATCTGGATTTACTTTTAATAATGATAATAGTTCCTTCACGTATGAGATTCCTTCACCAGTTGGTTGAGAGTTGGTACCTGAAGGAATACAAACTTCATATACCCATTGATGACCACCACACTCAAAAGATAGAATATCCGATGAGTCTGCAATACGAACTCCAGATCTGTTCTTCCAATACTGAACTTCAGCCTTGTTTACTTCCTTAATGAACTCACTGTTTTGAGTCTCTCCCTTAATTAGTTGATCTCGGTAAATTGCAAAATTCCCATTTTCAATTTCCTTACCCGTCTTTTTCAATAACAATTCACGTAGTGGAGATGTATTTTGCGATTCTTTCTCCATCGTGTCGTCCGAGTGAGCTTCAGTGGTTTCATTGCATACAACTTTAATAGAATATTCCTCACCAGGTATGAACATGTATTTCAGGTGTTTATGATGTTGCAAATCTTTATTAATTGTTTTGAAAGCAACGTCGTTGGTAACGACAGATACCTCTTCACGTAGATTCTTTAAGTGAGTACACCTGAGGGTAAGTTGGGTTGTGATTCCTAAGGTACCCAAATTGACTTTTGCTAAAGAAAATAGTTTTTGTTTAACTGGATCAGTCTCCAATGCAGAAAGACTAACCACACCTTTTCCCGGAGTAGCTACACGCAGAGACGTTATTTGTTCTTCAACAGGTGGAAGAGAAGCTCCGGTTCCATGAGCTGATACTTGTGTCCATCCAGCGATTTCTTGATCTAGAATGGATGAAAAGTTCTCAAGAGTGAGGTTATATTCTGAAAGATACTCCTGTATAGCACGTACAGTACAGCCAGCTTGAATGGTTATGGTCTTTTGTTCTAAGTCGAGTGATAATACCTGATCCATATTACATAGTGAGATGGCGTCAACATTATCTTCAGGAAGACCAATACCGTTGGGTGATAGAGCTGATCCTACCACTCTGAGTTTCTTAGTAGAGCTTCTCAAGAGCTCCATCACTTCATTTTCACTCTTCGGCCTGTGAACAACAGCAACACATTTATGTGTTTGAGAGTAATTTTGCAATTCTTGCTTTCCGCTATCAATACCAGCTGAGACACTACGAAATTCAACTTTTTCATAAGCCACTCTACACGCTGCCGACGATACCAACAATCCAATTAAAAATTTTCTTCTCTTGACGAACATCTTATTAGGTTCTGACCAGTTAAAATGAAAATACTCAAATAAAGTTATCATTAAAAAAGGCTGCCTATAAATAGTAATCACTTGTCTCCCCTGGTAAAAATAATATACCAACATTTGTACGTATTCTCCAAATGGGGAGTGAGCAGTATGCCTGAACTAATATAATGAAAGAACGGGGGGGGGAAACAAAAATGGGGAGGAGGGAAACTTAAAACAAAGAATGTTCGAAACATTATTAAGAATTGATATGCCGGATTTGCTTATTTGACGTGGTGACATCTATCCGACAAGGTAAAAGGACAGTGGAACATGTAATTCATGTTTTGGATCTGGCTCCGTTTTTTTTTTTTGTCGTGACAGACTTGTTCTTAGGTGTGGAGGGGGGGTTTTTTTTTTTTCAAAAACTGCCAACCAAAGATAACACCAACGAGAAAAAAAAGCAAAAAAAAAAAAAAAAAAAAAAAAAAAACAGAACTCGCACAATAACGTAAACAACAAACGACATTACAACCAGATAGTAAAAAGATGAACTATTCATATAAGTGGTTTTGATCAACAGATCTTTTTCTATTGAACTCACAGATCTGCTCGACTAACAGAACTGCACTCTCTTCTTTCAACGATTCCGTGGCAGCGCTACTATTTTTTGCACTTCCAACTGAATCCATAGCACAATAATTCCCAGAATCTAGAAAATAAAGGGAAAAAAAAAAACTTAAAAAACTATGGTTGCAGAGCCCTCGCAAATCAGCCCAAAAACAGGATCTAATAAACGGCTACTTGAAAAGAATATGGGCTGGCTGATTATGTGTTCCACCAAGGTATCGGTTTGATAGCTATTACTACTACTAATATGTGTATCCTGTAATTATTGTGAATGGGATTTACATCAGTAGTTTGGGTTCTTGTTGGTATTAACAGGTTAGTTTGGTGCAAAAAAAAAAAAAAAAAAAAAAAGGGCTCTTCTAAGTGCATAACACACTTTTAAAAGAAAAAAAGAACCCACATCGAGCCCAAGAGCACATATTTTTAATTGGTAAAACACACAAACACATAAAAAACCGAAAAAGACTGGCCCGCATGATTCTAAAGGCAAGCAAACAGCGTCCACGTCACACTGGCTATGAGAATGTTGCATGAGACGGTCCCAAGAATTATTTTCAAACTAAAGTACAAGTCTGCACAGATTCTACAGTTCAAGCAAAGCAAATCAATAACAAAAAAAAAAAAAAAAAAAAAAAAAAAAAAGATTTAATACAACAAAAAAAAAAAAAAATACAAGTAATCTTTGTGTCTGACGCACAAGATAGAAGAAAAACAAAAATAGCAATCGAAGTGTCAAAATGTTGACACAAAAGCAGAACAGATGAGAATAGTAATTGGGTTAGGAAATCCCAAGGAACGAATTAGGAAGACAACGTATTCTTACCACTTCCACTTATCACAGCATCCTTAGCGTTTCGAGCAACACTTGTTACTTTGCTAGCTGCGGACATCATTTTTGACTTGATAGATGTTAGCGGTGTAAGGGGAGAAAACGTGCTGGTGGTTTCTGTGGACGAGTCAGGTTTTCTCATTTGAGCAAGACCGTCTGAAATGAAAAAATCAAAACGAGAAGTCAGGTGGTCCAATTCACCTTGTTCATCTGGGTTTAGTATTTCCGTCTTTTCTTTTGTTTGAAGTTCACGGAGGCGATTGTCTTCATCGCGAGTCCATTCTCTGATGTTGGATGTACTTCCGGATGCGGTCGGTGCCATCTGTTTAAGACCCTCATTTATAAAGTGTTGGAATTGGGTTTCTAGTTCCGTAAGCTCTTCGGATTCTATTTCCGTCTTAACTTCTTGAGCTCGAAGTTCTCGTAGTCTGTTATCATCAGCACGTGACCAACTAGCTTTCTGCACTGTCGGAATATTCTTCCGCTGCACAAGTGGGACTTTTGATACGAACAAACTGAGCTTTCGTCGAATTGGTGAGACACTTTTATCACATGCCTTGTCTTCTGGAACGTCAAATATTTCTAAATATACAGAATAAGATTCATTGTCTACAGGACTGAGAACCTCTCCCAATGCTATCTTATTAGTCATTCTGCGGTACTTTTGTTCGGCTTCTTCTCGGTAAGGATTTTCTGCTTGGCAGAACTCACACTGGAGAGTACGATGTTTATTTAGCGTATTACACAACTGACATCCCCAAGGAAGTAATAATTGCTTGTGTAGAGGAAGAGGTTCCACTACTGTTATTGCAAGAGGTGTTTCTCCTTCTGTTGATGCAACAATTCTTATGTATTCCTCACGCTGAGTCATTTCTATACCGTTAACACCGATTACTCTCATACCTACTTGAAGACCAGCTTCATGTGCTCCACCGCCTTCGGTTATTGTCCTGATAGACAAGTCACTAGCAATTCCAAGACCTAGCCTTCCATCTTTCTTTATTGCGACGCATGTTCGGGTTGCGCCCTCAGACATGTTGGGAAGGACTGATTTTAACGAAAAAAATAATTTTTTTTTTTTTTTTTCCAAAAATGTTTTTTTTTTTATAAAAAAAAAAAAAATACGATAAGGAACACCTATGGATTTTTAGATGTGAAAAAATACTAAGTTCCGAAAATGACCATTACGACTACAAAACCCTTTGTTAATAAGTTCATTCAATTTATATTGTCTTCCCAAGACTAGTAGTGGAAGACACTCGTTTTGAGGGGGTTTTCGGGACATATCAGCAGCCTCAACAAAAATCACAATACAAAAAAATCTCTGTAGGGTGAGCAGGCAGTGAGAAATAAGAAGTAGAAAATAAGAAGAAGAAAAAAAAAGAAAATCCGAAAAATCGACAGCTAGAAATGGAAGTTTCTTTGGCTGAAGGAAATGAACGTTTAAAAAAAAAAAAAAAAAAAAAAAAAAAAAGCAGAAGTTCAGAAATGGCGCATATAAACCAGTTGAATACTAGTGACAAGATGATGAAGTCATAAAACTAACTAACGCGGCCAATTTTTTCTATTATGAGTTCTCCTCCCAACAGTTTTATTACAAGGATGAGATCTTTTTTTTTTTTTTTTTTTTTTTCGGGATGAAAAAAAAAAAAAATAATCATAATCATAAACATTATTTTTCCCCCTCCCCTCCCCTTTTTTTCAGTACCTCAGAAAAATAAAAAAGTTAGTTAAGTTAGCAAAAATACAGAACTGATGACTACGAGGGCCCGCATCAGTAAGGACCCAATCGCGAAGATTGTAGTTTTATAGCTTTGATCAACTTCCAGCTCCCACCTTGCCCAGAAGCTAACAGGTTGAAAAACAACTAAAGAAAATAAAAGAGAAATGATCCGGGATTGGGAGAACGTGAAAAACATAAAAAAATCGTCTTTTTTTATATACCGCATCTTACTGTATAATACGACCATGTGTGCCATATGCCCACATACAACAGAAACAGAAACCCCCCTCGAGGATCGTTCACCCCCAGTTGTCCAAAGCATTATAATTGTACTGTGGGCTTACTGAAAGCTTTATAAAAGTACCACAGCAATTGGACAGCACACAGCCATATCACTCAGCAAGAAGTGAAAACAAATGATCAGGCAAGACAGTCAGTTTATGGCCATAACCGTGCCGACGGGAAAAAAAAAATAAAAACAACGGAAAGATGTTGTAAAGTTAAAAGAGAGAGCAAAACAAACCTACCGAACTAATAAATTTACACTCAGATAAATATATATTGCCGTAGCACATCATTCATGGTATCGTGGTTCCAAGTTGAGCAACAATTGCTTCGTTTACAAAGAACAACACAGATGGAAAGAAAATAAATAATACTTTGTAGTCATGAACTCACCTATGCAATCACTTAGCTATAGATGAGAACAAACAATAGAAGGAATTACGTAAAAGAACGACTCTCATTTCGGTCATTGTCACAAGCTAGATGATTTAGTTAAAGGGGATGGATAAAATCCGCCTATATATTTTTTATTTCCCTGCTTGAGATTTTGAGGCGTCATTCAGATTTGAAAAAAAAAAAAGGGAAAACCTACCAAAAAGTTATAAAAACACATTGCTCTGCTGTTCCACAAAAAACACGTAAGTTTTCCTTTAAAGAAAATAGAGAGAACGAAAAACTCTCTTTTTTTTTTTTTTTTCAAACAAAAAAAAAATTGGGGGAAAAAAATTGACACTCCACAGCGCTTGCTTAACATCTTCGCCTTTTTATTGTTACTAAAAAAGACAGGTGCCGATTCTTTAAACTAACACAGCGACGAGTCAAAAGCAGCAGCTGTCCGGAGGAAGTCAATAAAAAAGAGTTAATTTATCGCATATTTTAATCCTTGATAATGGATACAAAATGCATATATGAAATTCTTGGTTTACAAGAATCATAAAAGGGGGTTATGCAAGCACACGGAAAATTAATTGCCTTGTCTTAGTTACAACCAACAACTAATTGTTGATAAAAAAAATACAAAAAAAAAAAAAAAAAACACATTTATCAAACACCATAATCCTAAAATGGAAACACACGAGAAAAGATAGTTTTTTTTTTTTTTTTGGGAAAAACTATAATTCCACAAAAAAGTTTCTGAAATGTCCGATCTCAACATGAAAGTTTCCGAAATGGACAGCTCCACACAAAAAAGTTTCCGAAATGGACAGCTCCACACAAAATAGTTTCCGAAACGGACAGCTCCACACACGAAAGTTTCCGAAATGGACAGCTGTTTTTTTTTTTTTTATAGCTTACTGCCAGTGCATTTCGGGGTCGCCCAAAGTCATGGGGATTTTTTTTTCTCCCAAAAAAAATTTTTTTTCCTACATAAGGCAAGGCCATCCGACGAGATGAGTGAAATACACCGAACCTGTGTGACCTGGGGCTAGGCCTGACTGCGCCCCTGGATCGGCATAGCTCGGTATGTGTGCAGGGCCAGGTATAGGGATGGACGAATTTCGGGTAGAGACACTTGTCCCGACTTGTCAGCTCATACAACCATGAGAATTCAGAGTGTATTAAAATACTAGAGGTGCATCACAAGCGTCAGATAGGAGACAAGAGAAATCCAACATCATGAATCTTTAGAAGAGTGATACAGCTCGGTATGTGTGCAGGGCCGGGTCACCTACGCAGAGACAAGTCTCCGCTACACGTCGTACCAACCAAGATGAGGTATGAGAGCGCAAAAACCAAGTATACATGATCAGCGGCCTAGGGCTTGACATGAATAGCTGTGGAGTGGCGAAACCATTTAGTGTTCTCAAGTCTGAGATCACCTCACTGAGCCACACAGTACTGTCCTCTCGGAGTTTCTGTGAAAGTAGCCCACGGAACACTTTTCTAAAGATTCAATCAGCCGAACTACTCCGCTACTGACTTTCACTTGATTAGCGAGCTACTAGTATATATTATTATGTCACCTGTTGAAGGAGTACTAAGAGGTTGATTCAGGCCCTGCACGTATTAGTTGTAATTACAGCACTTGCTTTACCTTAAATTACTCCTTCCCTCATTGAGAACCAACCCATCTCGGCCATCCCGGTGTATTTGGGAACGAAGAAAAACCTTGTTTTCTTACCGAACAGCGAAAAATCCGAATATCACTTTCAGTGAATAGCGAAAGAAAAACCTTTCCGTTTACTGAACAGCGAAAATGAAATTACCTACCATAGCAATTTTATACGGGAAAAAAAAAGTTGTTCACTAGCGAAAAGTTTTTTTGGGTGCAGGCAACGGAGAAAAAAAAAAAAAAAAAATTCATTTTGCCAACAAAAAAAATTTTTTTTTTTTGCTGTCCATTTCGGAAACTTTCGTGTGTGGAGCTGTCCATTTCGGAAACTATTTTGTGTGGAGCTGTCCATTTCGGAAACTTTTTTGTGTGGAGCTGTCCGTTTCGGAAACTTTCATGTTGAGATCGGACATTTCAGTAACATTTACGTGGAATTAGAGGTTTTCCCTTTTTTTTTTTTTCTTCTGCACTGAAATCAGTATGCCAGATTAGACAAGAACCAATTGGAGAAAAAAAAAAAAAAAAAACAAATAAAAAATTCTCATAACAGAAAAATACTATTGTAAAGTAATGTCACAGTACTATTTGGTTCCCTGTGAGTGTTAGCTTTGTGGTTGAGTTTTTGATAGTGCGTATGTGACTATGCCGTTACAATTTTGCATTAATTTTGCAACTTAAAAAGAAAAAAAAATAATTATTATTTCGGTGGGCATCTCCGGGATTCGTTAAACGTGATTCGGGTGCTTATTCTCAACTGAGTACAGTGAGAGAATCGAACAAAAAGGGAAACTGCAAACTCTCAAAACGAGAATCAAAGACCAAATCATCTGATTTTAAAAAAAAAAAGAAAATTCACACAGGTCTGCTATATTGCAGTTAGTCAGCTATAAGATTATACAGCCATCACAAAAAATATTTCACTCAGGTCTATCTGAAGGTGAGTTACCAGCCACAAATAGAAGACACAACAGAAAGGATAAGCCACGCATCGAAACGGTACTGTAAATTCGTTTTATTTCGCTCATTTTAAACTAACAACAGACAGATAAGAATAGTATTCAGGGAAAAAGAACAAAAAAGAAGAACAAAAAGAAAAACAGGGAATGTGATTATTCCTCTTGAAAATTGATAAGAAAAGATTTTGAGCGGCGTCACTTTCATTCGAAACACGTCTACCTCTACCTGTGCATATAAACAACACTAGCGAGTGCCGATTATTTCAATTTGTTAATAACAACTAACTAAACGCGTAGACACTCACAGACGCATACATTCATTTCCCCTGCTATGAAAACCTCTTTATTGTATTTTTCATTTAAGGTGACAACTACAAATGCAACACAAAAAAAAACAAAAAAAAAAGCAAAACAGACAAGTGTTATTCAACGTGCGTGAGTCATGACTAGCAGACAATTAATTTAATATTGTTCAGCCTTGATGTGTACTTCTATCCAAATCGTTGACCATACGAGAAAGGTGAGAGTCTGGATTGTCGAGTAGAGTTTTTGGAGTTCCTTCTTCTGAAATATTACCTGCATTCATCACTATAATATGATTGCTGTCGATTACCGTATGAAGACGATGTGCTATTGTTATTACAGTGCAATCACTGAAGACATCTCGAACTGTTTTTTGAACTAAGGCGTCTGTCACTGGATCAATACTTGATGTTGGTTCATCCATGATAATAATTTTAACGTTACGAAGCATAATCCTAGCGACTGATATTAGTTGACGTTGTCCTGATGATAGGTTGTCAGCATCGCTTCCGACTTCTTGATTAAGTGTAATTTTTGTGAGACCAACTCTGTTGATTGCTTCAAGAATCTCTTTGTCGCTGTGATTATTAAAAGGATCGAGATTCTGTCTAATAGTTCCTGTCATTAATAGTGGCTCTTGCGGAATGATACCGAATTTGCTACGGAGATCAGCCAACTTCACACCTGAAATTGAAACCCCATCAATAGTGATATCACCTTCACTGTGATCAACAAGTCTAAATAAAACTACTAACAAAGATGATTTTCCTGCTCCCGTCCTTCCAACAACCCCAACCTTTTCACCTCCTTTCACAGTAAAACTAACTCCCTTAAGAGCAGGTGGTAATCCAGGACGGTATATCAATGTTGTTTTATTAAACCTAATCTCACCTTTCTGAGGCCAATCAGAGGACATAACCATGTTTAATTCAGCTGATTTGTCATCATAGCCTTCGGCATATTCCGTTTCTTGAGGAAGCTCGTCAGTGTTATATTGCTGAAGTCGTTCTAGAGACGTCATGGTCAGACGTAAGATAGAAAAAGTGAATGAGAAATATAACAGAAAGTATGGAAGTAAAAAGCAATATGTCAAAGCGAGACCTAACTCACTGGTAGTGAAGCTTTGAGGCCCCCAGATCATGTAAGTCGCTGCAGCAATTGAAATAAGAGATGCTAAGAAGTAGCACCAAAAATTCTGCCATGCAATCACCTCAGACGACACAAAGTTATAACGGTTGAGAGCGTTGACTTTTTCTCCAAAAAGTGATTCACTGGAATCGACCAAGTGCATGCTACGTAATAAAGTTCTTCCCTGTCCATGAATTGTTTCAGATACGGCAGTTAAGACGGGACCCATAGAATTGTTTGCGAGTCTTTTCAAGTCTCGATTAGTGCTATCAGCAGCCTTGGTCTGAATAATATAAACAATAGTAGTCACAAACAACACTGCTAACACTGGAGGAACAACAATAATCATTACAACAAATAGAATTATAATAGTCCAGAAGAAGTTAGCGCAATGCTCGATGAACTGAGCTAAGAAATTATCGACCACCGACATGTCACTGCTTAGTCTGGAAACAATTCGACCACTGGGGGTCTCCTGATGCCAAGATAACGGAGCGTATAATAGTTTTCTCATGACTTGGTGATGAAGTGTGGCTGAGGCTCTGGTGGTTCCTCTACCGAAGAAAGTGCTGCTTAGAATCAAACAAATAACCATACAGACACAGGCAGATGCATAAACGGTACTGTAAAGAACCAAGTCTGGTTTGGCGGTTGTGAAATTAGTGTAACGATTATCTAAGTAGTCATCGTAGTTTTCAATCCAAATTGATAGCCATCGATCACCAAATCCCATAAAACCATACGCTGAAGCACAAAATGACATTCCTAGTATCAGATTCGTGTATCCCATCGCTTTGACATATTCCTTTGTTAACCCTTCACGGATTTCTCCTTCTTCTTTAAGTTCTGTTTTAAACAATTTAGCACTTGTCTGTTGTTCTTCTACAGTTGATTTCTCCATACTAATTTGAACGTCCTTCGATGGAGATGACTCTTTTGGCACATCATCGAGGGAAGTCGAATACTTGGTTGAGAACTCACCGTCTCTGTAGAATTGTGAAAACTCAGAAGCCGGATCTTGAATGAGAGTTTTGTAGCTGCCAGTGTTGCTGACAATTCCTTCTTTGAGGAATATGATTTTATCGGCTTCCGGAATGAAATGAAGTTGATTCATAACCAACACCACAGAGATGTTATACTTTCTGGAGTACCGCTTTAAAGAACCAAATACTGTTGACGCAACAGTACTGTCAACAGCTGCAAGAGGATCGTCTAATGCGAGTAGCTGTGGTCTTCCATAGAGTGCTCTTGCGATACATAATCTGTGTTGTTGTCCTCCAGAGAGTGTTATGCCTCTTTCACCAATAGCTGTTTCAATTCCCGCTGGTAATGTTTGTAGATCTACGTCAAGAGCTGATGCTTTAATACATTCAATTAGTCTTTTGTTGTTTAGCTTTCTGCCCATTAAAATATTATCTCTGATATGACCAGATACAACAAATGATCTTTGTGGAACATAACCAACATCCTTATTTACTAACACTTTTCCTGTTCTGCAAGGCATGTCACCTAAAAGAGCTGAGAGCATACTCGTCTTTCCACTTCCAACTTTTCCAACAATCGCCGTGACCTCTCCTTTACTTATTGTAAGTTCGTTTGGAATGGATAGGCTGAAGGCATTGTCACTTTGTTCATTTTTTTTAGATTTTTTCTTGCTATCCGATGTCGGTATTTCCCAGGTAAAGATTGAACCCTCATTGAACTCAGCACCATTCTTTGTGGTCGAGTCGCGGACTTGAACTTCAGGGCAACTCAAATACGTACTCAACCTGTCCATTGCAACAAAAAAAGTAGCCATGAGAGAAATTGATGAGGGGATAGCAGTAAGTGCAAGTCGTAAAGCTTGGAAGATTGTTAAGGCTGCGAATACTCTTGATGCCTCGAGATCAAAACCGAGACCTCCGAAAGCAATGAAGGTTGCACAAGATGCAAGAATCGGAGTACATCTCCCCAATTGCACGCATACCATGTGATAGAATCTAAACTGCTTGATGTGAACGCATTCTTCATCACGGCTTTCGTTGACAGCAGATAGAAATTGAGGCTCCCACGCGGAATATTTTATTGCTTTGATTCCCTCAATAATTCTAGTCGCAATAGCAATACGTTCATCGGCTCCGTTCAGGGCGTGGTGTTCAACGATTGTTGTCAAGTGAGCGAGTTTTGTAGTGATCGCGAGAACCACAACAATTACAATAAACCCGAAAACACAAGTCCAACCAATTGTAAAAAACAACATCACAATACCACCAGCCAACGACGACAACGACATCGGAGCCATTGCAAGCTGCTTGAAAGACTCGTAAGTCTTAAAGATGTCGGTACCTAAAAGGGGTCTTTCATTAATCCCAGTAGTGGTAACAACTCTGTGAGCCTTTGATTGCAATAACGTACTCGCCGTTGATAAAAAAGCCGAACCAAAACGATCTGTAAAATACTGTCTGCTAGTGCTAGTTGATATCCCTTCAATTAGTAGTGCGAGTACGAGAATTGGAAGATAGTAGGAGGCGCTGTCGGTGTTGCCATCGTTGATTTCGTCAATTAATTTCAGTAGAAAATAAGGCTTTGCAACGGTACTCGCCAATCCTTGAAGCAATGCCCAGGCAAGACCGATTTTCAATTCAGATGACCACAAGTCAGCGAGGACCCACACTAAGCTGGGTTTTCGATTTTCAGCTTCGGCATTTTTCATCTCTCGTTCCCACGATTCTTTGGCACGTGGAGCAACTACCTCAGTCCGATACCTACCAGGAAGTTGAGGTACTTGTCCACCCTCCAGAGGATCATCCCTGGTGAGACCTCTGATTACTAATGGAGTCATCCACCACATGAATAGTCTTGACACTAACCCAGCATCATCTGGATCTACTCCTTCGTATTTCCTTTCAAGTTCTTCATCTTTTTCGTACATCATCCATGACGGCATTTCATCATCTCGTGAGACGTCACTTTCATCATCACTTTCGTGATACGGGTCCGTACAGGATTTCGGATTCATAAAACTGGAGAAGAGAAAATATTTTATATTAAATTAAAGATAAAACAGAAGTACTGACTGAGCAACAGTTCAGTTACTAACTGATTCAATATCTACGTGGCTATTTGCCGACATCACGAACCCATCACACGAAACATTTCCATTATATATCCTTCTGAAATAGAAAGGCTGTAACGAATACTGTAATAACCAAGTAAGCCATCGAACAGCGTAAAGTGATCATGGTAATGACTATTTAACATCGTGTAAATGAATTGAAAAGCTACTTAAGCCTGCAGGGACCATATCTTCTTTGCAGTACACTCTTCGCCCCCATTAGTAACAGTGAAGTGTCATATTGTTTATCCCATTTTTTTATTTTTTGAGAAGGAGGATTATCCGTTATAATATTAATCCACTGATCGATATCTTCGGATGGCTTTGAAGGATCGAGAGTGAGGACTTCCCTTCGGAGGTCTCGCATACAACACTTTCCATCTTTTGAAACACTCTCAATGCTGTCTTGTAGTTGAGTCATATAGGTTGCTACTTCCTCGAGATGTTGGTCTCTAATAGCTTCAATGAAGGACATTTGATTGCCTTCTTTGTCTTCTTTAAAAAGGTCTAACCAAGCTACAAGCGTGCTTTCAGTTATCAAGTCTTCATTCTCTTTGAGAAGAAAAGCAGTATCACGTCTGAGACAGACTCCCAACGACTTAATGACTTCTTCGGATTTATTTCCAAAATATTTTCTAACCTCTTGTTCGATTACACCAACTGACAAAAGATCAATATCTGGGTTCTTCTTTTTATCGACGTCTGAGTATCGATGAGTTGGAGAGTCGTCTTCTTCTGCTTCTTCCGCAGTTGGGTCGTCTGTGACATTTAATTGACTTTTAAACTTATGGATCATAACGTGTTGGTCAAGAAAGACTTCTTCAGGTAGGTTGCCTTTTAAGACTTCGCTGAAGAGTTCCAAGTCAGCGTCGTATGCGAATCTCTCAAGGGCGTCAACGATGCTGTATGCCCATTCGAGTTTGTTCTCCCATCTCTCTTCCAAATATGAATTAAAAAATGAATGAAATCGCTCTCCGTGTAAATCCCTGTGAACAATATGACCATAATCGTTAGCATCATATTTTTGATCTCTGGTTGCGGCTTGTAGTGCTACAGCTGCTGCTTTTCCACCAACGTTTAGGTCTCTTCCAACTTCTGGAAGTTCTTGATGGCTGACTGATAAAATGTATCTTGAGACCCATACCTCTTGAACTATTCGTTCAACTATTCCCTTGCTAAGACAAAGATTGCGAACCCTCCCACTGCATTTTAAAAACACTGGAACAGAACTGCTGTAGCCCATTCCACGTAAGTACGGTCTGATCCCCATTTTCAAGTTCGTGTTTTCTTCTTCGTCAACATCTTCAACTTCGAGTATTTTAAATTTTTCATAGAACTCAGACATCAGTAAGAACGTGCTTTGTTCACAATTTTTGGTGAGAATCGTACGTTCTCCTTCCAAGATTCGATTCTTTTCCCTGCTTTTATCGAGCACTTTGGTTAAGAATTGTACTCGTTGATCCTTCTGTTCAAGTAGTCGATTACTCTCATCAAGGCTGGTGAGTAGTGTTTTGTTCAGCTTTAAAGCTTCACGGTGAGATACGCGTTCTGTCTCAATTTTCTTTTGAAAACATTTGAGAGTGACAACAGCTTTATCAGATTTCTCTTCACTTGTTCGAAGCTGTGCGCCGATTCGTTCAGAGAGTCTGACTAATTCATTTAACCTGTGCTTGCATAGTTGTGCTTCAGTTTTAGCAGAATTCTTCTCTCGAAGTAATGATTTGTATATTGTTCCGTCAACGTGGGAATCAAGCTCTCTACGAACTGAGATTAAAGTTTCTTCTGAATGTTGGTTTTTTGAAGTAACGTGCTTTAACGCTTTCTTAAAAGCTTTCGACGATACTAAGTGATGATTATGTTTTTCTACATTGTCTAAAAATAGTTCTTCAGGTGCATGTTGTAATTTCTGTTTGTGGGTTCGAATATCACTCGATTTAGCTTGCCATATAATATCGTCAGCGAGAGTCAATTTTAGTACAAAATCGTCACGGCCTTCTTCATCATGTAGGTGCGCAAAGTACTCCCAGGCCTGCTGAAAAAGACGAAGACGAGAACTAAGAAGATTAAACGAGCTTGTTTTACTACTTTGATTATAATCGCAAGACGGAGGTCTTGGGATAAGACCAAACTTATCATTCGGTACTACCAACTGACCTGTATCAGGATACTGCATTACACTGGTGGCTTTCTTAATCCCTTCAATGCTGTGTCTTGCAGATGTCCCTTGAAGTCTTTGTGGAAGTGTTTTGACACTTGGTATATTAGGTATTAAGGAATTTCTTTCTACTCTGGCAACACCTCTTGCGAACGAATCCATCGCAGGCATTGATGAGTTATTAGTGTGGCTCTTTTGAACACTACATGCTGAAAATAAAGAACGACTGCTCGCATCGGTCTTATTCAATGATGAGGCGGCTCCTGAGGTTGGGGAGAATGCTGAGAACGCTGACACCCAACTCATAACATGTTGCACATCTGAAAACATAAAATTATTATTTTGATTGGATGGTTCATAACATGATCATTAAACTCCTGTTTTCCTCATATTTATTTTATTGTTTGGAGGGGGGAGATAAACAAAACAATAATAAACAACATTATGATAATACACAGTCCTTTCCATTTACCGTAATGAATGAATTGCTACACTGCGAGTCTTACTGGATTTCTGTAACGAGGATGATGCTCGTATCGATGGTCTGCTTTTTTTTTTTTTTTTTTTTTTTTTTGTGAAGCTATTATTTCAAAATCAAGAAAGCCAACGATGCAACATACATACCTAAAGTACCTTAGGAAAAAAAAAAAAAAACTTATTTTTTTTTTTAAAGCATTCTTTTTTTTTTTTTTTTTTTCAACCAACGTTAAAAAAAAAAAAAAAATGATTCTTCCAGCCCTAAATGACCCAAGGAACACCCAATCAGATAATATGTCTTATTTCTGATGGTTGATGCACTTAATGTAAACAAATCGGATAAGTTTGTCTGTCCGGAGAGACAACACACGCTAGTATCCTAGTGAGAAGATGTAATGCTGTACAAGTCTGGCAACATCATAAGATGACTTAGCTATTTCAAGTCTATCACGTCTAATTATCATTCTTTTGTTCGGAAGTATATAACGAAGGTCATACGCCAGAGCCTCTTTATCACCGGTGATATTCAAAATCTCAACTGCTACTCTGGTGTAATTACCGCGAAGTTTTATTTGAAGAGGAAGCTTTCCAATTTCAGTTCTATGAATAGCATACGGTAAGTCTTCATTTCCTGAAACAGGTCCAAGTGGTTCCATATAACCAGATGGATGCGGGCTAATTAAACCATCAAATGGATGCAGGCCCCACTTCAAATGACTGTTTTGTAAGTGCTCATACATCTCTTTGTTTGGTAGAAATTTAAATGTTTGCGGAACGTCTTCCCCGTTTATTGATAAGTAACACGGATCTATATGTCTTGGTACTGGTAGTGCATCAGATACAGGTAAGATTGCTTTCTTTAGTGCTAGTTCTAACTCGTTGTACTCTGAATCAGGCGTTTGCGGAGTAATTCTCTCCAAACCTTGACTTGCCCTGGTATAGGTTTCACTGATATCCGGCTGCTTTAAATGAAGATTCTCAGAGTGTTCTTGATTCCATTGGTCATAAAACCAATGGAGCTTCCTCCCCGTTCTCCTTAACATTTGTTATTCTGAAAGAACAGAGGGATAGGAATATATATGGCTGTACAGTTTTATTGTTTCAAAAAAACGTAGTTGTCTATGATATTGTTTTTTTTTTTTTTTTTTTTGGATTCCTGTCTCAACACAAAAGTAAAAAAAAAAAATTAAACAAATATTAAGTAACAAGGTTCAACAAACACAGCACTCAGTACTCACAGTCCTCTTTCAGAATTCTTCTTTTTTTAACTCCCAAGGGACTTGTTTTCTTTCTTTTTAGTTCAATGCACCGGAGGATGAACAGAAGAAGATTGAAATATAATTCTGGATTAGTGTTTGCTCACTTCTTTTTTAAAAGAGCAGTGTGTCTTTGATTGGTGCAAATATGAGAATTCGAATTAAGTTTTTTTTTTTTTTTTGAAAGAAATTGGAAATGTGTACAAGCAAGAACATCATTTTGCCATTTTTCGTTTCTTCTTCTTCTTCTTTTTTTTTTTTTTTTTTTTTTTTTTTCCTGCTTCGAAAAAAAAAAAAAAAAAAAAAAAAAAAAAAAACCCTTCCAGGCCCTCACTCTAATCGCACTGAGGATCACCAGTAGCAAAAAGTACGGAAACCTAATGAGGTTTTTATTTCCTCCTTTTGAGTACTTCAAGGTAATACATAACTTTCTCCTTCCCTTACCTCCCCCTCCCCCCGAATTAGTATTTTGTGTCAATACATATTTTTTTTGTCAACATTAATTCAAAACCCCTGGCTCCGTAGAAGTGGAAACGTAAATTGTTTCCGCTCTTTTGGGGCTGGGTTCAAACCTAAACAATCAGAGTGCATGTACCTTATGTGCATTCTTTTACAAATTCTCTCTTCGATTTTCAGTTATTTATACTTAGGTTTAAAGGAAAAGATAAAACTTATTTTTAAGAAAAATTAAAATATTTTTTTTTTTTTTTTTTTTTTTTTTAAAAGACAAAAGAAAACGAAAATGGGGGTGAAAATGAAAAAAAAAAAAAATAGGAAAAAAAAGTTCGAACCAAGAAATGTAGGTTCACCACCCAAACATCTTGTATTTTAATACTTTTTTTTTTTTTTTTTGAGTTCTGTGTTTTTTTGTTTCTTTTTTCTTATTCATTCTTATTCTTTTTTAAATTAACTTGGAAAAATTGGCGATGATACTAATTTCTGGACACACCTCCTTGTACACAACCCAACTATAGAGCTTTTCCTGTGTCTTGGAAAACGGAGAAGATAGACTTTGACCCTGTAAATAGTTTTATTTATTATAAATAGTAATAATACGGCTTAACCAACAGGCAAAGCACCGTTCCACTGTAAGGATGGCAGTACAATGCTGCCATCGCACCTCCGATAACCAACAACTACTTTTTTTTTATTATTAATTTTTTTTTATATTTTTTTTTTTATATTTTTTTTTTTTTTTTTAATATATATATTGCTCCGGTGGGTTCTTTCTTAAGGGAAGGGGAATCAACAGGTTAGCAGATTTGGTGTCCACGTGTTCACACGTATTCTGATTAATCTATTTTGATAGACGAGTAGATTGTCCACACGAAGATTGATGCCGCGCTGAACCCAATAAATCCAGTGAGGACAAAGAAGAAGTAGGACACCTGTATTTGTTTAATTTTTTGCTTACTTTTTTTTTTTTCCCTCACCAATTTAAATAACATTTTACATACCATAAACATGTACCCAAAGTATAAAATAGATGACACAAGTGTAGGGATGTGAAGCGCTGTTGCATAATAGAAAATGCAGTAAAGGTACAACCAAAACCCGTATGATCCAGAAGTTAGGAATGATCTCCACCACCAATTGTAGTCTTCTCTCGTAAGTTGGAAGTAAATCATGACGATGGTAACTTCAGCACAGGTCACAATCAAAATTAAAAACACCAACGAGAGGAATCCAAACACGTAGTAAACTCTACCCTGCCATACCGACGACAAGATGAATACAGACTCAATGAATGCGGCTCCAAACGGAAGGATCCCAGGAAGTAGCATCGACTGTGGGGTACGTAGATACCTATTTTTTTATGTTGATGATTGTAACCCATCTAAATATTATATTTTCTTTTTTAAACTTAAAAACTGGAAAAAAAAAAAAAAAAAAAAAAACGAAAAACATACCACGGCTGTGGAGGAATCGTACGAGGCACAGCGTTGACCTTGCACACCATCTCAATAGCTGGTTTCTTAAATCCAACGACGGCACCTGTTTTTTTGTTGTTGAATAAGAAGGAAACAATTAGATCAGATCTCATTAATTAAACAAAACAATTATACATACCAAGCAGGCACAACACTAAACTAACTCCAAGCCAAAGAGCCATGATGGTGAGGATGGTTGTGAAAGGTACAGCTGTTATGTTTATTTTTTGTTTATTTTTTCTCCTACATTTCTAATATGATACGACATGTGACAATACTTATTGCCCTACTACGATAACACATACCAGAAGCAGAGTGCTGAGACCACAACACGAGGTTGAGGCAGAACCAAAGAAGGACGACCTGTCCAGGGAAGAATGTTCCTGTTGTGGTTGTGCTTTGTGTTATTTGTTTTTAAATGAAAAGAAAACCCAAAAAGAAGATGATCATATGCATACCTACAACGAAAATGTGTTTCCATGACCTCATTCCAAACATCTTAAGCATCCTCGACGAGGTAAACCCAGCGTACGATCCAAGAAGGACGAACAAGAAGATGAGAGCTGATAAAAGAGCACCTCTGTTTGCAGGAGATAAGAAACCAAACAGAGCGAACACAAGAGTACAAATAGACATCCCAAGAAGCTGAGCACCAGTACCGACGTAGACGCAAAGCCAAAGTGCTGCTGGAGGCTTGCGAAAGACTTCTGTGTGGACGAGTTTCCAACCAGTTTCTTCCTGTTGTTCCTCAACGTTGTCGACGTCGTTGTATCTGTTGAAATCCTTGTGAAGGGCTCTCAATAGAATAATAGCAACCATCACTGATAAGAACACAGCTACCAACAATGAATTAATAATTGCAAACCAATGAACTCTACTCTCAGTTGCTGTTGATCTCAGATAAACGTCCCATCTGGTGGACCAATCGACGTTTGGATCTTCAACCCACTTGACGGAGTATGACCAAGTAACCTTTCCTGGTGTGGTTGTCAATCCCTTACCAGCATTTAGGTTAAATTTTTCATCACAAGGGTTGTCCTCGTGGTCGACACTGGCAGGTGAAACCTGGAAACCGACAATTCTGTAAGTTTCTTTACCCATCTCTCCATCTTTTCCCACTGCAGGCTTCTGCTTGTGGTACGAAATAGTAAACGCTAAATGGTTGTTTAGAAATGTTTCCTTCTGCTGCATGGTAGCTGCCTTTGGAAGTCCCAACGGAAACCCAACCTGAACTGCGTGGTTGGAAGTAAAATTATCAGTGCCTTCTTCGGCGACTGGTAAGTTATCAAGAACCATGTTTCCACGGTATTTTTGTTCAATTCGGTGTTCAAATTGTCTCATTTCCTTCTCTCCATACTCTTGCTGACAGATTGCCTTGCAAACCTTATCTTGCAATACAGCAACAGAATACAATGAGATTTCAATTTTATCACCCCATAATACTTCTCCTAAGTTTTGTGATCTTGCAGTGTATCTTCTACGTTCCTCTTTTGGTGGGGCACAGAATGGCAACGAATACCACTCATAAGGCATAATATTTTGGATAGATGTCAGTGAATTCACTCTAATACCAAGACCATCACCAGCGTTATAACTGCTTGGCATTACCCCCGGGATGTACACCCCCGCAGCGGTGGTCATGAGACACACCAGCAATAGTAGTTTCATTGTGGCGGTCTTATGTTACTGTTTTTAAAGAAATAATGAACGTGAATTCAAATGGTTTACGATATCACTGAGAATACTACTTCCGTCATCTGCTTGGCATCTACAAGAGGACAGGACAGACGATAAAATAAAAAAATAATAATGAAATTGGAAAGGATGGAGGAAATACGAAAACAGATGCCAAGAATAAATTGCATGAATAAAGAAAAAAAAAAAAAAAAAAAAAAAAAAAAAACTGATATAAGAAAAAAGTTTATATTCAAAGTTTTTTTTTTAATTTATTCATTTTTTTTTTTTTTTGAGAATTTTGCTATTCAAGGGTTCACTAATATTTTTTTTTTTCGCAGTTCAAGGCCAAAACACTATTCCTTGGCTATTGGTCTTTAATGTGTATTCTACAACATGCATGCACCCTTCCTCCATGAGGGGTAACTATCTGGATATGCTTCCCAAGAAGACTTCAGCTCTCAACCATTTGCAGAACAAATGATACACAAACAAAGATGATTTCCTTTGAATAGCGAAAAGTTAATTATTGAAATTGAACGGCGAAAATTACTGGATACTCCCCTGAATAGCAAAATAATCTATTACAACTCGTCGAGACTCTGTTTATAGCACGCAGCAAATAACTAATTGGGTTCAACGTACTGACTGGTGCTATATAACAAAGGACTTCGTCCTCTACTCCCAAAGAGCGTCATTGGCTTGACTTTAAAAACAAGTATGTAAATAAAGTAAAAACCATATTAATATCTGATGTATGTATGAGCATCGTTTCCTTTTTTTTATTTTATTTTATTTTATTTTATTTCTTTTTCGTTATGATCTATCTATTTTTATTTTTTTTTTTTTATAATTTATGCAACAATTACCTAATTAAACAGAGGCCAATCTGGCTCGTCTAACAAAACCTGATCAGCAGGTTTTTAATGAGTCCCACAGAGACTTCCCCATCCCTGAAAAACCTCCAATGAACTAAATCTCACCAAACACATCGTTAAAAGAAACCACAACAATGAGGAAAGTTTTTTTTATATTTTTTTATTTTTATTTTTTTTTTTTTCGGTTTTACTTATTGTGTCCAAGCGAGAACCTATTTTTAAAAAAAAAATTAAAAAAAAATCACATGCCAGGGGATCGAACTGGCCAATTCATTTATTTGGGATTGACGGGACGACAGGATTTATGTGCTCATCAGTATCACCGAATCCGTCATCATGACGATCAAACCTTGAGGTTGGAGATACCTTTTTGACAATGCAAAATTGTATAACCTTCTCTTTCCTTTTAAAAAAAAAAAAAAAAAAAAACTATAACAAGGAGGCGTTTGTAAAATAGACTTACTTCTCTAATCTGGAAAAGCATGTTTTCCCCTTTGTTCGATTCCCGAAATGTTTTCAAAAAAAAAAAAAAGGAGGGGAAGGAAAGGGAAGGAGAACCGTAACAGACCAAAAATTGTAGAGGGGGAAAATAAAAATTTGCGGCGGCTACGACATGCAAATTATGAGAATAACATATAAAACGCTTATTTACAACAATTTGATTGCTGAGGGCATTTTTTTTTTTAATTATTTTTGACGGAGGACAGACAAAAAAAAGAAGGCACCCCATGAACAAACCTTCTCAGACATTTAAACACATGTCTTTCTTCTGGAAAAACAAAACAGATAGGACTAATTCAAGGCTGTCTAACTGCAGCACAATCAAGACAAAACAAAAAAAACAAAATCAAACATAGCGATGCACACAATTCAGCGATACACTGCAGTTGATTAAATCACTTCTTTCAATTAGAAACAATTTCAAGTTATTGAACAAGATTTTTTTTTTTTTTTTTTCTTTTTGAAAAAACTCAAAGTCAACATCATCCTCGTCGTATAGCAATGAGTGTTAGCTCCGAGATAAGGCAAACGTATAATGAGTTCGAGAGAAAAAAAAAGGAAGGGAAAATGAGACATAAAATATTCTATTCAGGTTTGCGTCCGTGCTAACAAAGGTCTGGCAACAGAGTTGTTTACTTTGATGCTAGAGGGAAATGAAAGTAGGATTTCATTTTTTTTTCCCCCTGGCAGACAGAAAAATACCATGGTTAATAGCATTCCATTAATTAAAAAAAAAAAAATTTAAAAAAAAAAGTTTTTTTTTTGCTGCTTTTCTTTATTTTTGTTTAAAAAAGAAAATTGACAAACCAATCATATTTCTCAACGTGAATACTCTCGTTGAGTCTTTTTTTACATGGTATGAAAACACACCAATGTTGGTAAGAGTGGTGGTTTTTTTTTATTTATTTTGTTCGTTTAATAACATTCTTATTGCTATGCCACAACAAAAATTAAATTCCGTTTTCCATTCTTTTCGAAAGAGAAGCTTGCACCAAGATTTCAAGGCTCAAGTTACTGCAACAATTAAATTGAAGCCCATCGTGGAACAAGAACTCAACTATAAAAACGTTTATAGAGAGGGGGGAAAAAAAAAAAATATTCCACAAAAGGAACTAGGAGGAGGGGGACGATGTGACAGACGATGATTATATAAAGCTGTTGTTGTGGATTTATTTATTTATTTATTTACGAAGCCTAGGAAGCCAAAAGCCAGGAAAAGCTCACAGGTAGCAGTTATATTGCTACCAGCAACCGTGAGATAGGCGCCTTCAGCGATCGGGAAGGCGAAGCTAATAAATGTTGCAAGAATTTAAAAAAAAAAAAAAAAAAAAAAAAAAAAAGTTGACCTTGCAAGTTACCAAAGCAACTATGATGCAATTACTGTTGGTGGTATGAAGAAACAATAGTTGAACGATATCAGAAAAAAACTGATATCAGTCTTCGTAACCTGTTCTAGTAGAGAGAGCTTTAGTTCATCGATTCGTCATAGTACTCATGGGTGAGTGAGCTTTTTGGGAAAATCATAAAAAAGATGCACAACAAGGATAAGCTGATCAGGCCTAAACCGTCAGGACAACTGATTCAACACTTCTCCTCCTTGTGAAAAAGATGTCATTGTTTTTGTGGAGAAAAAAATACCTTTTACTGACCCTTATTACGGATTCAGGCCTTGGAGAATTCCAGGCTTGTTTAAATATTTATATAAAAAAAAAGGAGGAGAAGAAGAAGAATAAAAATAAAACAAAAATAACAAACAGCAGTACCAACACCAAAAAGAAGAAATCCCACTTTTTTTACTTTTTTTTTACTCGATACTTTTTGTGTTGTTTGTGCGCAACCAGGTACAAAACCCTAATAGGTTAGTTACGCTGCACGTTTCTCTTTCTACCGAACAATGGGTTTGTAGGTACAAAAAAAAAAAAAAAAAAAAAAAAAAGCGCTTTATTTTCACAACCAACAATCAACCTGCTTCCCATATTGGGGGAGGACCGCTTGTTTGAAAAAAGCTGGAAAAAAGCTACTACCGGTATTCCGAAGTAGCAGCAGCACACCCTTCAGGTACTTTATTTTTTCTATTAAGTAGGGCCAGGGAAAAGTCAAAAAAAAGTAAAAAGGGTAAAAGCTTACCTATCAGTAACGAACCTGATTTCTGTAAGACTTTTAAATTCCTTAAACAAGAAGACTACCAAGGCCACGAAGAGGCAACAGTATCGAGGACAAGGTTTAACAGAGTGCTCTCGACACCTTGTGAAGGAGATATAACTAATTAGTTCTCAGATGAAACCGAGAAGGGGGAAGAAGCACAAAAAGTAAGAAAAACATATGGTGTGAAGTAAATATTACATTCTTCAAAACACCGACCAAACCTGTCTTTTTCACCTTCAAAAATTATGTTTGTGTTCTGATTTTTTCACCCACCAAAAAAGGACGAAATCAGAAATTTAAAATTCACTTTAAAACTCGCAGATGCCTTTCGGTTCTGAGCTGTTTTTTTTTCAACGAATAGGAGGACAGATGATGAAGTTTTTCTTCTACAACTGTGTGCCACAAGTATTTCACGTTTTTACTTCGTAGCGGTAGTCTGAAAGCAGCTCTACATGGTTTGGTACAAAGTTGATTTAGGGAAACCACCTGACTCTGGATTGATACTTTAGAGAGAAATCCCACCCACAACGCCAATGATGGCAAGCTGTCTAGGGTGCGCATATGTTGTTTGGGACGCCCAAGCTCAAAGAATCACAACCTCCCTGAGAGGTAAAGATTTATTTTTTGATCTACATAAAAACAAAACAAAAAACCTTATTTGTCGATGGCATAATATTTCATTTCTTTTTTTTTTTTTTTTCTCTTCATCACAAAAACAAAATATTCCACTCCTATCAGGGGGGAAAGGTGGCGTGATGGGTAGACAGCAGTGAGCCTTTTTATATATAAAAATACGAGCACCATGCCTGATCACAGATCACGGAAAAAGGAGTGAAAGACAGCTTTCCTTCAACACCAAAAACCTAAACTTGTACAAGAAAGAATAATAAAACAACAAATAATCGCTGTTATTGAATTTCACAATTCGTATTATTTTTTTTATGTTTTTAATTTCCATTTTGTTTCCCCCCCCCCCCCCCCTCCCCCCCCAAAAAAAAAAAAAAAAAAACCTCAATAAAAAACGAAGAAAAAACACTCACAGAACACCATTGCTTATTCAAGAGAAAAGGCCTAAAGTAATCAGTGAAACAAAAAACATAAAAAATAATCGGTACCCTACTAATGATTCTCACACTTGTTTTTTTTGTTTGTGCGCAAGCGGAAACAAGCCTCTAAAGTAAGGCGGTGTTAACGTCGCGATTCTCTTTCACTCGAAACATGTCGTCAAGATGAAAAAAGAAGGGAGGGGGGGGGAATGGGGGAGATGAAAACGCAAGCAAGAGAGCGCAGGATAAAATCAAGCAATGATAGAGGCGTTTATCTTCGCAAGGATCCGCAACAATGACACGGATAATATACCCAATTCAAGCTAATTAATAAGAAATAAGAGGTCATTATTTGAAGAGAGAATGCAATAGGAAAGAAAAACGGGTTACGAGAGGAAGGGGAAAAAAATGCAAAAAGATTTGTGGAAGCTTTTCCTTCTGGTGACCATGTTTGCGTTACATAATTACAGCTACAGCACCGCTAGTTAAAACGACAAGAAACCAATAGCACCCGAAAAAGCGAACTAGAAAAACCAGAAAACAACAACAAGTCAGTCTCAATGCATGTGGAAGTCAGACAGATATGTGAAAAAGGGGGAAAAAAAAAAACTTTTCTTCTTCATTTTGAAAGAAAAATAGGGTCGTTAGAAATATGTGAATTATGATTCGAAAAAAAAGATGAAAATCAGGAACGGAAGAAAAGAAAGAATAGGCGAATTGAAATAACTTATGGACAAAAAGGATAACGGGGGGGGGGGCAATAACAACGTCGCTTGTCTTGCTCAAATCTCACTGCATATCCTTTGGAGATCAAGAATCATTTTAGGTATCTGCCGACTTGCTTTTTTTTTTTTTTTTTTTTGTTGTATAATCAAGCTCAAAGGAACAACATAAATGACTGCAAATAAACGATGTCACTGGAGTCACCAACAGTAAACATAATTGAGCACCACTTGCCTATGTTACCGTAACAGTTTTTTTTTTATAAAACTCAGATGAGTATTTTAAATTAATAACCAAAAAAACGTCTTGAAAAAAACTTCACTATAGCCAGCGAACAGCAGGGAGGGCGGCCTTTTTTTGGCATTAGCCGTATATACTGGTATTTTGATACGAGAACCGTATTAAATGTAGTTCACGATATGGCGAAACACGTTAACATACTTAAACGTAGCACACCTTACTACTAACAAGAAAACCTAAAACAAAAAGGAAATTTGATAGCTCGCATATACGGTCGACAAGAGGGAGAGTGCCATTCCCTCGCTGCACTCCACTCTCCCCCTAGCTGTCACAAATGCAAATCAAAATGCCCTACTTGGCTAGTCACTATAATTAAACTCCCTGAGGGCGACGGGATTGGAAATAAAAGGGGGAAAGAAAAATTGTCTTCGGTCATGCCGCTCCCAAATTAAAAAGGGGGGTGACCAGAACATCCTCATATTTCACACAACCAAGGGAGAGGAGGACACCACGCGGACTAGCTGCTGTATTTAGCAACAATCTTGTCCTTTGGGAAGTGCTTTGAACTTGTCCACTTCTATGGTGGATAACATGCACAGTCTTCCGTTCCTGCTCAGACCTAGTGTGTAACTTTAAACGCAAGTTGCTTTAATAATTAGCAAAAGCAACAATGAAAACGGGGGGGTTAACTGTTCGATTTTATACGTAAAATACAAACGTACTGTATCATGAACAACACAAACGATGAACTCTCTGCAATTGACGCAAATACGTTACATCATAACAAATGTTTCTAACTTATCTGCACACACATCTCTTTTTCCGTGTTGTCATTCAGCGCAGTACGGAATCGAGTTATTCAATTACGAATTAATCGTGAGCCCTGGGAAACCAAAACGATGGATGGGAGTGAAGGTGGCAAGAAGCATGAAAAGCAAAATAAGAAACAAAACTCATACCAACTACTTGAAAAACCAACCACGTAGAAAGACAACGTGTGTGTAGTTGAAATAGCAACACTGTGAGGCTAGGGGAGAGGGAATTTGCAATATTTTGAAATATATTTATTAAGAAATAAATATCTGTATTGTACCAGAGTTAACATTAGTAATAATACAGTTGAGTAAAAGTTATGTTAGTACAGGGAAGCAGGAGTGGGGAACATGCTTTCTGCATTTTGATTTTTTTCTTCGCCACCCCCCACTAAACGTTTTTGAATCGCGCGAAATTGCTTCCCTTCACAAGATAAAAAAGTAAACCTAATAATGATACAGATATATATAAGAGTTTACAATCCCATATTATATTCCTCTGAATCCAGTTACGTTTGTACAATAGTAGTTTGTTGGTGACAGAGGTTCAACCTTGTTTTGTACGTAGTATCTGTAGGACTTCCTTACACGAATTTCTACTTCACCTCCTTCTTCAATGGGATACGAAACCAAACTAGATTCACCGTTCATTTCTTGATCGTTTACCCATAAAGAGAATTTCTTATACTGAGGATCTTTCTGTGCTATCATACACTTGAGTTCCATCACAGTGGCATTACGATCGACATCCAATTCTAACGATCCCTCCCTAGCAGGGTGACGAGCTTGAATAAGCATTATAATTGTGTTGGGTATGTAACCTGTGATGGGAAGGTAAACTTGATGTTATGATTAAATATAAACTGATATTTGAAGGAACAGAGCATAACAAACCATGCGATACCCGAAATCCATCACGACACAATTGTTAGCTAAAAAAAAAAGCAAAATTAATGTCATGTATGACTTATTTTTTATTTATTTGCTGTCAGAAATAATGGAGATTATGAGTTTTTTTAAATATCGTTTTGAAAAAAAAAAAAAAAATTTTTTTTTTTTTGCTCTAACGATCGTTATTTCCGAAAAAAGAAAGATCAGATTTAAATAAAATAATTCGACAAGTGATGTAGTATAGGTTTACTCAACTCACCACTAGGATCATCAAATGGCTTACCAACAAGGATAGCATGGCTATTTAGCGACTTCGGCACCGACACAACGTGAGAAGTGATTCGGTGATTCCTCAGAGCTAAATACATCTGCCTTGCCATCGACATCGTTTCCGTAGAAAATGAATTGAAAAATGACAAATCTGGAGACATGTTTGCTTCAAGAGGAGGGTGAATAACAACACTCTTTTCATCATAATCTTTTAATTTATAATCACAATCACCTTTTGGGAAGAATATTAGAGAAGATGATATGCTGACGAACATATCAGATTCACAACCATAACAAATAATTCTTTCAAACAGAGACAGACTCTCAACACAGTAATTAGAAACTGCTAAATTATAAAGTTCATTATTGGCTAAACGGAGATCAACTCCTGAATCACCTAACAACAACCCCGCCATTACAGAAGTCGTGTCTGGTAGGTCGGATATGCCTAAGTGGGGAGTACCCAGTGTAATAAATGTGTTTAATTTAATGTTATTGTCCGTGAGGTAATTAGACGCATGTAATTCTGCTATGCAAGCACGAATTACAAGACCTCCAAAGGAATAACCAACAAAAGATAAATTACAATTTTCAATAACATTATTTTTGACGTATTGAAAAAGTCTTTTACCACACTGTCGGACTCCGTCTTGGGTTGAATTTTTTGATAAAAACAGAGCTCCAGTTGGGATGTACCACGGAACATCTTGATCTGCTGTGTTTACACCAGCATTAAATACCAGCAGGTCTTCATTAGATTTTAAAAGAGCATTTCGCACAAGTTCCATTTCCGAAGGTATCCCATTTACTCCATGGTGCAAAACTACTACATGTATCATAGATGAACTGTCATAAAATAAAATAACAAAAAAAAATATATTATCAAATGACTTAAACAGTTAGTACCAATATGTATATCTTGCTGTGTTAAAAGAAATAAGTGTAAAATGGTATGTTTTTTGGACAAAATAAAATAACTTTTTAAGGTACAAGGATACAATAATAGATTTCTATTTTTAACAAATTGTGAGGAGGATTAGCCAACGTACGAATCAGCGTATCGACGTAGTGGCGAGTTAGCCCCTGGATTGACTCCTGCGCTTGCCATTACTTGCTGCTGAAGAGTGATGTGTTCCTTTTGACGGATTATTTCACTGATTCCAATATTTTTAATAACCTCACCTCGGACTGCGTATTGCATTCGAAGGTCTTTCTCTCTGAGAAGCTCACCTTCAAGATCAATTACTTTTTCAGCCAATATACGAGACTCGTCAGTTGCTTGAAGTTCTATATCACTGCCACCGAGAATTTCAGTTTTAGTCTCGTAAAGGACAAGTCGTTGAGCTAAGATGTCGTTTTCTTCTTCTAATTGTTTTAGTCGTTGATTGTAATAGTCATCCACTCGATCTCTGTCTAGTCTTGGTGATGATTGTGGTTGAGTATCTTCAATAGGTACTGTTGACTGTTCATCTTGAGACTGTAATCTGTTATACTTTGTCTTGTACCATTGTACTCTATCACGAAGAACTTCAGTCTCTAAGTTCATAAGTGACACGTCTGCGTCAAGTCTTCTATGAACTAATCGAGACAGGTACACAGAATCAACTCTACCATTGTCCGCAAGCATGTTAAACGCATTTTCTCTATCCGACAGTAAAGCGTTATTAGTTTCGATGAGACGCTCAACTTTACTGGATTCCGTAAGCCAGCCATGTCTAAGTGTTTGAGCTTGTCTTTGAAGAGCTGAGATAACTGACGACATCTCAAGTCTTTCTTTATCTACAACAGAAGCAAGTTTACTCAAGACAGGATCATCTAAGTCTTTTAATGACTCAGTTAGTGAACTTGTTGGATCAAAGAGTTGTCTATGTAAGTAGTTCCCTTCTTCAGGATATTCAGCTCGGAGGATGGCGACGTCGGCTAACAGACGCTCTGCAGTTCTTGCGACAGGATCGGCAATTCGTTGTCTTCTTCTGAAAAGACGAAGTTCAGCAGCGAGTACTGCAGGATCGATATGAACCAACCCAGACTTTCTAATACTGTCATCCACTTCAGATATACCAACGCTGGTCTGACTACCGACTGCTTCTGTTTTAGTAGATGCTTGTTGAGAGCAATCTGCTACTTGAGGAACTGACTGACAACCAATTTCAGAAGCTAAAACCTTCTTTCTTGGAGTAGGAGGAGGTAATGATAACGGCATCACATCACTCTTCGAATCTAAAGCAACTGAAATAGGAGTCGTAATGGGAACAGCTGAAGACAACTTTCTATCTCTAACAGGAATATGAGTAACATCTAAATCAATATCCTGTACGACTATAGAACTTGTTATCGAAGTTGATCTGGAAGGTACCGCAATAGAGTAGTTCACTAGATCTGGATCAGATTGATGCATCAACAACAACGTCTCATTAGCACATTGTTTGTTTGATGTTAAAGGTGTTGTTGAGTGTATCATTTTACTGTCTGGTTTACCTTCTATGACGAGACAGTATTCTTTGCTCATGTTTACATGTTTTGGTATTCTTGATGCTATGATTTTATCTATAATCCTTCCAACGCTGTGTTGATTTGTCACTTTCAGTGGTACTGTTTTAGTGACGATTGTACCATCTTCTCCAGTTACTTTATAACCAATCGTTACAACAGTAATTGATGTGACTCCCTCTAATGGTGTCATAGGAAGAGAATGCAGCGATACTGCACTGTGCAGTGACGCTATACTGCTTCGCCTGCTGTCCATTATTGGTGAAGCAAAATAATGACTGTGAAGATAAGTACAGTGTCGTCTGCGTTAATATAAATTTAAGTTAACAAATCAACATTTTCTGAAAAGAAATAATTAAGATATTTCCAAACACAGAAGTTACAGCGAAACAAAACACAACTTACTCGTACAGAGTAGCGAAAGAGCAAATAGGTTTCTACGGATGCAATTTTTTTTTTTTTTTTCATTCTTTTTTTTTTTTTGATTTAATTTTTTTTTTAACAAACAATTTCTAATAGTGAATCTACAATGAGGGGGGGCCACTACAGTATCATCAATGCAACAAACCGTAAAAAAAAAGAAAAAGCAAAACACTGCTGATATGAGAATCAAAGCAGACTTACTTTACGTTTGAAATGTCTGCAACTAACCTTTGGCTTGTCTCTTGCATCAGAACATTTAATATATAAAACAATATATAGACCAAGTGGATCAATCAGGAAAGGAAGAGAGTTTTTTTTAAAAAAAAAAAAAAAAAAAGGTCTCTGAGAACGGGGGTCTATTATTAAAAATACAGCACGTTGAAAGAATTTCCTTATTTTGGGGGGAATCGTCGGACATTTGTTACATCAACACAAAATGAATTTGTTGGTATTATTACCCAAAAAGGACACAACAATAACTTATCTCAGATATCCTACCGAAGAGTAACATAACTTGAATATATAAAAAAAAGAAGTGATACATTGAATCATATTTTATGATACATGTGTTCTAGCATAGCTGAAGATTCCTTTGGTGAATGGTGTTGAGACATAGGTATCGATTGCTGTTGTTGTGAGAGGTTATATTTTATTTGTTTTTTTTAGAGGGTGGGGGGAAAAAAAAAGGGGGAAAAAAACACGCCCTTCCCAGCTACACGACTACCTGAGCAATAAGAGTTTTCAGTCACATAATTATATACATTTTGAAGTGAATCAATCAATGACAATGAAAGGATTAGATTTATGTGAGTTTGTCATCATTAAGGTTAACACGTCTACAAGTCGAAATGAGCAGCGTGGCACAGCATTTGAGTGCCCAACATAACAGGATGTATAAGGAACTAAGAGACAAGAACTAGTGTGGCTGTAAGCCGGGATGAACAACTCTGATAGCGTGGCAAAAGCAAAGTCATTTTGAGAGTGCAATGGCTCCCCTCCGACAGAGGTGAGAAGTTTTCAGTCACATAATTATATACATTTTGAAGTGAATCAATCAATGACAATGAAAGGATTAGATTTATGTGAGTTTGTCATCATTAAGGTTAACACGTCTACAAGTCGAAATGAGCAGCGTGGGCACAGCCATTCGAGGAGCCAACACAGCCAGTCTACGAAAGACAGACAATGTGAGTGGTTAACGCATAAGAGAAGAACTAATAAACGATGCCGTCTCAGGATCGAAATAATATAACAAATCGAGAAGGGAAGGGGAAAAAAAGGAAAAAACGACACTTAACACGCACTCCCCATACGTAGTAGACACTAACGCTATCCCAATCTGTAGTAGAATCGCTCGTACGGCCAACTAATGGCGGCTCAAGATTCTTATTAGTGCGGAACTTTGATAACGCGTTAGAAGCAAATTCATTTGTCCAACAGAACAACCATGGCTCCCCTCCGACAGAGGTGAGAAGTTTTCAGTCACATAATTATATGCATTTTGAAGTGAATCAATCAATGACAATGAAAGGATTAGATTTATGTGAGTTTGTCATCATTAAGGTTAACACGTCTACAAGTCGAAATGAACAGCGTGGGCACAGCCATTCGAGGAGCCAACACAGCCAGTCTACGAAAGACAGACCAGACAATGTGAGTGGTTAATGCATAAGGAACTAAGAGACAAGAATTGGTGTGGTTGTAAGCCGGATGGATAACTTTGATAACGTGTTAGCAGTAAAGTCATTTGAGAGTGCAATGGCTTCCCTCCGACAGAGGTGAGAAGTTTTCAGTCACATAATTATATACATTTTGAAGTGAATCAATCAATGACAATGAAAGGATTAGATTTATGTGAGTTTGTCATCATTAAGGTTAACAACGAGTACTAAGTTGTGTGATTCTATTCGAACGACAAGACAGAAGCTCAGCGATCTTGGTTGTTGTAGTTGTGCACGAGCATCAGAGACAGTCAGGTGCGATAGTTTTATAATCATCGCAAATAGGATAAGTAATTAAGAAAATAAATACGAAACATCAGCAAAGGAATTAGGAAAAGCTCACTCAGCGATCTTGGTTGTTGTAGTTGTGCACAAGCATCAGAACAGTCAGGGGTGCGATAGTTTTATAATCATCGCAAATAGGTTAAGTAATTAAGAAAATAAATACGAAACATCAGCAAAGGAATTAGGAAAAGCTCACTCAGCGATCTTGGTTGTTGTAGTTGTGCACGAGCATCAGAACAGTCAGAGGTGCGATAGTTTTATAATCATCTGTGGAAGTAAGGAGAGAAGGTGCGGCGTACAAAGCTGCCAAGCACGAATCAAAACAATATAAAGACACTCAGCGATCTTGGTTGTTGTAGTTGTGCACAAGCATCAGAACAGTCAGAGGTGCGATAGTTTTATAATCATTTGTGAGGCAAGACAAGAGACGAACGAGAGTTGAAGGATTTTCATAACGAGAACGTCTACCGATCAATCAAGCGACAATGTTAACTGAAGTCACTAATACATTTGAGCTGATGCGTAACAGATGCCCCGCCCCACCAAAAACTCCCCACTTGATTAGTCTCAACGAGGACTGTACAGCTCACTCAGCGATCTTGGTTGTTGTAGTTGTGCACGAGCATCAGAACAGTCAGAGGTGCGATAGTTTTATAATCATATGTGGAAGTAAGGAGAGTAGGTGCGGCGTACAAAGCTGCCAAACACAATCAAAACAATATAAAGACACTCAGCGATCTTGGTTGTTGTAGTTGTGCACAAGCATCAGAACAGTCAGAGGTGCAATGTTGTTATAATCATCGAGTTAACAGAGTGAGAACATTGCAGTCACCGTACAGGAAAAGCTCACTCAGCGATCTTGGTTGTTGTAGTTGTGCACAAGCATCAGAGACAGTCAGGTGCGATAGTTTTATAATCATTTGTGAGGCAAGAGTAGTGCTGCAAGAAGCAAGAAGAAATCAGAATACATCAATACGAATAAGTATCGTCAGTAAGTCACTGAAGTCACTGACTAAAAGACAAGCGAGTCTCAAAGCCAGCTACTCGGTGCCAGAAAGACAAAGCACTCAGCGATCTTGGTTGTTGTAGTTGTGCACAGAGCATCAGAAAACATTCAGCGTGCATATTTATAATCATTGTACAGTTGAGAGGATTTGTTGTTCTTTTTTTATTAGAATCTTGAGAATTAACATCCCAGAAACTTCACTTCCAAACAAGTAAATACATACACAAAACTCATGAAGAGGTCGTACAGCTACACAAGGTGGCGCCCAATCATCACGAGGACGATGGGGAGAAGCACGGAGGAGAGTTGGAGAATCAGGATCCTCCATAGTGTCGAAGGTGGCTTGCTGATAACTCTGCTGTGGAGGATAATAGCTTCCAGTAACTGTGGTTACGGGAGGCATCACAGGTGGTGTTGCCGCACGTTCTTGGAACCCAACTTCACTGGCTTCCCTTTCAACCGGTTGAGACACAACCGGTATTGGCGGATCAGCTTTTTCTGTAGGAGTAGGCGCGCGTGATAATTCATTTAATTCCTCTGCGTGAGCAGACTGACTTACAGAATCCTTATCACTACATAGACACCAGGCAATAAAAATCAACAAGCATAATACTGCAGCACCAATAATTACCCAAATGTAAGGAAAGTCATCACTACTTGGAGAAGGTGTTTGCTCAACGGACGTTAGATAAATAGGATTGAAATCTTGATGAAGAGCAGAGGTTGGAGACAATGCTCTATTTGTGAGTTTTTCTGAGTCGGTTGAGTTGAATAGAAATTCCACAATCGTAACTTTTGGATCACTACTAGGTCGAAATGATCTAACAACAACGTTATCTGGTGTTGTTCCAACAGCAACTGCTATCGTGTCCTTAACACTCTGTTCTGTTACAGTGCTACCAGCTTTGGTAAGCGCAGTAATCGTTAAGGGTTCTGGAAATATTTTATACACTTCAGTTAGTACTTCACTGCCTTCAACAGAATAGCTCAGTGAGAACTCTCCAACTTTATTTACCGTTATTAATGAAGGAAATGCATTAGTAGAAGCCGTTGAATTCAACGTGTATGTTACTTTATCAATACCAACTTGGGTATGTTTTGGTGTAAATGACAAAACCAACGGCGCTAAGTAATCACCGCCAAGCGGAGACACCTGAGGTGGTGCAATTACATCCTTCACACTAAACATCACAGTAGACACATCACTGTTTCGTGACTGTGCTGGACCAGTACTAGTCATCCATGATATGGCATTGACCGTATAGTTTCCTTCAGTTGATAATTTTATAGGTGTTGCAGAACTATATTCCTGTGTACTGTTAGCAGCATCAATCGAAAGTGGAATTGGACAAGTAGAAGTATCACACATCACGTAGTAATAAAGAACTCCCATATCAGATGATGAAATAATGAGTTCAGCTGTCGTGTTTACCTGTTCAGTATTTTGAATGTTGAACGTTGGTGGAACTAACGGAGGAATTACTTCAAATGTTTTCGTCGTGATATCAGAAACCGCTAACGAAGTCATATCAATTGCGATTGCCTTCACAACATAAGTACCAGTCGGAAGCATAAACGGTGCTGTATACAATAAACTACTCGCTGTTGGTGTAGAACCATCTTGTGTATATCTCAAATCAACATTAGCTGTTCCATTTATCGTTACTACTGTAAAGAATTTCTGACTCACCCCAACAATATCTGGTTGAACTGGTGCAGGAGTCACATTATACGATCCTCTTACAATAATACTTTGTTGATTCCCAACTGGTAGTGAAGTATCAACTGCGAACACACTAATTAATAAAGTACCATTAGGTTGTAGGACAGAACTATTAACTAGAATTGGAGTATCGTATTTAAAGGTAAATGGTGATCCTACAACAGGATCCCGATCATCCAGGGTATAATAAATTACAGCCATTAATGATGAGCTCCAGATGGTTATGAGATTACCGAAAACAAGAGTTTCAGATGTCAGTGGGTCGAAGACTGGGATGGCGGGCATCATAAGAGGTGCCATTGTCGGGGACGCGGTTGGAGTCTCAGTCGGAGCGGCAGTAGTCACATTTGGAGCAGTCGTTGCTAGAGTAGCTGTAGTTGTTGCACTCCGAATATTCAGAGTTCGAGAATCTGTTATCGTGTTAGTCTCTTCCAGTGTCTGCGTCATTGTCGATGTCTCGGTTAGCGTTAACGATATCGTCAGGCTTTCTGTTGCAGTCTGACCTTCACCACAACCCACCACTAGAAGTGAAATAATACATCGTAGCAGGGTATGCATTTCTTATTCTTTGTCTCCCTGCCCCATATCTCCTGGTAGTAACAAAAATATTTTTAAAAAAAAATATGCAAAAAAAAAAAACATCAGTACTTATGTTAATATGGCTCTAGAACCCCCTCGCATGATTTAGATAATTCTGATTTGCAATAAATTTGCTCGTGTCACTTTTGTGCGCAAACCAAAATCAGAAAAAAGAAAAAAAAAGAGATTTTTAAAAAAAAAAATAATAATAATAATAAAGGGATAAGGGGAAAAGGCATAATAACGTAGCGCCCTTGTGAATAATAAAAATAAAATAAAAAAACGCAACCAACAAAAAGGTTTTTCTGTAACACTGACAACGAATATTCAAATAGACTGTGATGCGCAGTACGGAATATTAATAGTTATCAGTCAAATTAGTTATTTAATCCAACGTTACTGAAAATTATGAGTGTTAGGTAAACTCACAGCAACAGAGGGACCCCATTTATAATTAATCACAATTCTATTTAAAGGGTAACAACACCTGGGTCAAAATTAGGCTTTGGAAGTAACTATCTTGAGAAGGTCAATACCGAGACTCTCTTGCCAAATTTCAAAAAAAAAAAAAAAAAAAAAAAAAAAAAAAAAGCACAACACACAAATTAGACAAAGAAGCTTCCCGATTGAAGGACCACGAATTATATATTTAGCTAAATCGATAGCCAGTGAGCTTTCAAGACAAAGAAGACTAATGGAATGCCTTTTCATCACAATGAAACTAAGTCTGTGGATTAACAAGCACTATGAAGGAGGGTCGGGTTGCTGATTTTAAGTGGTCAGGAACGAGATTAAAAAATTGAATCTTATATCTTAACAACAAACCAAAAAGCTGGTTGGTTGTCAACATACAGCATACCTCGGTGGAGAAAGAGAGTAAAAAAATATATATATAACAGCGGCAACAATCAAGCTGCCATGACCGTGAAAATGAAGGCACTCACCAAAAAATGCAATGCAAAATAACGAAATTTCACTTTATTATCCTTACCGAAGAAAGGAGGAAAAACAAAACACACCCCCAATGCCCCCACTGGGCGCTTAAAATTTGTACTTCTAGGGAAGCGGATTTCCGCTAATCACAAAGTAGCTAAAACACTTGTATTCCATATCAACACAACTGTCACTATTTATGAAGGCTGTTCCAATAGGTGACATCAGAATTAGATATTCTGCACACCAACAGCTGTTGGACAGTGCAATGATGCAGACTAACCACATCATCAGGATACTAAGACTAGGGCAGATAAAATAAAATAAACAAAAACACACGACAACTTCTTCTTTTAAAATCTCTGACTTCAAAGGATGGACTCGGGAATACGAGGCAAGTCTCAGATACCAAGACTGTCTCCAAACATATTCAGAAGGAAGAAAAAAAAAGAAAAAAAAAAAAAAAGACACACAAAGTTGTTATTTATTTATTTAACGAAATCGAAGCACTTGCACATCGGGGGGATGCTTATGAGATATCAGTCACTTGATACCACAGTCGTAAGACACCCTCAGACGATCTTGGGAAATAGTTTCCGTCAATACTACAGTGTTAAGGAGTTGATTTCATTACAGAGAGAGGAAGCCTATGCCATAGTAATTTAAAATAAAATAGAGGGGGGGAAAAAAAAAATGAAAAATAACAAACGTATTCAATACAACATTCCTGCTCACGCAAGAATTGTAGTGACTCCGTTACCGACTACGACGACTTATTGAGGAAAGATAATATGAGAAGCTGAGCTTTGTGACAGCCAAGGTGACAAAGAGCTAAAATCGTAAAGATGGCACATGCTGCTGTGAGCATTGAGAAACCACCTGCAGCGCGATAACAGACGACAAGTTAGTTATCAGAAGGAAGGTGGGAATTTGGGTAACAGGGATTGGAGGGGGAAAAAAAAAACTTCCAGCCGTGATTTAGGCTTGAGAAGAGACAAAACATCCGAACTGGATTGATACTACTCATGCATGGCAACATCATTTATAAGTAGTGTTCGACTGAGCAAGTTCACAACAAGTTAGCTTACAGACTTCTTGATGGTCGCATTTGTTGAGCTTACCATCGTACTCTACACTTGCTTCGGATTTTTAAATTAGGGAAGCAAAGCTCTATAAAGCCTTTACAACACTACTCGAGCTCAACGAGAAAATGTTTTCCGAACAGCTCGCTACCCCCACTCTTGAGGAAGACTACATTTTTCTTCCTCCGAGAGCGTGCCTGCTCTAACAAAACAAAAACATAAATTGGCTGCCAATAGATTAACATAGAAGAAGAAACCTCTTCATTGATACGCAACTAAAACATACATAAGAAGTGTTGGAAGAAGAACAAGTTCTGTTCACAACGCATACTTCCACGAAGAGAAATTTTTAAAAAAAGAAATTGTGGTTCATTTGTAGTTTGTTCTGAGCAATAATTGCCGCTGAGAGGGAAAATAGAAAAAAAAAAAAAAAAAAAAAAAACAGCTTTTGTGTAAAAAGAAAAAGATAATGCGCTAAAACTAAATAAACGTGCACAAGCAGCATAACATGCCGTGGGGCGCACGAAGTGGAAAGAGCAAAATAGCGGACACCCGCCGTATCAGGGGGGTTGGCTAAAAAAAAAGAAGTCGACAAGTAAATATCAATTCCGACATAAGTGGTCACGGAAGTTTATAAAAAGGTGATTCACGCCGCAATTATTTCTTCAATCCCTCTCAAAATTTGAATTAACAAAAAAAAAAAATAGTGAAGTGAAGAAAAAAAAAACATGAGAGTGGCTGTTTTAGACTTATGGAAAATTCCGACATAACGTAACCTTTTTTTTTTTATTTTTTTTACATTTGTGTTTTATCTTGTTTTTTTTTCTTTTTTTTCTTCATTCTTTTTTTTTTTTGTTTTTTTTTTGAACTCAGGTTTAAATTCTCCAATGTTCCAATGCTAACTTTGTTTCAAAGCAAACAAACAAAACAAAACAACTCCTCTAACCCTTGCTACAATAGACTGTAAAATAAATGTTAGTTAGTATTAATAATTATCAGTCAATCAAAAAAAAAAAAAAAAAAAAAAGGCAAAATTTCGTAGGACAACAAACAAGTTGGTTTCGGGCTAAGATTAAAAACAATCTTTCTTCGGACCATTCCCCTTACCCAGCCCTCTTCAGCGAAGACAGCACTGTCCTACGCATCGTGTTTGCCCTTCTCAGCTAAGGGACCAAGTCAACATGGTTAGTTAGTATTAATGGTTATCAGTCAAAAGAAGGGGAGAGGGCGGGAAAATTCAATCGAATGCAAAAGTTCGGCCAGTTAGTTAACTAGCGAGCCCCACATACAATCGAGTACCGGTTAGATAGACACGACAGGGTGGAACGGTTAACCACCTGTGAGTCCTCTATACTAAATGTAATTACTAGATTTCTTATAAGTGTCTGTGGATAGTTCAAAAAACTGCTATTCTCAGTTTGCACAGATCAGGTTGGTCTTGGATTTCCTGTGAGAATTGGAATTGTAGACCAAGTCTGATCGTGGACAAGAATATAAAAAAAAATAAGAATAACAACTCTTTAGGGTAAAAAGAGCCTTCACAGGTCTTCAAGAGGGCGCAGCATAAAAGGAACTGCAGAGCCTCTGGTCCAAAATGTTGGCAATAAAAAATTCGCAGGAACAATTTACAAAAAGAAAGCTAAGACGGACTAATACAAAAAAAAGAAGAGAAAAAAAAAGTCCAAAAGCGCTTCTATCATGAGGCAGTGTAAGACTTGGATATTTTCCAGACGAAAACTTGCACTGCGAGTCGCCAAGATTCCGCTCTTGTACGTAAGGTAAAAAACAAAACAAAACAAGATGAGAAAGGTACACCAAAAACAACATACTCATCGGGTGAAAAGGAAACAGTCCCAAATCCCGAATATGAAAAGAGTTCGTATTGTTGTTAAAGAATTCCTCATTCTCGCATGTGAGAAAATAAAACAATACAAGATTTGAAAAAAATACGCGAAGTTAGGTAGTCGCGCTATTCAGTATGTTCAACAACACACACATCAGTTATTCTTCGTCTGCATCACTCTCATGATCAGCAGACGTGTATAGATACTCAGGATCACTATCTTCTACAGAGCTATGAATTTCTATAGAACACGAGTCGTCAGTTTCAATAGGAGCTTCCTTGTCACCTTGCTGTGTCGGGCACTCCTCACAAACTACAACGTCAAGTTTCTTTTCAATGATTGCTACAGCAGAGGGCTTCTTCTTCCCTGAATCACCAGTAAAGCACATCTTAAACATTTTTAATACTCCCATGTTGTTGTGGATGAGATGTGCTGAGAAGAAATGATGATAATATACACATATGCAACTTGTTCGAAACCTGTAATGGAAAAGAGAAAAGAATTGATCATTTTATTTTAATAGCCATTCCTACATCTGATTATAATTTAGTATAGAATGAATATTTTTCTTTGTTTTATAATTTGTTTTCTTCCCTTTTTTTTTTTTTTCCTTGTTTGGAAGGGGCCGGAGCGGGAAAAAAAAAAAAATCGAAAAAAAAAAAAAAACAAGGAAAAAAATGGAACGTGTCATGAGAAGAAAAAAAAAAAAGATCAAAGAAAAAAAACCGGAAAAAACATGTGGCACTCGAAGTGACCCTTGAGCGCGTTACCTGGGCCACATGCATACCTTTATAACTTGCTGGTTACTTGTCCAAACCAGCTAAGTTGAATTCAGGTAAGGTATTTTTTTTATTTTATTTTTTTTTCCATAATTATGAACAATACCATTAACACCGCTTGAGACAATCACAAATTACAAGACAGGTAAAAATCATAATATTATAAAATGCGAATACAACCCCTTCCTGACTCAGAGTGGGGGAGCTACACACATTATGAAATTAACAAGTGACACAGTTTCGTAACAAAGAGAAAAGCTGCTAAAAAGCTACGACTTCTTTGGCCTGTCTTTGTAAAGATTAAGTTCGTTCAAATTTTCACTTAAGTCCATAGTATTAAGCAAGGTATGAGGAGGAATAGGGGTGGGGGAGAAAAAAAGAAAAAAAAAGTTGGGATCGAACCAAGGGGAAAAAAATGGGAAATCCCCTAAGGTGTGAGGATGAATGAAAAATACCACAAAGTATGACGATATGAAGAAAAAAACACGTTTACCAATACACAGTATCGTAAGAACACGGGGTTGGAATATACACATAAAAAAAAAAAAACAATTCACATCACAAATTTCTTTTTTTACTTCCTCACTAATATAGAATATCCAATTCCTCAAGTTTTTTTTTTTTTTTTTTTTTTTTTTCAACCTTTTCCCGACCACTTCGAAGAACAACAACAAGTATTTATAAATAACAGAAAATGGGTGGCTATAGAAATCAACAAATATTACGATCCCTTTATTTATTTATTTATTTTTTTTTTTTGCTCATATTGCACAGAAGCGACTTCTACACAACAAATAAAAGAAAGAAAAAAAAAACTGTTAAGTTTTTCCTTTTTTTATAATAAAGAGATTGCAAGGTTAACGATAAAAAAAAACAAAAAGAGGACAACCAAATCTGTACATAGGTACTATTTTAGACAGTTTTTTCTCCGTCACCCCCCGGACTAGGGTTGAGAACGAGAAAGGGACAAACAAAAAAGAAATCAACAAAAAAAAAAAAAAAAAAAAAAAAAAAAAAAAAAACGATATCAATTACACAAACGCGGAATAGGAAGTTGTGATGAAGTAGACGAGAGACAAAATAATTGCTAAAAGGGAAAAAAGCAACCATAAATATATAAAAGGCACTAATATTTCGGGGAACTCTTTTATTATTTACTTTTTTTCTTTTTTTTTTCTTTTGAGATGTCATTCATAGGTAGCTTTTAATTTCTTCCTTTTTTTTTTTTTTTTCTTCCAAACTTTGTTTCCCTTGATCACTGCTTCCCGTGAGTGATACTGGCTGAACTCTACATCACTGTCTGCTGACAGCTTTATTCACGCCTCTACTGTGTGAAGATACACTCGGAGAGTAGAACCACAGAACGCAAAGAGAAACTTTTGAAGCCCCGTAAACAAATAATTATAAACAACAGCACACGGAGACGAGGAAAAAAAAAGAAACAAAGCTTACCCGAATCGGTTTTTTCGTTTATTCTTTTTTTTTTTTTTTTTTTTTTTTTTGTTCTTTGAATTTTTTTTTTTTCACTTTTTTTTTTTTTTTTCTTCCGCTTTTTCTCCTTTTTTCATTGCTGTTGACAAAAATGTCCACTGGGAGCTGGAGTTACTTACGATCGACAAAATACAACACTAAGCAGCGTGAACGTTGCGTGAATGGCTCTGTCACTCAGACTCTCTTGATGACACTAAGAGATCACATAGGTGACACTAGATACTTACCAAGGGCAAATACAATACCACATAATAAGTGCTCCAGTCCAGTTTGGTGGATGGTTTATGTTTATACACAAAATTTGTAGGACTGAGCACGCTTGTTCATCACTACCACACAGTTCGATTGTTTTTTTTCTTCCTTTTTTTTTGTACAACACAAAGACAAAGATTATGTAGGTACTTGTAACACGTAACGTATTGTACAAAACAGGACTAGGCACTAGTGAATAATAATCAGCTTAGCTATGTACAGATAGAAAATATTGACGAAAGACCAGAACGAAGAGATTAACAAAAGTAAACTCCATCACTACTGTCTGACATCTTGAACAAGACCTTGTGTTTCAACAGCGTCTTCGTCAATGATGTCAGAGTCACTGCCTTCATCAATGATTTGTGATTCAATGATGTTAACCTTCTTCTTTGTTCTTGACTTCTTCTTGGCTTCATTCTTTTCAAATTGCTTAATGGCTTTCTGTTCACGTTCGTATTCATATCTTCCAAGGTTGTCCTTTCTGAAGAAGATCATCAAGATGCAGGCTAACAACCAAGACCCACTCATTACGAATCCAGTAATGTGAACTCGATCACGTTCTTCACCTTCATTACTACCATTATTAATATACCATCCAAAGAATGCTGAAATAAACAAACCAACGTATTGAGCACACATAACAACTCCAGCAGAAGCCACTGCTGGGGAGGCTGGGTAGACGGTCTCAGCTGCCAATTCCAAAGCAACAGAGAAGCAAGGCTGAGCAAAGAACCCAAACAACGCAGCACTAGCATACAACCATGCAGTACTGTTTGGTGTTTTACAGGCTAACAACATAATTCCCTGAAGAAGAACCGCACCAATGGCGTAGATGACGATCAATGCTTCTCTGTGAAGAGGCTTCTTTCCTAATAAAGCAGCAACGAGACCAGCACCAATAACACCAGGAAGGATAGTCATTACACCAGCTACTCCAACTTGACCGTGAGTGTAACCAAACGGCTTCAACAACTGGTTCAGAATAACAGCGATGGCGTTGGTTTGACCAAAACCCAATCCGAATGCCATTGCCATGAGCCAGTACTGCCAGTTCTTCAGGTAGGCGAGTTCCTGAGTGAATGGGATTTGGTTCTCTCCGTTACGAGCGGTGATTGCTGCTTCTGAAGGATCGTGCTTTGGTCTGTCTCTAACAAAGATCATAACAAAGACAAACATTGCTCCACCAATAAACATATTCACCATATTCAGAAGGTACACCTTATCAGTGTGTCCATCTTTTACAATACTTGGTGACAGTACGAAGGCAAGTCCGATACCGAAAGGGTTACCCAAGGCGGCGATAGCAGTTGCGAGGACACGCTGGTGTGCTGGAAACCACTGTAAAGCAACTAATCCGAGAAGTTGCGAGATAATTGGACGAGCAACACCAGACAAACATTGTCCAACAATTACGAGCCAAAAGGTTCCATCGCTGGCTTTTCCTCCAGCGAAACGAACAGCACCTCCCGCGGCAGTCATAAAAGCCGCTCCACGAACAGCGTGACCAAAACCGAATTTCTGTATTATTGAAATCGTCAACCGAACTCCGTAAAAGTTAACCCTATCACATAATAAATACATACCCTAACTAACGGGGCTGCTGTCCATACAACAGGTCCGTAAGTTCCACTCATGCACAGAGACAAAATATTAACAACGTTCTTGTTGACTCCGTAGTGAGTTGCTACGTCATCAGAAATAGGTGAATAAGTTAACCAGAAAGCAGCGTTGATCAGGTTAAGAAGAAAAACTGCAGTAAGAACCAACCAACGGTACGATGTAGTATTATACATTATACTGCTCGCTTCGGATATTCCTCTGCTGCTGCCAGAGTGTCCACTTTCTGAGCTAACCTCATGCTGTGTTGGTTTTGTGATTATTTTTTTTTTTTTTTGTAAAAAATAACCTATGTAATGATTATAACATACTCTGCTTCCGTACAAATTAGTACTTCCTTGCGCAATGCCGGAATTATTTCCCTGGGGCTGATTGAGCATTTTTGTATGATTATGACTGAAAACAATACAAAAAAAGAAAAAAATACGATTTCAGACAACAAAAAAAAAAAACGTCATTTTTGAGCAATACAGATGCCCAGAAAACGATTTTGAATCAGTGACTCAAACGGGTGTCGAAAGATGCTATATGTTAGTTGTAGACTAGAACGTAGAGACCGTACAATAATAAAAGTACTGTTATCAGTTCCGTAGTTAGTAAGTTTTTTTTTTTTTTTTTTTTTTTGTTTTTTCTTGAAAGAGGTGAATTGATATTTTTTTTTTCTGATATCTTACCCACCTGAAAAAACTAAAAAAAAAAAAAAAAAAAGAACTGTTTCTATATTGCGGCAGGTAGAGAGAGAGAGAAAGAGGTAAAAGTTAAAAGAAAATTCACAAGGGGAAAAAAAGAATAAATAAATAAAATAATCAATTAGAAACCAAACCTTGTGTAATTTCTTTTTTTTTTTTTTTTGCCAGACTTTTGTCAAAAGTGAATCTTATGACACATTACAAGCCAGTTGAGCTGCTTAGGTTTAGCTCGTTGCAGTTGGTTTGTAGGAAAAAAAAAACAAACCTGAAAAAAAAAGGGGGGCAGAAAGGACATGCGTACTATCAATAAATTTAATTTAAAAAAAAAAAAAAAAAAAATAAAAAAAAAATGAAAACCTAGTATAGCTTAGGTAAACAAAATATGAACACATGTGTACACTGCCAGCACTTTATTAGGTTAAAAAATAAAAAAATAGAAACTGCTATAAGAGAACTTCTAAACGATCGAAAATATGAACGAAAAAAACAGAAGTTGAAAAGAAAGCAGCAAAAGAGTTAGGAGTCCAACTGCTCACACGGTTGAAGAAATTAGTGGTTATATGTAAAACTGACTGCTTATCACGCAAAATAAAATTAAAAAGGTAAAAATAATAAGTTTTCCAAAACACCCCAAACAACTGTTTGTGTGATTATGGAACCCAATGAGGAGAAATAATACTTTTAACATGCAACACGTCGACAACACACGAGCCGACGTGCACAGTCAAACTGCTGCTTTCAACACTTTTAGTGGTGCAAAAGACAACAATATATAATTGAAAAAAAAAAAAAAAAAGAAAAAAAAAGAAAGGGTGTGTAAAAAGAAATTTGTTATTTTTAATAACTCAGTAGCATGTCGCATATAATTTTTCTTTTCTATCAACAACACGGATGCTCTGACCAGGACCCTTGCTGCAATAAATCATACAACAAACAGTCACTATGATTGCCACTATGACACTGGGAAATCCAATCGCAAGAACCAAATTAAATATTTCATTGTTACTATCAGGTGCTATTATATAAACCGATCCAGAAGGTTTCAACATTCCGATTTCGTATTCTGCCCAACCAGTGTTGGAGTCTATAGGTGTTGCAGCCATTTCATTAAACATTGATAGTTCTGTTTCTGAAGAAAACGGAGGCCAATAAGGCAAAACATAGTCGGCATACAAAGGTCCAGATTCACCTAAATTTTCATCGTTTGGTTTTGTTAAAAAAACTGCGAGACCGAAAGCCATAACCGCATTTGTTTTTTTTATTGGTTTGAGGATACCAGTGTCTGAAACTTCTTTTACCCAGTCATTCCACAGCTTTACAGGACTACTAGCTGAGGTAGTAACCCTATGAGGTTGTCCTTTAATACCACCAGCAGTAAACATAGTTGCGATGTCCGACCTTGCTAATATCTTTACAGCTTCAGAACAAGCTCCAGCACATTCCCCGAGAGACAGTATTTTAGCGGTGTGAAAACCTTTTGTTGGTTTCCTTGGCATTTCACTCTCAGATATTCCACATGTCGTTGCAGCGGATTTCAATCCCTCAAGAGTTTCCCACAGGATATTGATTTTTGGAGCAACCCAAACTTCTGGAGATCCTGCTGCTCTGCTTCTCTTCGTAAGTCTGCTCATAATCAATTCTTTTAATTTCTGAGATGCTTCTTTTGGGTTGCTTTTTCTCAATGATTCATCATACATATTCTCACCAGTATCACTGTAGACCACATTGTATGCCTGACTGTCTATGATTGTAGAAATGTAAGAGTCGATAAATACTAATGAGTAATTCGTAAAGGAGTATTCAAAAGTTCCCTTGGTCCAGGCAGCTGAAGGCGGATCAATACGAAATCTCGGAACCCTTTTAGAAATGTCTCTCAATTCCTCGGGTAGCCAGAGTCTTGGAGATAAAAAATCCAATACAGTATTATAAAGCCACATATTACCACCGTGATTACTTCTAACGTCCAATATCAGTTCAGAAATACGTGGGGAGTGAGAAGCTCCGTACGCATTACATTTTTCAACAACTTTCAAGAAGTTGAAATTTGACTCAATACTACCACAGGCATCAGTCGTTGCTTTTGGTATAAAAGACTCAACATACAAATACATCACTGATTTATTGAAATTTTCAAAAGATGAACAAACAACTGTTGGATTACTACTACCATTTGGATACTGAGAAAGTACTTTTCCGTGACTCCATAATTGGTTTTCAGATGAAGTTTGATTGCCGTACAGGTAATCAGAAAGACTCTTATGTGAATTACCACTGGAATAAGCATTGGATGATAATACATTACCTGTCGTCACTGAAGGTATATTTTTACCAACATAGAGTGGGATTGAGAATACACTTCCACCAGATAGAGTAAGGTTAAATAATTTCATTTCAAAACCGAGTATGTTGAGACCTAAACCAAAACTTTCACGATAATTATTTAAATAATGATTTAGTTCTGTTCCTTTCGACTTAGAAAGTCCATTCTCATCGAGAAGGGCAGCGAGATACCTAACTGCTGGAAATCCGTTTATCTCATCAATGATGTCACCAGCCTTCAAAACAGCCCATGGTTGATTTTTAGAAACCCGATTAAAAATAGTATGCAACTCCCTAATATAAAGAACCTGTTCACCCGATTCAATCCTTGATCCTAATGTAAACGGTAAAGTGTATAACGCATGGTATCCTTTAGGAATTATATAAACAGTGTTGGGATCTTGTTGTTTTAGAAATAACTTTGCCATAGATTTATGAAAAATATAATCACTATTCCACTTCTTATAAGTGTATGCTATGATTGACTGTTTTAGATCTGCTTTTCCTATGATGCTGTGATCGGATGAATTGTTGTTATAAGTGTCTTCGTAGAACTCAATCATTTCCCTCGCGGCCATTGTTGCTTCAGATACGACACCAACGTCAACAGGAACAGTATTGTAACACGCAATCATCTCATCTGCCTTATAATAAAACATGTCTCCTCCATAAAAACCTGTTAAGTTACACTGCGAGACCGTCAGTATAGTGATCAAAGGCAACACAATCAACATGCTGGCTTTTTTTTTTTTTTTTTTTCTCTGTTGCAATAAAGAAGGGTATCATACTAATACGCCAGTCAATCTAATTCTTGGCACCAAACCGGAGTCCCTCTGCAGCTTCCCAAAAGAAGTGAGAGAAAGGGCTATTTTTCACGATAAGGACCCATATATTAACTGAACTGTAAACATAAAAGAGAAAAAAAAATAGAAAAAAAGAAAAAAAAGGGGGGTGAATTTTTTTTTTTTTTTTTTTTTTTATAAAAATACTTTTTTTTTTTTTTGCATCGCAGCTCTACGTATACAGCTATTTTCTAATAGAAGTAAGTCAAGAATATATAAATAAATAAAAAAACGATATATTAATAAGAAATCGAGAGCTAGTGTACACTGCAGGAATCTAGTCGGTGGCGTTTATTTTCAATACTATATTTTTTTTTTTAAAAAAAAAAAAAAAAGAGTGAAAAAACATTACAGCGTCTTTCTACTAGGTGGTGTCTTGCTATGAAAAGAGCAGAACTAACCGAGAAAAAAAAAAAAAATCTTTTCTTCAATTCGTCTGGTTGTACTACAATACGGGGAATAAAAAAAAAAGATAAGATATATCCCAAACACCTGAAAGTTATTACCGCACGTGGCAGTTGATTATTCTAATTTTTTTTTTTTTTTTTAAAAAGTTTATTTTATTTTATTTTTTTATTTCATAGTTCCTTAAAAGTGGAACAAAACCAACCAAAGTCTATTGGGACGTAGAAGGGAAACAACACAACAGCAATACACGTCAAGAAGAATTCCAAAAGAGAGAGAGATTCTTATCTTTTGGCGTGTCAACGTGTTGTGTCGTTCATAATACACTTACTCTCTACTAGGTAATGGGTAACCCGTACGGACAATTCCATTCGATTTTTTTTTATTTTTTTTAACTTGAAAAAATGTAGTCCTGCTCTACAACAATGGGAGAACGACAATAATTTTTTTTTTTTTGCCTATTACGAAAATAATGTCTCATGTAGATTTCACTAATAATAACAAAAAAAACACACAAAAAAAAAAAAAATATATATATATGAGGATGTGCCAAAAGTACAGGACTATTTGGGCCAAAGGTAACTGACGGCACCTTGGCCATATTCTGACCACTTTTCCTACTATGTTCTATACTCGAAAAATTGAATTCCGTGTCTGGGATCCCACTTTACTCATCGCCAGTTCCAAAATTCCATATTTTCACATGCAAAATGGTTATATTTACACTGACCGTGGGTACAATTGGGGCGGTTTTATGGTTTCTACCCAACTTCGTCCTACATAAACTCATAGACTAACAATGAATACAACTGGTACAACGCTCTTCCAAAGCACGGAATTCCCAACTGTACCTCTCAGTAGAGTGGGTATATCCCCCCCAGATAGACACTCGAGCAGCTTCCTAATGACCTTTACCCACTTCTTCGTTGTGCCACTCGTCTTGTTACTTTCGCCCCACCGAGGTTGTGTTCGCATCGCATGCATGATCTCTTCAAACCGCTCAAGGGTGCTCGGCGAGAAGCTGGTCAAGATGGAAACCGGTGATCGGCGTGAGGTTATGCAGAGTTTGGCGGAAGAAGGATGGACTCACAAACACATTCTTGAGGCAGCTATACCCTTTAAGAGAACTGCGTGGCTTAACAGGGATCAGCAGCCAGCAGAGATTGGTCGCCCAAGGAAGATATGTCCGGAATTAGAACAAGTGGTAGATACAGAGTACAGGGCATCATGCTCCGAGACAAGCATCGTCATGAAGCGGCTGTCTAAGCAGCGCAACTCTACTGTAACGATACAGAACGTCCTCCCTCCGCACGGCTCAATCTATGCAAACAGTGTGCTCAAAGGCGTTGTATCTCACACGACTTATCGTCGGATGCGACCTGACCAATATCGAAAGTTGGCTTGTCAAACAGACGTTTGCAACTACTGCCCAGCTGGTCAGGGTATTCGCAAGAAACTCACCAAGCTAATAAAGGGTGTTGAAAGGAAGAGCGGATATTCCTCTGTAGTGGAACGCAGCTCACACCCCCGGTCGTTAACGAAGACCGAGAAACTGATAATTGGCAGAACCCCTGACCATCAGCGATGATACCGACGAATGTGAACAGATCGAGCACTCGAAGCTCATCAACTCTCTGAAGAATAAGCGAGAGAAGGATGTCTTGTTTGGAGGTATAGCACATGCGCGCAGCCTTAAGAAGCAGAACACCAGTAAGACCCCCCCCACAGTCAGGAAGGAAGAAGCGGAAGTGTGGGGCATGTGGTGAACATGGTCATGATAGAAGGAACTGCCCTGGCTTAGAGAGATCTCAAGACACAGAATGCAGCAGCAGTACCACTGGAGCTTCAGACTCAGAGACTAGCAGCACAACCGTGTCCTCTGGCCCCATGAGAATGTATCTCAAACGAAGAAAGGAGTGAGTGTACCAGCACACTACCAAACAATTGTGACAGCATGTTGAGCGTTCTATTAGTACCTAGTTCGTGCACGGGCAAACCCCATCAGTGTAACTACATTAAGTGTTCTAAGTTTGCCAATCCTTTTCTCTGAAACAGAAGGGAGATTGCAATTACCATAGATTGGTGTTAAGTAGGAACTTTGTACTAACCTGCTTCCCCCTTAGTTACAGTCACCCACAGTGCAAAATACAACCATTTTGCATGAGAAAATATGGAATTTTGGAACTGGCGATGAGTAAAGTGGGATCCCAGACACGGATTTCAATTTTTCGAGTATAGAACATAGTAGGAAAAGTGGTCAGAATATGTTCCAGGTGCTGCCAGTTACCTTTGGCCCAAATAGTCCTGTACTTTTGGCATCCTCTCATATAAAGTAGTAAACAGGTTTAATGGTTTCCTGACCAATAATAAAAATAAAAACTGAAAATATCAACCAGGAAAGGCAAATCCTATTTAACTGAGCAAAACACGAAGAATAGCTCATCAGTAGTCGTTAAACTTGATACGTTGCTCCCCTTTTCCTTCTTTACGAAATTCTTATAATTTTGCTACAGAAAGAACAGAGGGGGGAGGGTAAATTGATTTTTTGTGATATCAACCTCGAACATAAGAATTAACCCTCTCAGGTGGATAGTAAAAAAAGACGTGGGGGAGCGAGAGCCATCAACCGCTTCTTGCTGACCTACACGGACAACAAGAAGCATAGAAATCAGTAACGAAAAGAATGAAAAAAAAAAAAAAAAAAAAAAAAAGGCCAGACTGTAGTAGTTTGTATCCCGCTTACTTTGCTACCCAACATTGTTAGGCAGACACTTGTAGCAGTATTATTGTGATGTTCACATAAATGACGTGTCTGGGGCGTTTATTCGTATCAGTTTTTTTTTCAAAAAAAAAAAAAAAAAAAGTGCCTCTCAACATCACGTAGTCCTATAAGACAAAACAACCGACCAGGCATCGCACCTTTATATAAAATAGAAGACGATAATAGTTGCTTTAAAATATATATTTTTAAATATTTCTTTTTTTTTTTTGAAAACTGACGAATAATCAGAAAAGTAACTGCTCAAAAATTGAAAGCCAAGCTGCGTTCAAATGAAATATAGTTAATCTGAATAAAAAAAAAATTTTTTTTTTTTAATTCTCGTATTGTTGATTGGGGAACGATATTTTTCCTCAACTTTGTAATAAAAGGGGGGTGTGGAAACCAAAACGAGAAAAGCAATAAATAAAAAATAAAAAAAAAACACCGAAAAAACCAAAACCTAACCATAAGACAGAAAACGTGTCTGCAAAGGGTGAATAGCTTTCTTGTAGACAATAACACAATTTTTTTTTTTTTTTTTTTTCGTTTGTTATTAGTACCTTACACAAGAGCAAGGTGAGGGTAAGGGGTTTTTTTTTTTTTTTTTTTTTTCCCCTTTTTTTCACCATCTCAGGAGGGGTCTTTAACCCAAAAAAAAAAAAAAAAAAAAAAGCCCGAGTCCCGATGGGTAAAAAAAAGGGCAACCGAACGTTTTCACGGAAATCACCGTAGCTGAGCCCACCAATACATATCTATTAAATAAAACCATTTCTCAACTCGGAAATACTTATGTTGGTATCGAAACAAGATCTTTGGTGTGATCTTGTGTTGTAGTTAACTCCTTATCTGTCCACACGTGATCTACGTTGGATGTCGGAGGTGCTCTAAAGTAACCAACAACTAACAATACAGGATACATCGAAATTAGGAATCCGGCCACTCCGGTATGCCATGGAGAGTTTGTTTCTGAAATCGTGATGTAGGCACCCATAAAGCTGCATGCGAAGCAAATTACTGAGGCAATTTGAACCAGCGCAAGCCATGTTGAAGTGAGTTGCTTCTTTCCTAGAAGTTGAATTCTGTTATGAATTTCTGTGATATCACTTTCTTCAGATCCTCCTCCCCAACTAGCAACAAAGGCTTGGCAAGCAGCTGTTTTTTTTGTTTTATTGTTGTTATCGGATTTGAAGAAAAAACACCTCCAACAAAGAATAACAAAATCAAACCTGCCAAAGGGACTCCAACCCTAACCAGCATCAGATCAGCGTCGGTAAGCATCGTGTAACCAATCCTGTGTGTGTTGTTTTAGTTATTGTTAACCAACCCTTCGACTCAATTAAAATATCAACATACCATCCAGAAGCAAAGGGAATTGACCCAACGAGTCCTACCAAACAAGCACAACCAGCAAGTTTATGTACTTTAGGATTATTAAAATAGTCTCTGAGTATACCAAGAAGTGCGAGACACCAAGCGTGAAGGGTAACAATGCAAACTAAAGAGAACGAAAAGAAAGTTAGAATAGCTACAACGTTAGCTGTATCACCTTTAAAATCCGTAGAAAAAGTAGCGTACGTGACGAGAGTAAGTTCGTATCCGAATAAACGATCTGATGAATGAATTAAGTCTATTGCTGATTTAACATACCACCTGCTATCTTTATGAGCAATCCACCCAAGAATCGCAAACAGCGAAGCGCCTGTCAAAAGACTCACTACCAAGATAATCAGAATCACAACCATGGAGTATTTCACAATGTCTCTGTGCTCTTCATTATAACTTCCAAATGCGACCATCACAGCCAGACCAATATTACAAGTAAACAGAGCTTGGGTAATTGCGTCTACGATTAATTCATACCCGGGTGCCTCTTTTGGTAAAAACAAATCGACTACACCATTCTTAACAGATCCTGTAAGCTCTATGCAACAGTAGCCCAGGATAAAAATTTGAATGCCGATGTAAAATGCTGCTGTTATCCCAGCGATTCTGTTAGGGACAAGAACTCCATCGAATGTTAGGAGATAAAGACCAAACCATATCACTACTAAACAACTGACAAGTTCATAACTGAAATGATGATCTAATTCAGCAGATATTTTATCTTGAAAATAAAGCTGAGATGATAATAAGGGCAATCCCGGGGACGTAACATTCGTTGGAGGATACTCCCATGAGATTGAATTCCATGGTAGTGGTGTGTATGTTGAATACCACGTGTACACACTCGTGTATGCTAATAACGATGAATAACACCACACACTTAATAAGGATAGCCATGATGCTCCGAGTCCTAGTCCAGAGGCGCGGTGTTCTATTACTGAGAAAGCTTTTTTTGCAGCTTGTTGACGAAACTGTCCCAACCCCAGTTCTAATATAATAAGTGGCCATCCCACGAATAGTACAGCAAGTATAAATATATATAAGTATCCAGCTCCATACTTCGCAATCATCCAAGGAAACCTCATTGATGTTGCAATCCCGCAGCAAGCCAGCCCTGTCACCAGCAAGAAGCTGGTTGGTGAGTTCCAACGTTCTCGCATCCCTCCCACGTGATAATCCATTTCTGTTTATTTATTGTGTTGTTGGTGAGTTGTTAGGGAAGGGCGCACCAACATGCTGTCAGATCGAGTGAATACGTTAACACTACTAAAACTAATTGATCTCCACAGTGATTCAGACCACTTTATACAAACAAAATGACTATTGAGCTGTGTCTTGTATTTCTTGTAAGTAGTAATGATAGAAACCGCTACACAGATAATTGTTTTCCAAAACTGAAACGTGTAAAAAGACAATAAAATGTCCATGAAGAACTTGTTTCAGTGCGGCAACGCTTCACAAGTGTTGCTACTGCCTCATCTCTAACTTGAAAAAACACCACAGAAGTTAGACATATCAAATTCTGTAAGTGATTGTCATCCAATATAACATATATTCAATGGACGTGATAAAGTTAAAGTATTTCTATTGTATCAATTACATATGAAGTCATCATTTACAGTAAGAAGCCTCAGAGAGCATTAAAATCTATAACACAGACGCAACCTTTGTGAAAGCTACAACCCGACATGTTTAGTGTTGTTAGAAAACTTGGAAAGTCCCAAATTCTGAAAAATCACAAAAAATCTTGCATTCAACTTCACCATCAATTTTGTTAGTAGCTGTTTATAATTAATACTTGGTGAGGTTTACACAGGCAATGATCAAAAAAAAGGCTGAAACACAACCGCATAAGTGGCAACATAATAGCTTGCACGATGTAGTGGTTGGGAGAACACTTAATTTTGTTTCTTTATTTGTGCACGAAAAAAAAAAAAAAGGGACCACAGCGTTTCCTTTTTGGTCTAAACGTCGTCAGAACTGCAAATAGACAACGAAAAAGAGACGGGAAAAAAAGAATATAATATCGAAATAAGTGTTAAAAAAAAAAAAAAAAAAAAAAAAAAAAAACAGGTCGCGAACAGCCAGACAGGAATGCGGGTCACCTGCTGGTCGCGTATCTTATTTATTGTATCTGAAGTCGTTTGCTTTTATTTTTAGTACAGTAAACTCAAAAGAATTAAATAAAGCACATCTCAGTATGGAAAACTTATTGTGAAACCAGTACACGGAAGGAATAAACTGCTTCCGAAAACAATCATTTTTATTTCGCAAGATGGCTAAGCACTTGGGGATGAATTAGTAGGAAAATAAAAAAAATATATAATTAAAAAACAACGGAATTCGACACCAAATGTAACCATTAAAAGCCCAATATTAAAAACACGCCGAAGGAAAATTATTTCAACGGCTTTGAGCAAAAGATGATAATGGTGGACCCATCACTGTAAGATCCTCTTAAAACTAATTTCAACCCATGTCGACTTAAAAAATAATAATAATAAAATCAATTAGTAGACTACCGCCTTGTTTTTTGGCAGCGAGCCTACACAAAAAAGATTTTTATTTCATTTTTAAGTCATTCGACTCGTCATTTCATTGCGTCTCCCCTAAGAGATTGAAAAAGAACTTTTTTTTTTTTTTTTTTTAAACGACAGCAGAGGACAAAAACAAATATTTCAAAAAAAAAAAAAAAAAACAAGAAAAACAAGAAGTTGACAATACCAGCGGGTGTTTAAATAGGTGTACAAAAACACTATTCCACAAAGTAACAACTTTATCTGCCGTAAAAGTAAGTTCCGAATGCAACAGGGAAATACACCACAAAAGGAAAACATGGTTATCATTGCGAAGAACTGAATACCAAAAAAAAATATAAATCCCTTTTTTTTTACAAGCTGCGTTGATAAGGGAAGAGTAATAATAATCAACACACCACGGAAGCGTATTTAGCCTATTAGAGTCAAGCAAGCTCTTTTCACAAGCAAAAGAGAAAAAAACAGAAACGGGAAAAGAAAAAAAAAAGCGGTCACTCGCGAAAATCTGTAACACAATTAGTTGGGCAGTCGGCCGAGGTGAAAAAAAACCCATTAAAAATTCTATAAGAAGGATGCGAATAATAATAACGAGAATCACACGAAAAAAAAGAAAATTTTGACAGAAATCGAAGAAACCGACAAGAAAGTTCGCACGGCGTGCAAAATATAAAAGAAATTAAAAGTTATCCGTGTTGAACGAAACGATAACATCATAAGACAAGAAAGGGTTTTTACAAAAACTAATGTAAAGTCGTAATCGCTAAAGAGAAAATAAAATAAATTAATAGCATCAAATTAGAAAACACTAAAAAAAAAGACAAAAAAAAAAAAAAAAAAAAAAAAAACTCATTCGACTCGTTGACACGGTTACAATTAGCAGTCATTTTCTGCTGAATGGTCCTGCAAATCTTCAGTATGCTCCGACAGCAAAAAATAACAAACTCCGCATCCCAAGCGAAGCTAACGATCTGATTAATATCAGTATTGTTGATTAGGGGGAGGTTGCAATAAACGACGTAACATTATTTGCTTGAAATCATATTGTCGGATCAAATACAGCCATCTCCTTAACTGGTGATCTCTTAACCACCTTAGCAGGTATTCCAGCAACCGTACAGTAGGGTTCAACAGGGCGATTGACTACGGCAGAAGCAGCAACAACACAGCCATTTCCGATTTTGATGTTGCCTAGGATTTGACAATGTGTTCCAAGAATACAATCATCACCAATCTTAGGATGGCGATCACCACCAACTTTTCCAGTACCTCCCAAGGTTATGTCATGTAAAAACTGTACGTTCTTACCCACAACAGCTGTTCCTCCAATAACAAGACCAGTCGCGTGATCAACAGTTATACCTCTTCCGAGTGTTGCCTGAGGGTGGATATCTACTGCGTAGGCTGCAGATGAAAGAGATTGAAATAACAATGCCGTCCACTGATCACCATTCTTCCAATGCTGATGAGCAATTCGATGGCAAGCAATGGCATGGAATCCTTTGTAAAATAAGAACTGAGTCAGAAACTTGAACTCACTGTTGTGAAGTGAGGTATCAATCACAACATACCTCCAGCAGTCAACAGCGATGTCTTCCATTATATGTGGATTGTTAGTTAAGAATAACACTGTACTCTTAACCAGGTCAATACCTGAAGCATTCTTCAACGCTGGTGCCATGCACTCAGCTATCGCCCCAGCGAATGAAGGTTGGTGTAGGACTCTGCTGTTAAAGAATCCGTCAAGTCCGGGAGAGGCTGCCCTGGCTTTTTTTGCTTCTTCAGTTATTTCAAACCAAACATGTTCAGCTGAAGGACCTGAATCTTTTCCTTGGATAACAGGAAGAGTGTTACATTCTTCTTTCAGAGTACTGAATACTTTGTGACTTAAGAACCTATCTCCGTAATCAGAAGACATTGTTACAACAGTTGGAGAAGTCTTGCTGTCATTTACAATAGCACGAGCCGCATGAACACAAGCCCCAGTTGATGGTCCACAAAACAACCCTTCCTCAGCTGCTAATCTGTAAACCATACTCGTCGCATCATCAGGTGACACACTCGCAATCTTATCAATGTGTGTAGTCTCATAACTATAAAATGGAATATCCAATCCGTCAATATGTTCACCAGGCTTCCTAATACATTCCCCTGCCTGACTGAGAACAGGATTACTCGTAGATTCAACAGCTGTGATCTGACACTTTAAATTATTGTCTCTTACATAGCGAGTGAGTCCTTCAATTACTGCACCATTACCACATGGTAACACCAGATGATCAACGTCAGGAACGGTATGAAATATCTCTGGAGCAGTAGTGTCATAGTGAATCTTCCAGGCACTGTCACTCTGAAACTGATTCAAGAAAAGACGTTCACCAGGATTCGAACTTGTAAATCTTTTTGCTAACTCCACGGCAGCAGTAACACCTCCGTCTCTCGGAGTGAGTTTCACAGTGGCTCCTTGTGCTGCTATGCAGACGCGTTTTTCGACTGTTTCGTTCTCAGGGATGAAAACAGTTAGGGGGTAACCTCTACTTGCGCATACCATAGCCATTGATATTCCCAGATTACCAGTACTCGCAGTCACAACGTGTGTTTGCTTGCCAATGAAACCACCACGTTCAGCGTCAGAAATCATCGCAAATGCAGCTCTATCAGTACCTGACTTGGACGGGTTATCCGTCTCCAGTTTAATTGCGACGTTGGAATTAGGTCCGCAGATCTTTTGAATTCGAACCATGGAAGTGTTTCCAATGCTGTCGGCAATACTTTTTAATGCTTTCTTTCTCTCAGTCTTTAATGGAAGGTATGATCCAAGTGCGGGTATTCTCTTTGGTGGCGTCGGTCTGTTGTGTAAAATCAATTCCAAGTCGCTTGCTGAAACCTCCTCCACAGGAATAGTTGCACAAGACAGCGCTAGGTCTGAGTACAATCCTGTACTTAAATAGCGCTCACCATGGGATGGAATTACAGCAACAATTTCTTTACCGTGGTAGTCTGGTAGGGTTGCTAAGTCTAGTGCTGCCTTTACAATTGCCCCAGCGCTAATACCACATAGAATACCCTCTTCCATTGCTAGTCTCTTTGCGTAGTGAATTGAGGTGTCAGAATCAACTCGTGTGATAGAATCGAATATATTAGTGTTTACAATCTCTGGAATGAAACCAGCTCCGATTCCCTGAATTTTGTGTGGCTTTGGAGTGAAGGTTTGCCCATCTACAGTGTGCGTTATGGCGGCAGACTCAGCTGGTTCGACAGCTATTATCTTTGGGCAGCTTCCACCTCCTTCTTGGCACTTTTCAGAAAAATATTTTGCGACACCAGAAATTGTACCACCGGTACCAACACCCATCACAAAAGCATCAACCTTACCATCTAAGGCTGTGTCTATTTCAGGGGCTGTTGAAACTCTGTGGACTTCAGTGTTGCTGGGAGACTTGAACTGCTCTGTTAGGTAAGCGTTGTGACCAGTTTTTGAAGAGCGCTGATTAATATCTGTTACAATTTGTTCAGCACGGTATCTAGCACCAGTGAGACCATCAGCTGCTGGAGTGAGGATGACCTGAGCTCCGAAAATAGCAAGATTGATACGTCTTTCTAAAGACATAGTTTCCGGCATAGTCAGAACTACATTATAACCTTTTGATGCGCCTAACATAGCGAGAGCGATACCAGTGTTGCCGGATGTTGCCTCTACTAATGTCGTCTTTCCAGGTTTTATTAAACCCCTAGATTCGGCATCATGTATGAGGGCTATTCCCAAACGATCTTTTATACTCTTTCCAGGGTTCATGTATTCCAGTTTCACGCTTACCTTTCCTCCAATTCCTTGGTTTAGTCGATTCAATCTAATGAGAGGAGTTCCTCCAACGACGTTGGAAATATCATCGGCAACGCGATCACGGACTGCCATTTGAGACGCCAATACCTTCAACATCCTAGAAGGAGGTGGGGGCATGTTTTATTGTGTGACTCTTCTACAAAAAAAAAAAAAAAAGTGAATTAGAAACTGACACACTCAACTTGCTGGATACATGTCAAAAAGTACAAACAAAGTATCACCCTTTAAAGGCGGATCTTAGAGAATATTAAATAAAATAAAATAAAATAAAAATCTATAGAAACAAAGCTAAAACAGGTAAAGGGTTCCATCCGTCGACAAATTTGATGTGTGAAGATGTATTCACCAGCATTGAACTGGGAAAGGTACTCAGATGGTTTATGGAATCACATCATTCTCTCAGATGCTGGAACCATAGATATTGAAGAAGTTGGATATTTTCCAGACATATGTGTCAATACCTTTGACTCAGTTGCAGCACCTCTGAGGTTTAGATGAAGTTGAAGTAGTTTTTCTAAGTCTTTCATCGACTTGGCTTTCGCAACATTTTTATTTTGGAGGACTTCGTTACTTTGTTGAAGCTGAGTGATTTGCTTTTGACCTTCAGGTCCGAGTACTGTCTTCGCTTCATCATCACGAAGAACTTCGTTACGTGATTGCAACACATCATTCTGATGTTGAAGTTGAGCAAGTTCAGATTCCAATTCCTTAATGTAACTGTTGTCACTTCCTTCTTCACATGAATTTCTGAGAGCAGATATTATACTCTCCTTTTGGTCAACGTTCGCACGCAAATTTGCGATCGTTTGCTCTGCTTCAGCCAACTGCGTCAGCACCACTACTAAGGCATCTTGACCTTCCCTTTCATTGGCTTCACCAAATAATCTGATTCTGTCTCTTAAAGTTCTAATTTCGTATTGTTGTTTATGAACTCTAATCTTCAACTGTTCTGTTGCACTCCTGCTGACCATCAGTTCTTTGATGATGTCTTGATCAGGAGAGGCTGCAGGTCCTGTAGGAGGAGGGCTGTTGCAAGTACTAGGTGAACCAGGTTGGTTGAAGTTGAGGTTTTCAGCGGCAGCTTTAAGAGGAGAGAGTGAGAGATATTGCTGTTCAGCTTGCTGATGCATGTGGTGGTGGTGATGGTGATGGTGATGATGGTGCTGTAAGTGCGCGTAGTGGGCTGCAGTTACAGTCTCTCCAAAACTTGGCATCACTGGCGTTGGTGATCTCCCAACCGCTGCATCCACAGCTACGGCAGAAATCAGAGATTCGATTGACAACCCAGATAGACTTCTTCCAGTTGAGAGGTATTTCTTTAATATCTCAGCAGCTTTTTCCTGTGCCTCCACCTCTGTCGCTGCGCTCAGCTGCGACGCATCCATTTTGTAATCAACCTGAGCGATGAATTTACTACAAACATTCAACAATAATATCACCACCAATGCGACACGTAAATAGTTATGATAAATTCCTTTTATTGCTGAGAGAGAGAGACAGTAAAAAATAAGTTTCCAATAACGCTAAGCTCCCAAAAACGCTAATATAAATATGGAGATCTAAGGAAGCCGTAACGTAGCAGCAAAGGCGAGAAAATGTCCGAAAACGAATAAAAAAAAACAAGGAGGGGGAAATAAGTACAGATATAAAACCAAGTGCTTTTTGGTTTTTTTACAGTGCTAAAGATTGAAGACCCATTCTTGTTCTCTTTCATCATCGATTTCTTCTTCGCTTGGGGGTTGAGAATCTGAATGTTGCCCCAAGTTTGCAACCTCTTCTTGTAATGCAGTTATAATTCTATCTTTGTAATTGAGTGCTATTTGATAGCTTCGAATACATTCATCTTTACGACGAAGTTCTTCCAGGAGGCGCTCATTTTGAGAAAGAAGATCATCATGAGACACGTCATTCCACTCCCTCTTCTCACAGTCAGGTGTCGAAGGTGCTACAGAACTTGGAGGGTCAGAATCAGGAGATGAATAACACTTCTGATCGACTTTAATTACAGATTCTGGCTGGACTTTTTCATCATTAAGTTGGGCTGTCAATTTTCGTGGACTACTTACATGTGGTGATTGAGACTTCTCAGAGGCTAGCTGAGGACTAGTTTGGTTATTTACTACCTTAGGACTACTCTGAGGTGACTTCATGATGGACTCTTCCTTATCGTCTTTCTTATTAGAGGACGGTGATGGTGACTTGATATCAGGTTGAGGACTACCCAGAGATGAGTCCTCTTCAAGACGTCCGTTCTGTGGATACCACGGAATGGCTTCAGGACTGGTAGATTGAGCTGCAACTATTTCTGAGGGTTGTTCAGATTTTATTAAATTACTGTCGACTACTTCTCTGATTGGTGGCGAAGCTATCTCACCTGAGGGCACCGAAACTGGACTGCAGTTAGTTGACTGCACTGGAAGACCCTCACTAGCTGTGTGAGGCTGTTGATTCGCAGGACTTGTTGCAACTTCCTCCTGTTGAGGAAATGATGGCGGATCAACGGAGCTATAAATTTCTGTTGAAAGATGCTCCGGGTTGACGTCGTCCTCATCCTCTACGGTGGGAACCATCGCAGAGTGAACTCGACGACGACTGTCTACTGTTTCATGTTCAACAATAATTTGAGGGATGTCCGGAGTTGAATTATGTCGTTGTATTGTTGGAGAAGCAGATGGCGGATTAATGTTTTCAGGTATACTACCTGCTGCTGATGTTCTGCCCCAAGGTCTTTTAAATTGCAACGTTCTCATAATACTCAGCCACGCATTTTTAAACTGAACAAACCTATCAGAGGCTGGAAACACCAGTTCCAAATCCCTCTCTTTCCTCGTTTTCTGACCAGTCGATTTCGTATAAAACTGAACTACAATTGTATTCTTTTTCTTTGTGACGTTCCATATACTTTTTATATCTCTCACGTCAATGTATTTCTTTATGTCAGCCTTTGATCCGCAAAGTAGTAGTTTGGTTGGCTTTAGCACAAGGACTTGTTGTTTATTTATCCATTTGCATATGCGAGTAACTTGACTGATAAAAACATAATTACTTTCTGTGAAATATCGTGAGAGTTCTCTTGGTGGGGAGACAAGTGGCATGCCTGTTGAGGCACATCTGGGTAATGTTTTGTTGCTGTCGTTGTTGTTGTTGTCATTCACGATTGATTTCGGTTGTTGCTGAGTTGTGATTGTTTTTGATTTCTTCTGCTCTTGATTGACGATTATTCTCCTCGGGGAAATACTGTTTCTTTTTTCAACATAAACTGATCTTCCAGATGTTACACCCGCCTGTCTCGGAGACACATCCCAACTTATTTTATTTCCCTTCACACAATCATCAGTATACTCAAACAAGTCGATGTCTTCATCTTTTTTTAAACCCAACAAATCTCTCAGTAGCTCTTCCTGTGAACCAGAAGCAAAGTTGTTTTTCCAGTCAACGACCCACATCAGTGGTCTGTCTTTGATAACACAATGACGAAAACTAGATTCATTGCCAACAACTTTTATGAGCATTTGTTAATTAGGTTGCTAAGTAGTCATTTCTGATGAAAGGAAAAAAAAGATACATAAAAAAAAACAACAAAATCACCGCTTTACTAAAATTAACGAAACGGCAGCCTTGTCGATATTATATTCCTGTTGTTTGTTTGTTTTTTTTTTTTTTTTTTGAAAAAAAAAAAAAAAAAGAATTAAATAAATAACAACATCACTCACAACCATCAAACTGTTTCAAGGCAGACGATAACATCTCGCTTAAAAGCAAGGAAGCCTTCTTGGTTACTTTATTACTGTGGAAACCCCAACCATGAAATCGTATAAGATTATCAGGAAGAATTCATAGGTAATGGGAGGGGGTTGAATTTCTTAATCATAAACTTGCATTGTTAAGTTAACAATCAGTTATGGATACAGTGACTATCATGATGCTTAATATAAACCTCATCATATGGTTATCTTTTGTTAATTTCCTTTTTTTTTTTTAGTTGGATTGCTTGCAGATAATTCAGTTGAGTAGTTTTGATTTTTCATTTTCTTGGAACAGGACAGGATTCTTGGATTCGTTATTTGACTTTTTTTTTTTTTTTTTTTTTTTTTTTTCCTCAAGATTATATACTTAAAAAGTCAAAAAGTCTGACAACATAACTCGCTAATAAGCAAGGAAGCCGTTGGTTTTTTTTTTTTTTTTTTTTTTTTTTTTTTTTTTTAAAAAAAACAAAACGGCTTCTGTTTAGGTCGCCATCCCTCCAGGTTATGAACCCCGTTAAAAAAAAAGAAAAAAAAACTAACTCAGTGAATCCATTTTAAAAATCTTATTTTTTTATCCAGTCTAACGACATAACTCGCTGACAAGCAAGGAAAGCCGTTAATTTTGGAACAGAACGTCTTGAATTTGATTGCTTTGGAATTCTTCAACAATATTTTTAATTTTACCAATCATGTTCCATGAACTATTCGCAATGTAGATGGGCTCAGTATAGCGAGCTGTTAGTTTCTCAACCTTATCATCGGATTCAACGACAATGTCTTTTAAATTGTCAGCAGTAATTCGATCGTGTGGTTGACGCTGAAGCATTGCTTTTAGGAGATCTCTTTCAGCTTTTTTCAGTGAAGAAAACTTCTTATCAAGAAAAGCATTTGCTTCACTAGCAGTAGTGTGAAGATAAGATTCGAGATCTGCATTTTTAGGAAATATTTCTTCATTAAATCGAAGAGCCGCTAGAAGACAGCCGGCTCCAAAAACATCTAAACTAGCATCATAATTCTCATCATCCAAAACTGTTTCAGGGCTTCTGTATCCTTCAGTAGTTACTTTGCTGACAGGTGTTAGCGGAGGTTGGGCTTCTGAATGCATCTTGTCAGAGGATCGAACTGAACCAAGATCAATAACAGCTATCCTCGTACAGGTACTGTTTACTACAATATTCTCTGGCTTCACATCTCTGTGCATGGCACCGCAGCTGTGGAGCTCAAATAATGCGCAGCAGAGCAACCCGCAAACCTTTCTCCACTTTGTTACTGATATCTTCTTCCTTCCTCCTACAAAATGATTTAACGAGTGTGCAAACTTTTCCAGTGTCATATACAGATCTAGGTTTCTTTCATTATTGTTGTGTGTCCAGGTGTCAAGTAGCCTTACAACACCTTTACTGTTCGCTTTCGCAAACCACCATAAATTATGTAATTCTCGTAAAGCACTTTCGGTGTTGACTTCGTTGTCGCAGGAAAGCTTCTTAATTACGACTTCATCTCCTTTGGGTGAGGTGGCTGTGCAAACAACACCGAAGGAGCCCTGTGCTAGATACAAAAGATTTTTGTAACCACTTGGAACAACAAAGAAGTGCAACACACCACTGTCATCGGCCACTACAAATTTCCGAAACCCTTCTATCTCTTCTGATTCACTGCTTTCACAACGTTTTCGTCGTTTACTCGTCTTAGTGGCAGGCTTCTTTCGTTTTACTATTGAAGACATTCATTCACTAGTGTCATGTCTTGTGTCTGTTATAAAAAGATTTTTTTTTTTTTTAAACTCAAAGCTTCACTATCCCCAACCTGAAGAGTTCCTGAAAAGGAAAAAATAAAACAAAAAGTGATGGCAAAAAGATTTTTTTTTTTTTTTTTTTTTTTTTTTTTCCTGAAAAGGAAAAGTTCTTTCCTACTCAAAGGAAAGTGATTGAAAAAAAAAAAAAAAAAAAAGCAATAGCAGCAAATGTGATTTGAGAATCACCTTATAACAGCACGTGTGTTGATATATCTCCTTGCCGATGACTCCGTATGTGTAAGAAAACGAGTATTGCTCGACTGTACAACATCACGAGGTGATCTCGGGTGTAATTTACTAGATGATGGCGGCATCACCACCGGAGATGGAGGAGACGTCAATTCAGGGAAGTTCCTATTGCGAGGAGACTTCGGAACAACAAGTTTCATTGATACCTGTTGAGCGTAGGACATGTGTTTAAGTCGCATCATCATTTCATCATAATTATCTTTTATATCTGTAATTAGAGTTAAAAATCTACCTGGTGAACGTATTGCGAACCCTCCTTGTACTACAGCCTCAAAGAAGAAAGGATTAGTGTTGGCGTCACAGAAAACATCAACTTCCTTACCTGAACAGATATAATCAGGAGGAGCGTAGTCGGTGAAATCTTTTCGCTGATCGACTGGTTTGGTGTATTTTTGATCTCCAAATATAAACCTTTGTCTCATCACATCCGGAAGCTTTGTTAAATTTTCCGGAGGCAGACAACAATTAAAAGGCGAAGGCGACCTTGGAGTTAAAACAACGGTAGGAATCGTTGGAGTATTCATAAGTAATTCTCTACCTATAGCTGCTTGAACTCTGTCATGCTGGTACTTTACTTCTTTTGTTGATAAGTTTGGTGAAGACTTTACTGATGCAGCAAACGATGAGATGGCTGAATTCATTTTTACAACAGAACGCAGCTTTCCCCCTGACGATCCTATAGAGTTTGTTGTCAAAGTGAGATAAGAAGGACACAGAAATTCATCATCGGCGCCTGGGGGAGGTTTTCCTCGTCTGGGAAATCGTTTTGTTCTAAACATTGGTGACTCAATCATCGATTCACCCTCACTTAAACAAATTGATATCGAACATGAAGGAACACTCGCTAACGTTATACATCTTGGAGACAGGGTGTCTGGATAACTACTTCGAGATTGTGTTTCTGAATTCGTCTTAATCATTGAAGCATGATGACGAATACCACGAGGTGTAGAATAACTTGTATTTACTGACATACAACTGTCTGATTTAACAAGTGGAGGTGAATCAAAAGCGAACCTCTCTGATTCAGTACTTCCTGTAACTGAGTTAGGGTTGTGGGATTCTTTTATTTTAACATTCGCAGGAGTCTCATGAATGTCGTGAAGGACATCTGGATAAAGAGTTTTTCCAAAATCCAGACCTTTGGTGTCTCTACAAAAATCCTGAGGAATAGTAGTCGCGTGACACGAAATAGACTGAGCGTAATGAGGTTCCTGTTGAGGATGTGACGTGCTCCATCCTAAACCCTCTGTCAGTGATGGTAAGTCAGTCGATAAAGGAGAAACTTCAGCTAATGCGAGATCCCTTGGGCTCAAAGGTCGCACCTTTTGTAGTAGGGGAGGAGTCGGTTTTAATTTATAACTTAATCCATTCCCAATATTAACACTACTATTTATTGTTTTATTCGATTCAATACTTTCAGTTCTTTCCTTTCTTGTGAGGGCTTTGAATGGAAGCCATCGAACTGTTCCGTTTGGTAGTTCAACATGAGCCATGGAGTTACGTAGTACTACTCCTCGTATCTTAGCAGGCTTTCCAAGTAGTGGGAATAGATCTTTAGTACAGTTTGATGCTATTCGTGATATTATTGATTGTTGGATAGCCATTTCTAGATCTTTCTTTGCATATTTTATTTTCATAATCTCACCTGGTTTTGGTACTTCCTCAACATCATCAGATCCAGATGTGTGTGTTGGAGGAGTTGGTTGCAGGTTAGAGTTGGCTCGTCTTTCAAGTAAACGTAAGTCGTACATTATTTCACACTTCTTTTCCCTGGCAAGCTGGATTTCTCTTTTCCATCTTTCAGCCTCCGCAGCGCATATCTGCGCTCCGATTTCTGTTTTGCTTCTTAGAAACCCACCCTGTGCAATAACACACCTCACGGTACTAATAATAACTTGCCTTCGCAGAGCTACATATTTCTTACACAGAGCTGCAGCTGTTTCCCACTCGTATTGCTCAAGTGTTTTTTTTGGAAGATTTTCCACACGGAGCTTCGCTCGTTCAAATCTTGTCGGTCTGTAGTACCGTCTCTTATTGCTTCTTCGGTACATCGTCACATAGTAACGATATATTTATATTTACCTGTAGAAGAGAAGCTTTTTAACAGTTATCAGAATGGCAATAATAATAATTATTATTATCCTTTTTCAATCTAACAACGAAACCACACATTTGAAAGTTCCGCAAAAAAAAAGGTTTTTCTTATTAAAAGTAAACAAAATCCATACAAAACAGAAATTACGTATGTTAGCATCTAGAAAAAAACGTTCTAATAATTATGATATAAATACAGAGACGTTGGTGGGTAACGTGTTAGGCTTAGTTAAATAAAAGAATGGTTTTGAGGTGTGTGTGATGTGATTCTATTTGATGGAGCTGGAGGATTTGACATTCTCAGAACCCTCTCAAGAATGGCAATGCACTCAGGTGAATCAGACAACTGTGCACAAGTCAGAGCCGATCTACCAGCCGAGTCTTTGCGAGTTGGATCTGCTCCGTTTCGAAGAAGAAGATCAACAGCAGCAGAATGAGATGCCTGAGACGCGACCATCAGAGCAGTTGAACCATCACAGTCAGTCGCATCATAGTCTGAACCAGCCAACAATAATATTTTCATACATGAAATGTTACCCTCTAACGATGCTACAATTAAAGGTGTCGATCCATCGCAGTCTTTGCTATCAATTTCAGCAACCTCTACCAAGACTCGGACACATTTGTCCCAACCCTTTTGAGAAGAGATATGAAGTCCTGTCCATCCATCAGAATCTTTTTGTTCAACATCACAACCAAATGAAATTAATTCTCTTAACATTATGTGATCACCTCTGTCACAGATGTCAAGAATAGTTCCAACAGTACCAGCTGGTAGATGATTTCTAATAACAGGAATCGAACTAGACATTCGCATTAAACTCTCTCCTCTTGAAGGGGAAACATGAACCTCAGGCACTCGAGCTGAAATACTAGCCGTGGCAACAATCGGAGGTACAGCATCATTTAAAGAACCAAAATCATGTCTTCGTGATACCATCCCCGGCGACAATCCAACCTGAGCAAATGCGGCATCCGGTGTCATAGATCGAAGCCTACTGGGAATCGAACTTGCCAATCTAGATGGCGATACTCTAAATGATGGTTGTGTACCAGTATCAACTTTATGAGTGATGGGAGGAACTTGGATTTTAAATTGAGAATTAGGTACAGGACAAGGGGCAGGTGTACTTACTCTTCTCTGAGGCTGAGGTGGATAATAACCGTCTGTTGTACCAACATTAGCAACAGGCGGAATTGATATTGGATATCTATGAGCGTGATAGTCGAAGATAGGAGGACTGGAACTGCTATTCCGAAACGAATTCACAGGCTGTACGGCAACAGTTGAATTGATAGGCTGCTCATCTTTCTTTTCTTTCTTCGTCAGATGAGCTTGTAATTGTGTCATCATATCCTTTTCTAACTTTGCCATGTCTTGTAATATTTCACCACGTTCTTTTGTTATGTCAGCTTCAGGTACTTGCTGTGATGGATTTTGAACATCGTCACCGCGGTAGTTTGCCATCTCCTTTGCGACAGCTGAGGCAATATTCTTTGAGATGGTGTTAAGAGATTCCTTCACCATGGCTGAAACAGCATTGGTGGGAGAGTCGTTTCGGGTTGGATGATGGCTTGCAATCTCTTCCTGCTGTTGATGCTGATGGTTGAAGTCTTCTTGTGACTGTTGCTGTTGTTGTTGTGGTTGTTGCTGTTCCTGTGGAGTAGGATGAGGAAGTACAATCCACCTTTTTAATTTCGGATCATATTTTGGTGAATCTGGATCCCTAAGTAAAACAGGTGACCTACTCTTTCTTACAGGCAATCCAATATAAGGATTGCTAACTATTGGTATCGGTAGCGGTAGTGGTGGTGACATCCCTTCCATTCCTGGCATGGGTGCTGGTTCCCTGCCGTCTCGTTCAATTGCTGCAACTCGTTGTTGGAGTTCTGTCAGTCGGTCTGAATTTTCAGCCAGAGCCGATTGGCTCCTCCTCGCCACTCGTAAGATGTTTTGATATTCGATATCACTCATTCCTCGTTCATTGTCTGCGATGCTGCGCCAGGTTTTAACATCATTAGCAGCCTTCATCTGTGCGACTTGATTATCAGCTAGAAGTGCATCAACTTCTGCCAACTCCGCTTCGATGTTACGAATATCCATCATACTGATGCGTATGCACCTGAAGAAGAGAAATAATTATTACTAAACCTGTTGATACAGTCAGAGCTTTACTTCTTCAAGAAGATGAAGTGATGGGATCACGAGTCGGTAAAATAAAGACTGCAGACAGACACATCTATTCCTCTTCTTCCCTTTCTTGAAATTTCCTCTTGTCACGAAGTGGAGTATGAGGATAGTTATGTAGAAAATGAGGAAGAGATGTTAGAGTATTTTTTAGATTTTGATACTCTGCGTTGTGTAGCTTGGCCTCTTCATACCCAAATTCAACATCAGACTGTTGACTGAATAATGTTGAAATGCTGGATCGTGATAAGGCTGACTGAGTACCGTCAGGACAGAAACCTGTGGTACCATCAATCGTGTGGAGTGTGGACATGCCTGAGATCCACCACAGGCAGATAGAACTGTCGAATTCAGCTCCTTCACCACCAGAATATGTGCTGTCATCAAGTTGAATTGATGTACACATAACTGTCGGGTGATGAACATTTATTTTCCTCTTCTTAGGATCAGCTAGTCGACAACACAGAGCTCTTCGTAAAGTCGCATCACCGTACTTACGACCACAAACAACAGAAGTGAAGTGGTATTTTGTTCCTAAGAGTAGCTCTAGAGATGCTCCCTGTACTCCCAAAACAGACCAACTTGCGATCTTATCAGAACAAGTAGCACAATAGAACTCCCTCTCACCAACAGGTATAAGTACTGCTGGGGTTGTTCCAGATGCTGCAGATAAGCCGTTAGGCCATGTTGTGATTCCGTCTTTCCTTTTTACAGGAACTCCGCTATTAAACTCTCCCTTGACGCAGACTATCGCCTGACCACTTTTTCGTGCGCACATGTTTAAAGGTTCGTGAGGGAGAGTATCAGGTCTTTTCTTGCTGTTCTTCGCCCATTTCTTGACCGTGCTGTCCCCACAAGGAGCAGAGCTAGTGTACAGTGCCAAGGACTCATCCGGTGAAAGTCGATTTCCCTCAATCAACCATTTCTTGAATCCTCTTTTTGATAATATTTCTGCATGGCAGTCCCTTACGAGGTTATCCTTGTTTGCAGTCTTTTGTAATATTTCCGGTTGGACAAATTTTGTTCCTACTCCAAGGCTGAGGCATCTGGCAGTACATTCTTTGTAGTTAACAGCAACTATTCCAGCAAGAACTGTTTGCTTTGATACTGCAACAGATCCCTCGATATCTCTTCCTCTGTACTCAGAAAGGACAGCAGATGAAATTATATCTGCGATAGGATGGGTAGTCTCGCGGGGTTTTTCAGCATGTCTGATGTCCTCCTTTTTGTCAGGTAGCGGGTCTGCATTCTCTGACATCCTGGTTTTCCTGCAGCAAAAAAGAAATACATAACTCACTACCATTTATGTTTCCGTCACCTTACGCATAGCGTACTTGTATATGAGATAATTTATCGTTTTTTTTTTGTCTCACCTGTGTTTTTTTAAAAAAGAAAAAAAGAAAAATAACATCACAAGTGAAAAAACAATTAAAACATAAAACCATTAGATTATCTAAGAGGAGGAGTGGTGGGTGGTGTTGGTGCCAGTTTTTTTTTAAAGCTTTTTATTCGTTGGTTTTTTTTTTTTTTTTTTTTTTTTTTTTTTCCCCCACCACGGAAGAGTGATGACCGGAAGGAAGCTTCTCGCTGAGTACGAATGCGCATAAGCATTCGATCAAGCTTTACGAGTTCCTATTTTTTTTTTTTTTTTTTTTTTTTTTTTTAAATCCCTCCTCTCCCAAGAAACCATCTGATAACAAGAAGTGTATACTCAGATAATACTAAATAGTCTCCTTTTGAATGTTGTGCGAGTGAAAAAAAAAAAAAAAAAAAAAAGACCTTAGCTAACTCAATGCTTTTTTTTAACCCTCACTCCGTTTTCCCAACATAATGTTTTTTCCTTAATCTTCGAAAAAAGCATAATTAATAAACGAGGGGAACACGTAAAGGGCAGAGAAAACATGAATGTAACTATTCTTAAAAGAACTACATTCGAACACAAGTGTGTGCTGGTGGAAAAAACGGGGGAGTGCAAAGGGAAACAAAAAAAAGAAAAGGTAAAGAGAAAGCATCAGAAATTAAAAAAAAAAAAAAAATGACGAAGCAAATTAATAAATACGAGCTAACAGCTATGTCAGTTGACAGAATTGGCTGATAGCTTTTTTTTTTTATATCAATTGCTAATCTTTGACTGTTTTTTTTTTTTTTTTTTTGTGAAACCTCTGAGGCCATCATTACATTATAAAAGAAAGATGTCACTAATTACAAGCTAGCAAAAATGAGAAGTGATCTTTTTGAATAAAATTAGAAGCTCGGTCGAAGAGCGGAATGTTTTTTTTTTTTTTTTTTTTTTCAATTTTTCTTTTTTTTTGAATGCGTTAATATAAGTGTTGCAATCTGCTTATAATGGAAACCGCAGTTTCGTAATCAGAGAAACATCCCTCTGCTAAGAGAAAATTATGTTGAGCTACTACTGAAGTATACAATTTTGAAATTACCGCTCAAACAAACCAACGAGTTTGCAAAACAACTCTGCCAGGGGGCTATTACGCCTCAAATGCCAGCTGCAAGCAAAATTTGGTAAAGCACATGCATTTCACATAATCGGGTTAAGAACAATACGATATGCGCAAGTGTTGACGATTTTTTTTAAAAAAAAAAAAAATTTTAATTTTTACCTTTAGAAAAGGTTTTTTTTTTTTTTTCAACTCAAAAAGGGGAAAAGGGAATTTGAAAGTGAAAAAAAGAAAGGGGAATTAAGTATCAACACGCGAAACATACAACAGTCTATTGTAAAGCAAAGCAAATATAAAAGAGAACCATAATCTTCCACTAAAGTGTACAGCAGAGGTAATCAAAAACAAATCCAATAAAAAATACAACACCATTTTTTACTTGCACAAGAGCAAGGAACATAGTACAAGCGTATTTATTTTTTCCCCCCTCAATTGTTTAGTCCTTAGGAAAAAGTTCACAGGTTCTCATGGATGTGCTACCACGCTTCGTGCAAAAGGGGGTGAAGTGAGTTACACGGGAAACCAGTACAGCACAAAAACTTCGTATCAAACCAATCGGGGGGGTTCCCACCAGTTATTCACGAGTTTGGTTACAGTCGTGGCACTGGGGCAAGTCACTGGCATATCACCTTAAACGTTTTAGTTTTAATAATCATCTCGGATCACAAGTGACTCTCACTAACCGCAACAGATAAGGTTCGCCAAGCAATAATAATAACGAGAATAAAAAAAAAAATGATTTTTTGAGCGCCCCATCAGGGAGTTAGTTAGCATTATTAGTTAGTTAGCGAGTTCAGCAGACCACCGAGTATCAGTTAGGGTAGCTCTCTGAGGGTCCCCAATACTACGGTAGAAGGATGAACCTAATCCCGAGGGGGACTATTTTATTAGTTTTCGGCAACAGGGTATACTAGATCAAGAGACCTATAACCACAATGCGTCTACCTTGTCCGGTTTACTAGCAGGAAACCAAGTCGGGAAAAAAAAAAAAAGTTACAACCTTGACAACTGTGTAGCGAGAAAGAGACAGTTGAGTACGATTCTTTAATAGTTTTGGAATAATGAATCCCAGGTATACTTTTAAGTGACAAACTGCTAAGGATTACTTGCCTTTTAAGTGTTAGTCGAAAGAAAACGTGTCAGCGTTACTACTCTTAACCACAAAGCAGTTAGAGCAGAACGCGCACAAACATATTCATTACGTTAAATACAGTGAGGTTGAAGGTAGCAATAGAGAAACAGTCGGGATAGTGCTGTTCTCCTATCATATGATGTTTTGTCAGATTCTTTGTTTTTTTTTTTCTTCTTTCCCTATCGGGGTTGCATCAGCAAACCCACAAGTAAAATAAGTCACACAGCAAGCCTGTCTCTGCTGCGAGATCGGATATAAATAGCAATAAAATAAACAATTATTTCACACAATCTTCCAACTTACCACACAGTGTAAGCAGAGTAATCGCGTAGCTTTTGAGGAGACTGACAGAGGAAGCACAGCTTCAAGGAGCCAGGTAAAATTATAACAAAATAATAATAATAATAATAAAAAAATAGTAGTAAAAAAAATTCACACAAATAACGCAACCTTCTCACACAAAGAAAGACGCGTCACCGTGTGTTGTCATAAGGAGCTGAAGAAACGAAAACCGAAAAAAAAAAAAAGCAGCAGCAGTAGTAGTAAGAAGTAAAAAAAAAAAAAAAAAAAAAAAAAAAAAAAAAAAAAAAAAAAAAAAACACTAAATAAAAACACACAACTTCCACACGACAGAGGTGCGTGATCGGAACTTGTCTTAAAAAATACATTGGCAAACATAATTAAAACAAAAAAAAGTGCAGCTTGTTACACAGAGTGGCTGGTCCAAAAGTGCCAACACTTGAATGAGGTGAGTGATATAAGGTTTGCCATCAACAAAAAAAAAAAAAAAAAATTATAGATAGATAAAAAAAAGTTCATTTCTACAATTTGACCAGATTATTATCGTTGCCAACTGAGCCAAGGTTAGTTCTGGTGACATTCCTTAGGAGTGAACAGCATTATTATTCGTCAAGATCAAGTCCAGAGTCGAAACATGTTTATGTAGCCGCTGAAGGACACTTGGATCCCAGCCTTTAAAAAAAAAAAACGATCAACTAATACATGCCTTTGAGTATGTAACTCACCATAACCAAAATCTGAAGTAGTGTTGTCGCAGAATATTCCGCAAGCGGCAATAAAAAAAAAAAAAAAGAAATAAAATAAAAAAACAATAATTATTATTGGAGATTATTTTATTTAAAAAAATTAAAAAAAAGTAAACCTCGATTAGAAGATGGAATCGAGTGTAATTTACTACCGGCCGAACAACGGTAACAACCGCTATAGACAGCCCAGTTAGAGAAAAGAAATGCGTACATCCCTTACGGCTAAGGCCCCGTTTTCTACCAGACACTGGTACGGGAAGCAAGACGGATTATGTGCATATAAAAAGAAGGGGAGGAAAGGGGGGGGAAAAGAAAACGCTAATAAACAATTGCGTATTAGCCACAACACGTTGCAACAACACTTATTGAATACGGCTACTCTCAGTCTGTTTTTTTTTTTTTTTTTTGCACAGTTAGACTTTTCCAAAAAAAAAAAAAAAAAAAAAAAAAAAAAAGATTTAGAAACAGAGAATAATAATAAAAAAAATTTAAAAAAAAAAAGAATAACACTGCGGAAAAGCCATCATACACACTGAAACAACGCTAGTAGTCAACCTTGAGCTGCCATCCACTATATAGAAATAATATGATATAAAATAAAAAAAAAAGAAACTAGATTTTTTTGAAATAGTGCTTTGTAACCCAACTGAACATCGTTGCTATGTATTTGCTACTAAATATTAAATTATTCTACCCGATTCTAGAACATGGGTGGCGTGGTACGAGGGTGGGAGTACAACATAGCTAAATTCTATTTTTTTATTATTATTTTTTTTTTTTTCTTTCTATTTTTTTTTTTTTTTTTTTTTTCTATGAGAAAATACATAAAAATGACGTACAAACTTGGTTACATTTTTTTTTTTTTTTTTTTTCCACAAGCAACTATATATTCCCGAAAAAAGGCTAGCTCAAATAAAAGCGATGAAGGAAGACTCGAAGATAAAACAAGTGCCTTGCAATAAACCATGCACGATGAGCAGTCCTCAGACCACCAAGGAAAAAGCAGTGGTTGAGCTACTGCATATAATAGAAAAAACCCTAAACCAATTTTTTTTTTTTTTTTTTTTCTTCTCCCTTTCCCCTCCCCCCCCCCCACAATGATTACCTCGAAACCGCTAAATGCTTTGTTTCAAAAGCACCAGCTATTTAAGAATCAAAGGGAGAATAAAATCAAAAAAAAAAATAATAAAAAATAATAGAATAAAAGAAGTTAATATTCAGGTGCGCAACAGATGTATCAGCCGCACCGAAATGAAATAATATCGGAAGCTATATTTTTTTTTTTTTTTTTTGCAGAATCTACAACTAGATAAAAACGTATTCCTAGTTCTCCCCCCCTTTCTTTTTTTTTTTTTTTTTTTTTTTTTTTTTGTAAAAATTGTTAAAAGTATTCCTTTAACCCATTCGCCTCTCTAGAGGGACTTTCTCTTCTTATGATACCCAAATACCCTCTGAGAAAAGCCTTTAACCAACTCCTTCGGAAAAAAAGATAAAAAATAAAAAAATTAAAAACGATAATTCGCAAAAAGAAAAGGAGAAGGAAAGCAGATTGGATGTGTTCGTAAACTTGGGGAGTTTTTTTTTTTTTTTTTTTTTCCAACGTGTTTTCAACATGTCGGTGTTTTTTTTTATGATTGAAAAAAAAAATTTTAAAATAAAAATTTCGTATTGCAACATTCATTTGTTCTCCTCTTCTCTCTTGGTGGCTTTTTTTCTCCTTTTTTTTCTCTTTTTTTCTGCGTCTTCTCTTAATGAAAATAATCGTGAAAAAAAAGACCAGACACACATGTTTCACCAACCGTTGAATCTCTCCCAAGGTCGATTCACAGACAAAATCAATTTTCTTGTCCATAAAGAACCGACCGGGTAAAAAATTCGGTGTTATTTGCTGTTGATGTCGTTTTTGTTTGTTTGTTGTTTTTTGTCAAAACTTATCCAACAATAAGAAACATGGTCGTTGGTTTATTTCAAATCATGGCTCAAGGCTACTCACTCACAACACCCATAAGAAGACAACGCAAACACTTCATCATCAGAGTGCAAAATACGAAAAAGAAAAAGAATGAAAAAAAAAGAAAGAAACAAAACACACACACACAATACCAATTGCGATTTTTCCTAGGCATACGCTTTAATTTTCTTACGATCTTGCGTTGTGTGTGGTGTTATTTTTTTTTTTTTTGTTAAAAAAAAATTGCTTGAAATTCCAACAGAGGATATTGAAAAACATAAATGGGAAAGCGAGAGAGGTGGTTAATAAAATAATAATAAAAAAATAAAACAAAAACAAAGCACTGCAACAAAAATGTGTTTCTTTTTTTTGAGAGAAAACATAAATATAATAACCACGGTCGAAGCACCCTTAATATGGGCTTCTTTCCTTTAATAAGCAGATCCCCAATTTATTTATTTTATTTTTTTTGCACCAAACTAAAACCGACGTTGTTAAGCCTAACAGCATAATAAGATGTGAAATCCCGTACACAATAAAGACAGGATGGGGTGAAACTTTGACAATGTAAAAACAGTAACAACTTTAGGTAATACCAAGTACTTAACTGAAAAATATTTGTATGTTAATCAAAGAAAATTACGTTTAGAAAGAAAAGCAAACATAAAAAAAGAGAAAACCGTATTTCTTGTCTTACTGACTAGAAGACGTTGTCTCAATCCCGTACTCAATAAAGACAGGATGGGGGAAAAATAAATTATCTGATTCTGCCATCTTTTTATAATTTTCGCAGCAATCAGAAAATCTACGTCAGCTATCACACATCCCAAAACATGTTACGTGTTGCGATGAGTATCGTTAGATAAAATAGATATAGCTCTGATCTAAAGACCTCCCTCACAGAAACCTGCTCAGCGGGAGAAACCCAACACAGAGTGCGCTGACTTTATTTCTTCGAAAAAAAAAAGAGTGATCGAAGACAAAGAAAGGTAGTAAAATAAAATAATCAGCCTGATTAAAATATATAACAAAAACAAAAACAAAAAAAAAAAAAACTATGTGGTTTATTGTTTGCTAAAAAACACAGGGTTGATAGTTTCACAAAATGCAGAAAACAGTATCAAAAACTTAATAATACTAAAAATAGGTAATTTAGGTTTAACTGCTAAGAACACGTGGGGGAAAATCGTGAAATTCGTAATTTATGCTAACGACGTCAATACAGGGGAAAAGCAAAAAAAAAAAAAAAAAAAAAAAAAAACAGGGGGGATCGAAAATGTTTGAATATATTTACTAAGAAATAAATATCTGTCTTGTACCAGAGTAAACTAAAATAAACAATTAGTTATAATACAGTGACTAAAACGTAGGAGGTAATTTGATACTATGATTAAATATAAAGCAACTTGAGGGGGGGAAAACACATGTTGAAGCAGTGGATAAAAGAGAAAAGAAGAGAAATCAACTAATCCATTAATTAAAAGGAAAAATAATTGATTGCTTGGGCAGGTGAACATAATAATAATAATAATAATTTTTTTTTTTTTTTTTTTTTTTTGCAAGCTCAAATGGCCTCCGTGTATGTTTTTTTTTTTTTTTTTTTTTTTTTTTTTTTTTTTTCCCTCTCATTCTGTCTTTTCTTTCCGTACAAATGGAAGGAGTCTCTGGGGTTCCTTTTCCATTCCTTTGTGTGATGTCATTCCTTTTCCTTCTTTTTTTTTCGCAAATGGCCCAAAAATTCATGCCCAGGTGAGTTACACGTGAAGGCAGCTGAATGTGGTCATTCCACGGCCAACCTACGTATGGGTCAACCAGAGGTTACTGTGAACAGACTTGAATGATTCGCTAACATTTGTTAGTTTTTTTTTACTTTTTTTTTTCAACTGATACCTCTACGTGTTTTATAGCCTTAATGAAATCGCAAAGGCAGCTTACCTCACCCCTCTCCCGAGGATAAGCAAGAAAAAAAAAAAAAAAAAAAAAAGCAGATGATTGTCTTCTGGGGCAAGTATTATTCTCAAATCTGAATCTCTTTTTTTTTTTTTTTTTTCGGTGTAATTTCAGGTAATCTAAAACAAAGGAAACAAATAGTCTACGGCAGAGAATAATATTTTTTTTTTTTTTTTTTTTTTTAGAGATTATTTTCGCTATTAGGGAGGGTCTAATAATTTCATTTTTGTCACCAGTCAGTATTTATAATAGCATTTTGTTATTCTTATTTAGTTTATTTCCTCTTCTTTTTTTTTTTTTTTTTTTTAAATTTTTTGTGTCTCCGTCTAAGGGGATAAAAAAAAAAAAAGAAAAAAAGGGTACAAAAAAAAACCATTCAGATTAACCTTATATTTCGTTAAACGCAGACAAAATCCTGTCGCACGGGGAAAACAAATCATGACCATAAGAAATAATCGGTCTTCAATCTGAATAGTTTCTTCTCCGACTACGTCGGTACAAAAAAAAAAAAAAAAAAAAAGAAAACAAAATCATATATCTACTGTCTATGAATACTTATCTTTCAGTCTTTTTTTTTAAGTGGATTTTGGATCAGTATTTCATTTTTATACTATGTTTCATGAGTGGGTTCATCGATTGTAACATACTGAATAGGACTGACTTCTGAGTTCCATTTCTCTCGTAGAGAAATCAGTTATTACTCCTTGTTGTTGTTTAGGGTGAAAAAAGAAATGTGGAAAATAGAAGTGTCGTTTTTCGGTTTACGCTTTCACTCAGTAATACTTTCTGCACGTCTTCAAAAGAGAGAGTTCTCGCAATTTTTTTTTTTTTTTTTTTTTTTATATTCGGGTTCTACCTCATCGTTGCACATCAGCCATCGAGATCGGAGATCAAAAGCCTGACAACGAAGAGGTAAATCGCTGTTGTTTCTTTCTACCTCCCCCCCCCCTTCCTTCTTACTCAAAGAGGACTGTCTGATATATTTATATAAAAAATTAAATCGTTTTTTTTAACGTTGCAATACACTGACAGTGGGAGGTAGTTAGATACGTTGTTTTTTTTTTTTTTTTTTTGTTGTTTCCTTTTCGAAGTTCGTTCTCGTTCGGCTTCGTCTTAATTGCCGGTTGTAGCTGCGTAAACAAAAAAAAATCCCGCATTTCAAGAATATTATTTTCTTTAAAAAATAAAAAGGGAGGGGGGAAAAAAAAGGAACGAACATGGTGAATAATAACGGAAGGAAAGAGTTTTCGTCCTTTTTTTTTTTTTTTTTTTTTTTTTTTTTCTTTCGAAAGGACAACGGAAGGGTGCATGAAATCCAACTACAAATATTATTATTTTTTTTTTTCTTGTATTTTTTTTCTTTTTTCTCTTTTTTTTTTCGGGAAATTAGAATAGACGCATTTCCCTTTATTTATTTATTTTTTTTTTTTTTTTGGTAGACGGGAAATTAAAGCAACCCACACTATATATAAAAAAAAAAAAAGAAATGGAGGAGAAGGGAGTGAAAAAAAAAAAAAAAAAACAATAAAAAAAGTCAAAAAGGATTAAATCACTATAGCGACGTGGTGTGCGGGGGATCTTTCGGGTGCAAGTATTTTTCCGTTGGTGTTTTCAGACAGTCATCGCCCATCGTAGTTGGAAGATCTGGACCGTACGAGGAAATATCTTGAAGAAGGCAGACAGTAACAGTGACATTATCACTTGATTTCCTCTCACAGGCGATATCAAGGAGCGCCTTGCAAGCAACTTTTTTAAGGTACTCTTCTGGAGTCCGGTAAATGTTTCCAGGCGTTGTCTCGTAGTTATCAACGTCACCCTGCAAAAACGGAATTCTTTGCATCTCCGCAGTTAAGATATCAACAGCTTCCTGGTTTTTAACAACATCCCAAAGACCATCAGAAGCAATAATAACAAAACGAGTAGTATTTGTGATCGGAAAAGAGATGATCTCAGCTCTGTTAGAGATCGCTAGCTCCTTGTTTGCTTCAAAGTTTGGAGACTTTCCACCGAAGTCACCAACAGCTCTGGTGACACATGGAAGACCTATTCTATCAGATCCATACACACGTGATTGTCTGGCATCTTCGTCAGCGTCAGACCTGCAGTGATCTTTTGTTAATGCAACAGCTTTGCTTCCATCACAGAGAACAGCTCTTGAGTCACCAAGCCATCCAATAGTCGCACCCTCTGAAGTCACAGCAAAAACAGTAACAGTGGTACCTTGGTTGCTAGTCTTTTGACTTTGGTACAACAGAAGGTCTGCTTCAATAACGGAATCCATGATTGCTGTTGGTACTGGTTCACTGTGTTTTAAGACTTTTTGTTTAATTAGATCCACGATCTTAACACAAGAGAATTGAGCAAAGCTGGCTCCTCCATGACCATCACAAACAATAGTCAAAGCGACGTATTCGGAAGAAGTATCAGAAAAGTGATAGTCTTCCATGTAGGTTCTTGATCCCCTGTCTTCAGCAGTCCCAAATATTGGAGCAGGATGCTGAATCTTACTTGTACACTGCGGGGAGTAGAGCTTGATCAAAACTTTTTCTTCCTCAGGTCTTCTCATGTGACAGAACTCATCATCAATGGTGTCTTTCATGTCAGTGCTGAGACCTTCTCCAAGTGGAATTCCCATAAAACTTAGACACTTAGAAATGTTAGTCTCCGCAAAGTCCTCATCGCTGTCATAATCGCTGTTTTCGCTAAAACATTGGGTTGCTTGATAAAAACCACTCTGAGATAAGACTTGCATATTGGAAGAATAATGCTGAGCAAAAAAATAAAATAATAACAATAAGATAACCAATCAGCAGGAAGCTGATTCGGTTTTAGTTTCGGTGACGACCTCAGCTATCAGTCTGTAAGGTCGTAGTTTGCTCATTTTCGCTCACCTAAAATTAATGAAAACGAGAAACGGTTAACTCAAGTGTTGTATTACGCTACTCCATAGTACCTCGCTGACAACGAAACGAGTGAGAAAATAGAAAAAAAAAACCACAACTGAAAACACTTACTATTCGAGATCACTGTCAGTCGACGTGAAATCTTCTCAGCCTTGTTAGCGATCGCTACGAATAGCGAACGCAATTAATTATAATTATTGGTAGGCTTCTTTTTCTTTGTCCAGTTCAATCAAATACTGAAACACGCCAGGTAGTTATCAAATCATTACCCCTGTCGGTGATTCTATTTCTGTCTTTTTGTAGTCGGTGATGCAGTCGGTGCTCCTCGTTTTTTATCAGAGAATTGTTGCATTGCTTTGCGAATGAGTTCTTGTTTACGAGAAGCAAAATCTTTAATTGATAAGCTCTCAGCTGGTTGACCGAGAGACGGTTGAGCGACTGCAGGGATGACGGGTGTATGAGTTGACAACACCACAGGCGGTTGTCTGATTGGCATAGGTGGGGATGCACCATCTCCAATCTCATGGTGTTTACATTCACAACCGTAAGTTTCATTTCCACTTTCAAACGATTTCAATTTAACCACACACTCATTCGCTGACAGTGGTGAATGAAATCTGATAACCACACTTCCTTTACTTTTTCCATTAATCGGACATTCATGGAACCTCACCATACTAATACCAGTAATTCCTAATCTAGTCAACGTCCTTTCTAACATCATATCGTTACACCACCATGGTAATCCACTTACCACTACAGATGACGGTTTATTCCCAACTCCAAAATCCTTTCTCTCTCCTCCCTTTCCAGTATGAGGTATGATATCTCGGTACAAGACTGAGAATGGATCTACATCAAGATTAGCACTCATAGGAGGATTCTCTCCTGCTAATAGGCACAAGTCAAGGCAGTCAGTCATTTTCAATTCAATTCCTAAAATAAAAATAAAAAAGAATTAACAACGAAATCGTATTATGACAACCGTATTTATATGTTATAAACAGAAGGGAACTAACAAATTCTGCGCTGCTACACAAACAGACACTAAAATATATCCAAGGTGGATACAACACACAAAAGTAATTTTATCTCAAATCAGTTTATTTAATATTTTTGGGATCGTTTTTCGGGAAGCAGAAGATCTCTGACAACGGACGACCCTTGAATGACTCTTTAAGGGTCGCCCAAGATTAGATACAACTGCATAAGTTTCTATTTCCAATATCAGTGACATTACTAAGACCCGACAGGTCAATTACTGTTAGTTTCCTGTTTAGACCTAACAAGTCAAGTGAGGTGAAGGAACTACAGTCACAGAGGAACGTGTTTCCTCAGACCTGCAACATGCATAGGAATTCATCCTCAATAGTATTCACATTGCTTGCAAAATGACAGGTCGTGATTGCAGTGCACTCTTTTAAGAAACAATTTCCAATTATTGAAAATATTAAAAAAAGATCTGACCAGTCTAATACAGATATCGAAGGGCAATTATTAAAAAAAGAAATCATCTGTTTGACGTCTTGATAACTTAGGAGGTCATCTCTTTTCTCTTTTTTATTTATTAATGATGTTTTTTTGTTGAAGAATAAAAAAAGAATTCTTAGACATTTCGAGAACACCTCCAAAACTCACCCCATAAGAAAACAGTATACTCAATTCAAGTAATAAAGAATGATAATTCAACCTCTCTCGGATCAACGTCCGCTGCTTTCAAAACATCGCAGACTACTGAATTAGAATCAGCAGTGAAACACACTACTGGAAGTCCTAAATCAGTCCAGGCAATCAACACTTCCATTACTATGTTGAATGCCCTGTAAGTGAATATACTCGTAACAAAAGTAATCGACTATTACCAAGAGAAAAAATAAAAAAAAACAGAATTTTATTTCTGTTTTTTTTTTCTAATAACAAGCTAAGAACTTTCGTAGGGGAGGGGAATTTAATACTATACGAAAAGGTCTCATCTGGGAAGAATACTGCAGGTCTTTTGCGCAAAAAAATTAAAAAAAAAAAACAATAAAAAAAAAGTACTATCACCATGAAAATAGGCGTCGTAACGTAGTTTATCGTCTCTTGCTACGCTACAACAGTGAGAAACAGCCGGGGTTTGGGAATACTATCACATCTAATCATCAATAATGCAAAGTAATAACAAATAGAGTTTTTAAAAAAAAAAAAGCAAAAAGAAATACACAATATAGTCAACCCTTGTAGGTACACAAGGTTAGTTATTTAAAAGGAAAGAGGCGGCTCACCCACAAGCTCATCAAGAAGTTCTTCAGCTGTCTCGTGACGTAGAGAATCATTATTACTGCTGTGAACTGGGTATACTGGTTGTGAGCTGTATGGCATTTGAGTAGAGGGCCACTGTAGTACTGATTGTGAGTTTAATGCTGTCTGATGATAAAACTGATACTGGTGAAGACGATCAACCACTTGTTGGATTACTTCTTCTTTCTGGGCTGCAGTCAATCTCCGAGGGTGACGTGACCTTTTAGGAGAACTCATTTTAATGCGACAAACTGTTTGACTGTTCGATCTCACAGCAACATCACAACCCCTAGGACTGTGAATATGCACATCTCCATCTGTATACTCCTGAGATGGCTCAGGTCCATACTTGCTAACGAGGGCCTCGAACAATTCAGTTTCTGAGCCCGAATAGTCTTTCACTAGTCCTTCTATATCTTTCAACTTATTTTTATTGTAGTAGTTGTAGAAAATTTTTAGTCGATCCCTCAATTCCTCATCAGCTGTTCGCTGCATCTGAGCATTTGATTGGAAAACTTTTGCTATGAAAAAAAAAAAAATAATAATAATAACAACATTAGAACAGGAGTGAACATAACATCAATGGATGTCAGATTTTCATTTATCTCAGTCTGTTCCTGATGAGAGTTAAACAATAATTATAAAATTATTACACAAAGTCAGAGTGACTTATTAAGTACAGTTAAAGTTTTTTTTTTTTTTTTTTTTAAATTCTACGCGAGCTTAAGAATCTATTTTTCAACCAACTCTTCTCAGCTTATCTCTCTCTAATGAAACTAGTATGAGATAATTCTGAGAACTGATTTGAGTGTGTTTCCGAAGTCGCATCGGAAGTACTTCCCAGAAAATCGATTTGCTCAGTTGCTGGATCTGTTTCATGAAACGCAACAGAAGCAGTTGGCGGAGGTGACTCTATCTCTACTGCACTCATACTCGTCGTCCACGACGAACCAGATCGAGCAGATGGACTACTTGGTCGTCTTCCTTTAGTCAAAGTCTCACTTTCTGAACGAAACGATAAACTTAATCTACTGGCACTTGCCGATCTAACAGGTTTCCTTCTCTTATGCGTATCCGTTGATAAACTCGATTTTCTATTTACTTCAACATGTCGATGCTGAGGAGTACGAGATATATTACTTTTACTTTCGTCTTTACTGTTCTGAGGAACGGTCCTCACGACATCATTATTGTTATGCTGCGGACGGGGTTGCACACTTCTACGCAGTTCAGGAGAGGGTTTCGGTGCATTGCTGCTGCCTTCTAAGTTGTAGCGTGTCTGTTCTTGTCTTTGTTTTGTCATCATATCAATTAAAGCTGAACCAGTATTCTTAACAATCTTTGGTCTAGAGCTGAAGGCGTGAAGTAAACTATTCTGACCTATATTTAGTTGAAGTCGGAGTTGCTTGTTTTCATGGTGGAGTCGCTCTGCCCGATCCTCTGCATCGAATGCTTTTTGTAAAGACTGCGATGTCTTTATTCCGATTGGATCACCAGAGTAGGGTGTTCCTCTGACTTTAGAGAGATCTTTTATATAAGATTTTAGTGTTCGTTCTTTGTCGCTATCTTTTAAGAGGTGTCGTAGCATTTCAGTATCACGTTCCCAGACAGACAGACGAATATTAAACTTTTCTATTACCGATTCAATATCATTTAGCCTCTGGTTTTGTTGCTTCTTAACTGAGAATGAGGTATCTGTGTGAAGACAACTCGTGTTGGTTGGTACTTTCAGAGATCCGTCCATGACTGATCCCAACATCTGTGCTTGCAATCCCTTCAGTGACCAGCTAGTTGCCGATGCGACTTCTTCAACGTCTGTAACTCTATCTTCAATTCTAATAATTGCATCCCTGATGTTTAATATATCACTGGATAAGTCTCTTAGTATAGCTTCCATTTGGTTATTAGGAACGTCTAGTTGGGATGGAGGGTAACAAATCAATAAACAAAAAAAAATACAACAAAAGAAAGAACGAATGACCTACTACAGCAGTAGTATAAGTATAAGATGTTGACTAGGCTTCGTCGCCATCACTCCAGCGAAGCATGTCGTTTGTGAGTTCTCTTCCTTGGGGGTTTGATGGTTTGTTGTTTGAAAGCAAACTTCTAGTCGGTAAACCCTCTTCATCGGTATCAGAAGGCCCCTCCCTTCCTGGGAGTATCGCGAGAGCCTCTGCAACAGTGGCAGAATTTTCAACTTTTGAAAGCAACTTTATTTGATCCCTTGACAATGGAGGAGAGATACTAGGATACTTCATAGCAGTGGTGTATTGATATTCCGCCTTAAGAACATCAGTCGACCCTTCTGTAAGCAGTTTTGTGTAAATCCTGTGAGCTGATGCTTCTTCACGAGACTTAATCAGCCAATTGACTATTTCTGTTTCTCCAGAGAGAGTACATATTGCTTGCAGCACATCTATGTGAGGAGACAGTGCCTGAGTCCAAGTTGGCGTTTCGTGGGTTGATATCTTTTTTAGCCAATCGACTACTTGTTCTGGTTTTCCCAACATCCCAAATACAACTATAATCGAGTCTATTAACACCACGCAGTGTAGTGGGTAGTAGTTTTCAAGTAGAAAGTCGCTAACTTCAATCAATAAACTGCTAAGTGAGTTCAGGCTGTCAATAATAACATGTATCTTACCACCAGCGAATCGAATAAGATCAGAAACTCGTATCGCAATCGCCTTACCGATATTTTTATAAAAATACGTCGATGCGATTGGGATGCCAAAAAACAACTCACCTTGTCCTCTCAAATACTGAACGTGCTTAACCCATATAACGCGAACGCCAAAACCTTTCAGTGCAAGACAGCTGTGAGAGAGCATTACAAAGGTTTTTTCTGTTCTCATGCGGCGTTTCTTGTCATCCAAAATCACTTTCATGTGTGCAAAACAAGGACTAGGGTGTTCTCTTACGTACGCTGCCGTTAAAGCATGTCGTAGATCTTTGAGTGATGCAGAGGTAAATTTCCCCAACGGTCTCGCATCAAACGCCTGTAGTATAGCTTTGTGATTCATAGAGATTCCCTGACAGAGAACTCCTTGAGTGAATACACGGAGATTGTTTGATAAGTTGTGGCTGTCAGCTGCAGCGAATATCATCCTCGCATTCGACAAGTCTCCAGCATCAATAAATGCTTGTAGAAGGTTAAAAAATGGTTGATAACTGGCAAACTGATACAGAGCGTGATCAGCCATTCTTCGTAAACTGTAAGTGTCAGTAGCTTCACGTAAAGTGTTAAGTAGTACTGTGTACATGACGTCAGTTATGCCAACTTTAAGTCTTTGGCTCATATTGAATATTCTGTAAGTTCCTTCAACGTCACCTGATGATTTACAACTTCTCATTGCCGCTGCGATATGAATGGAAGTAATGTTAACATCTGCACTAAATCCAGTCATCTCTTGTAGTAGAATTTCAGCTTCTTCGGTGCTTCTAGAATTCTTTAATAGTTGTGTGTAGATATCTTCGTGAGGTCCAATTTTCTGAATCAAATAAATTCCAGCCTTAAATGCAAGTTCCCTCTTCCTCATTCTAACGAGACAGGTAAATACTGGGATAGTATCCGCTGCTGTCAGCTCAGAAGGAAAACCTAACCGAAGCTGTCTGTTATAGCGTAGAACGTCCATCGCCTGTCCATGCTTTGCAAATGATGAGATTAGGAGGCGATACATTTGAGGTGTTTTTTTAATTCCAATTATGTCAGTATCGTTGAAGATTCGTAAACAACGATCATGCATCCCAAGTATTGAGAAAAACTGCATCACGCATTCTATTGTTTGAAGTCCAACTATTCCTTGTCTTCGTGTTGTGCCATATAATTTGAGTAACCCGTTTCTCATTCCTCTTGTCTTCGAATATGACCCCATCCAGGTACTCTTTAAGTGTCTGTTGTAATTCACCTTTATGTGTTTCGCTACATCCTCATCAGTATTTAAAGATGGTTCCGGCAAACTAAAACTCACTCTCTTCGGTTCATTATCCTTTCTTACTTGTCTTACTGGAGGTGTATTGCTTTTTGCTTTATTGCCGCTAACTTCTTTTAGTACTCGAAGTACATCGAGATTCCACTTGACTGCTGTGGATCTGAACATTCCATTTCGTTTTTTTTTTTTTTTATTCTAATAAGTGATTGAAAGTTGTTTACCAAAAAACAAGTTATTATTTTTTGAAAACCGCTTTATCTCAACCCTTCTCCGAGTGGAGTTGGATAAAGAAGAAAAAAAAAAAAAAAAAAACTGCAAACTAGTAGCCTGGTGTAGGCTATAATCATCGCAGAACACGTCGACGCTACTGTTAAAAACCATAACGACAACAAACAAACAAAAAGAATAATGTGAAACAAACTTAATACACTAATTTTTTTTCTTCATTTTTTTTTAGATATCGTTATCAAAAGCCGTATTTTTAAAGCTTCGAAACTCTTCTCGCGCTATTTAACAATATCTCAGAAGCCTCATTCATCATGTTAACCAGAATGTCTTTTGCAGGCTCGATGCTATGGATTCCACCAGCAGCCTGTCCCATAAACATCGGGAAAGCTTTCACTACAGACATATTAGGGTGTCTTTTTTTGAGTGATGCGAATCCGTCTTCTTTTGCTTTCTCGAATACTTGATTCATTGGTACGATTCCCTTTGACGTCAATTCTTTAATTTCGTCTTGGCGATTCGTGTGCCAATCGTTTACAAGTTCAGTATTGTAAAGTCTACATGGTCTACCTGTGTAAATTAATGTACGTACCGCATCTGAAGAACCTGCTTTGATGACGTGGTCTTTGTGAAGTTTTGATGTAGTCGCTTCTGTTGATGCGACAAAACGTGTGCCAACCCAAAGTCCGATAGCCCCAAGTGATAATGCTGCTGCTGCTGTACGTCCGTCATAGATACCACCTGCAGCAACAACATGAATAGGACCACCGTGAAGAGGTGATTTGTGTCCCTTTACAACATCTAGTACTTGTGGAATTAGTACCATGGTGGCGATATCACCAGTGTGTCCACCAGCTTCGTATCCTTGTGCGATTATTAAGTCTGCTCCTTGTTTGATGGCTTTGAGTGCGTGCTTTGGATGTCCGGCCATGTTTCCAACAAGAATCCCAGCAGCGTGTAACTTGTCAACGATCCACTTTGGAGGAACACCAACAGCGGAAATGAATATCCTTGGTTTTGCCTCCACGATAATATCAATCTGCTCTGGGAGAGTTCCTCCGGTGTAATCGTAGTTTGTCTTTCTGGCGTTGCCTCCAATCTGTGGAATTAACAAATCAACACCAAAAGCGTGTTTATCATTAAGTAATTCTTTTAGTCTTGAAATTTCTTCTCTGAGTACTTTCGGAGTCAGACGAACTCCTCCAATGACACCCAAACCTCCAGCATTTGAGACCTCAGCTGCTAATTTGGCTGTAGAGACATTGGCCATACCAGCTAGCATAACTGGATGTTTAATCCCAAGTAGGGGTTGTAACGGGGTGTTTACGGTAATCGACATTATTTTCTTATTTTTTTTTTAAAATAATTATTATCTGTTGTGGCGTGAATTCATACAACAAAACCCTATGCTTAACCATTGCTGTGTACTCTTTGGCACTATAAAAACTAAAAAAAAAGAAAATATATTAACAGCCCCTTCTGGAATTCAAAAACAACAACTCAGCAACAGATTGTGTACGTATGTTTTGAATGAAAAAAAAAAAAGAAGAAAAAAACTGACTAAAAAGAACAAAAAAAAAAAAAAAAAAAAAGATATCTGTAGTGAAGCATTGCACAAAAAAAAATGCTCCGCCACATATATTTGCAATGCTGGTAAATACAAGTTTATGTTTAAACAACAACACCAAACAAAAGATTAGATTGCTGATGGTAACCCTCTTACCCCTTACTCAGAAACCTCATACCGTAGACTATTCATGCTGCAGTATTGAACTACACATGCTGTATTCTTACTTGCTATCAAAAATAAGCCTCTCTGCTGTTAAATAATTTTTATACCAGTCTTACGACCTTGAACAAAGAATTGTATCAAAAGAAGAAAAAAAAAAAGAGTCGAGAGGAAATAAATAATTAATTAACTATATTGGGTTTTAGTGCGGGAAATTTCTACCGCATTTGAAATATACGTACAACATATACCCCCCCTTTTGGCTGTCAATGTGCAAAAAAAAAAAAGACACAAATGAATATTTCAGCAAAACAGAAGAAACAGAAAATAACAATAATAACATAAAAAAAAAAAGAAAAACTAATCATTTCATTTCCTTTCCACAGAGAGCCCCCCCCCCTCAGTTGAGGAAGGACTAAAGAGGTTTTCGGGAACGGGGGGGGGTCGTTCGCAAACTATAATCTACCGCCTTCGTTGCTTCGTACAAAAAGAAGTTTTAAACGTTAATTTGAATGACCTTCCGATTTTGTTTTACGCACAAAAAGAAATGGCGGAAACAATTATACAACGTCCTTTTCACTTGTACTGTGCAAAAAAAGACAATCGGCGCGGAAAAGTCAGTGCCGTACTCTGCTACATCTTTTTTTTTTTTCCACAAAAAAAAAAAAAAAAAATAAAAAATCGGAGGTAAGACGGATGCGTTACAAGAAGAGACGTGGTTTGCAAAAAAAAAAAAAAAAAGAAAGAAACCTAACCATAAACCTAAAAATAAGCAATTTATATGTTTCATTATCCACTCGACATCCCTCATCCACTTGCTTGACGCAAAAGTGACTCACTGATTTCGGGATTACACAAGGTGTTACAAAGTTATATTTTAGAGGTCAATAGGGGGAAAAAAACGGGCTTGCGGGGGTTTTTTTTTGTCATCTACCAAAAAAGAAATTGGCAGGCGACATCATGATCGATTTTGGGCGATGTGAGAGAGGTTTGAGTCTGGTAAGGGTACTGAACTGAATCCACTTTTATCACATAACAAGGTGAGACTTCAGTAACATAGACTGTGCGATAATATATATCACTTCAAAGTTAATGAAAGTCAACACACAGTTACTTTGTCTTATTTATTACAATTGAACCATCAACGTCTAAATCGTTGCTCAGCTGCTGAGGAGCGAGCAGATACTAAATACAAGTACCACCACAGTGGTAAAGACTAACGTAACAAACAAGTCTGATCCCCAGAGCAATACAGAGATGTAGTTCTTTATAAAATATGTTGAGGGATGAGGCGAAGCAATATAATTCTTTTTTTTTTTTTTTTTTTTTTTCTCCATTCTGTTCATGTTTTATTTTCGTCGGGAAAATTCTGAATTCTGACAACAAGAACTCAAAATATGTTCTTTTTTTCCATACAGCAAAGGGAACAGATTAGAGAGACCGCATCGCTGGGTTAGATTTCTTCTACGACGGTCAGGTAAGTCCCTCCGGCAAGTATCACAACTTTTTGGGATTATTTCAATTTCACATAATTACTCACTATTACTTCTTAACAAAAACGTAACAAAAAACAAAACTCGGAACATAAAATGAAACAAGCAAAAAAAAAAGTGAAAAATACAACAAAAAAAAAAAATTTCTTCTTCAAGTAGCTTTCATTCTAAGGGACTTGCATTCTCTCCGCAGGAACTCTGACCATCGCTACCGTCTCGCCTTCGTTAAAGAGATAGGCTCCTGCAGATACAACACTGTGCCGTTCGGCACCTGATAAGGTATCTTCGTGTTGTGCGATAATAACATTATCAGGATCAACAACTGTAATATGAACAGCTGGAGGAAATGTTATATTATTTATTGAGATGTAAAAAATAGTTCCGACTACAATAGTAACAGAGGGAACAGGTCGTTTACGGCCTTCTGACCACCAAGTGAGCTCACCAGTATCTGAACACTCACCGTAGGCAGTGTGGATAGACACGTTGTTAGATCCCATTAAAGGAATTTTATCATCGCAGAATGCTCCAAAAGCATTGAAAGATGAACATGGATGTTGGACTTGCAATCCAACAGTTACCATCCTACCTCGTTGAACGCCAGGTGATATTCTCAACAACGGTTCTTGCCAAGCATCTTCCGCAGCATCTTCATGAGACCATCGTTGTACTGTTGCCACCTCTCCTCTGGTAACTGCAATTGTTGAATTGCAGGCAGTAAAGTGCTGGACTGCTAAGAAGCTCAGCATTAATTTCTTAACATCGATTGGCAAATGTGACGGTGCCTTTGCTGAACTTGACCTACCACAGAGTGCCCACATGAATGAAAGTCTGTCAGGATGAAGAGATGGGAACTTACTAATAAATGAAGCAGCGTGAACCACTCGGTGAAATGATTTTGTAGAGAGGCGGACCGAACCAAAGGCACTGTTGGACCCCAAAGCGGATCCAATTGTTGACGGTTGGCGAATAGACGAACTCGGAGAACCTGGAGCGATTGAAGATGGAAGATTCTTTGAGCTAATTCGAGTTAAAGTATGGGAATTACAACTAGACGACCTCGAGAGTGGTGACATGCACCCTGTGCTATTACTTGATACGAACTGTGCTGCTGGTGGAGGAGGAAACTTCTTAACATGTCTCTTTTTCTTATGTTTCGCAGTTGGTGGAAATGATGCTCCGCTGGAGTCGGAAGAGCTTGACGGAGATCGCAGCAAGTCTTCTCCAAAAGTTTCTTTTTCAATCTCACCTCCTATTAATATTTGTAATAATTTATGTTTATGCAGACTGATAGTACTGGTCCCACTAGTACAGCTGACAGCTTCTATAGCATCATCTTCACACTTTGTGTTGATCTCCTCTCCATCTATTCCAATAAATGATGTTGATGCAGACTCCAATGTTGATAGCCCCTGAGGTTCATTTAGGTCCTCATCCTCAACTCCGACAGTGGAATCTAATACTCTATATCGATCTTCTGCTAGACTATGAGCACTTGTTTTCTCTTCTCGAGCGTGGACTGTATCCTTTTCTTTTAATTCCACCGAACCACCACAACCCATTGATGTGATCCACTGTAGGGAGGAAGGGGGTTCAGTAAAAAAATAAATTTCAAAAGTTATTTCACCATATCACATACCCATGTCATTGTATGCTTTTTCCTGGGGTAGAAGTATAGTGCGGACACTGATTGTTTTACCAGGAAGAAAAGTAAAAAAAAAAAAAAACTTTATCTAATTTAGACTAAAACATAAAGAAAACAAACAATATAAGAAGGCGGCAAACAAAAAAAAAAAAAAATTTGGGCAATTTGTACAGCTGCAAAGATACAATTTTTTTCGCTTGCGTGAGGTTAACAACTACCGGTTTTCTTTTTTTTTTTTGTGAGTTTTTTTTTAAAACTAGTTAGACAATAAGCAGAGCTGGGCTTGATTTCCTACTACATAGAAATGCGTTAAGAAGAAAAGAATAATTAAATAAACGTCTCAAAAAAAAAAAAAAAAAAAACAGATTACCGAGGTCTCATCAACTTCCAAAGCCATGCAGAAGGTCATGCTTCGCAATTATCCAAACGGCGTGTTTTTCAATTTGATTTTTTTGAGTAAAGAATTCAAACATCAGTTGGGAATGCATGAGGTCAGAAAGAGTAAGAGTTCTGAAGTCAAATAGATTAACAAAAATTTTATCATCATCGAGTAGTTGTTTTGCTGCATAAAATCTCTTTGGATGAATATGCGACTCAGCACAGAATTCTTTTTCATCAGGAAGTAGCTTATCACATTTGTTGTATTGAGTAATGTCTTCTGCTGACTTTTCCCATTTTGGATTTCTTTTTGTGAGTCGGTGAAGAGCAACAATCCAGGTTTCGAAGTTCTCAGGACCTTCGAGAATTAGATCTAATTTTCTTGATTCTTTCCCCCCTTCTTTAACCTTAAGGGTAATTGATTGATAAAAGAATAATTCGACGTTTTCGGTTGACGGGATTTCATCAGCAGGCGGACGCTCATCGAGTTTTGGTATCGGTCGACCGTCGCGAAGCTTTACAAAGTTATCCGAATACTGTCCAAGCGATATGCTACTCAAATCCCCACATCTAAACGCGTCAGTATACCGATCTTTTCTTGGAGCTGGACCATCATATGCACAGAGACAGACTATTGGGGTATCATTCTCTCTTTGAAGGTACATAAACTCTTTATTAGGTACATCACCAGTAACATTCCATACTGTTGTTCCGTATTCCACATGTTGAAGGATCTTTTCTATTAGTTCTTCAAGCATTTTTTCTTTACGAACTGCATCACAAATTCTCCGACTTTCGATCTTTCGAAATAGTTCAGCTTCGTCTTCCATTGCTTCTTCAGCTGCAGTTTTTTCATGTTTTATTGATGTTCCCTTGCTACGATTACTTACAGTGGATTGTTTCTCAATGGAGTCGGAAGAAGGAGAATGAGAAGAGGAAGAAGAAGAAGAAGATGACAACTCAGAACCTGAAGTACTTCCTCCTAGCAGTGAGCTACTACTACTCCTCGATCCCAGCTCTCGGAATCTAATTTGGTTGGCACCATCGCCACTGCCGCTGCTTGCAGTCTATTTTTTTTTTTTTTTTTTTTTTTGATTTTAATTAGAAAATGTTAATTATAACAGAAAGGATAAAAATACACACTTCCGATGTATCACTTCCTCCGCTAGAAGATGATTGGAGTCCTACTTTACGAAGTGTAGCAGTCTTTTCCTGTTTGTAATTAATGCGTTGATGAAGTTTTACAAAAAAAAAGAATATCAAAAAAAAAAAAAAAAAAAAAAAAAAAAAAAAAAAACAATTAACACATACCTGATCGGCTTGAATGTTACGAAGATCACGCGCCTTAGCAGCAAGTCGTTCGTTGATGTAACGTTGGTGAGCAACTTTACGTCTCAATTGAGCAGCAGTTAAATGAGAATAAGGACTTGGAGTGGTGTCTCTGATTGACTGTAATAGGACAGCATTCGCATTGCGAGCTTCTTCTAAAGATGAACGAATCAGCTGTTCATCAGGCGGCTGTCTTGCTATCCCTTTGTGATATTCTCTAACAGATTGAAGGCGTTTTGTTGCTTCTGCTAATCGTTCATCTTGGTCTACTTTGAATTCAGCTGTTTCATTAATTAAAAATTCTTCTTCTTTCCGACGTTTTAACTCTGCCGCAGTAAGTTGCTTCGCATTGTTGCTGTGAAGAGCTTGAATTTGCGTGGCTACTTTAGCTTTAAATTCCGACAGCTGGGACTCGAACCCATTAATTGTTGCTTCACTTTCAGACATGAGTTCTTTTTTAATATTTTGTATGGATTGGGATGCTGCTGCTTCCTTTTCTTCGAGTAGGATTCCTTGTCTGTATTCCTCCTCTTCGAGATGCTCAAGTGTTTCAATGTTTCCTTTTAGTGATGCTTCACTACATGCGTAGTCTTGAAGTTGGACAGAGGCTTTGAAGAGAGACTCGTGGACTTGTTGCTGAAAACTTTCTATTGAATTATCCGACCGAATCCGCATTGCTAGTTTTCCGAAGTTTAACGTGCTAGAAGTCTCTGATGAACTACTCAACAGAGGATGCAGTGTTAAAATAATAATATTACTCCCACTACCACCCAAGCAATGCTGTAACAACCTCGTTAATGATGAATCCCTGTAAGGAACATGAGTGTGATTTGCTAGTCCATAAACGCATGTTCCCAATACTGTCAGTGATTTGTTTATTGCAATTGCTTCCTTATAAATTGCTCTACTAGAACTGCTTTGGGTTGGTCGTTCAGAACCAGCTAAGTCAACAATAAAAAGACGTCCTAACGTGGTTTCTGCTGAAGACTCATTTGACTGTGAGACAGACACAATAAACACCGAGTGACTTCGACTTGATGCCGTATTACTCTTTGTGTTTGCTGTTATCCTACTTGTGTCACCATGTATAATTATGTTGTTTAGTTCTGTTGCAGTTGTTACCACAGATTTCGTATTTCCTGCAACAAAAAGACGAGTTTTATCGCTTCTCTGCGGAAATTCAGAGGAAGACGCTCTCAGAGGGAGATTATTATTTTTTGTATTAAGCAAATCGAGGATCTGCTCTCGGTATATTTGTATATACTCAACGACTACGGATACCTTTATGGACTTGTTACTTTTTAATGAGTTCACTCGCTCAAATAACTGTCCAGAGATCATTGGCCTAATTCCCTCTTGTCCTTCTTTACAGGATCCTAGTGTGTGTGTCTTTCCTGTTCCAGTTTGACCGTAAGCCATTATGGTAACGTCCTTGCCAGACATCACTTCGTTTATGCATGTCGAACCTATGTCATCGAACACCTGTCGTTGTTGGGTGTTAGGACCCCATAATTTGTCATAAAAATATTTTTCTTCACTTCCTTTTATCTGAACTGACGATTCTGATCCAGTCTCCAACTCCAACCCAAGCTCTCCTTCTTCACCAGGGAGTAGCGGTCGCACCCTTGCAAAGACTTTCATGCCTGACATTTTCTTTGCAAAAGTCTTAGGAAAAGCCCTCTCTCTCTCTCTCTCCGCACTGTTGGAAAAAAAAAAAAAAAAAAAAAAAATTAAACTGGATATTCCCCTTCCTATCATAAAGCTAAGACCACACGGCTACTGGATGAGAAGAAACAGGAACAGGGACAGATACATATATTCCTGTTTAAAGAAAAGAAGGTTTTTAAATGGTTCAGAATTTCTTTTTCTCGTCTCTTATTTCTAATAAATCAGAAAAATACAAAAACTTCGAACGAAAACAATGGCAACAGCTACGAAGTACAGCATATGTGATAACCATTACTTCCCACAAAGTTGCTACTCACAAATAGAAGAAGAAATGAATAGCAAACCTTCTTATAATTATAACTTTGAAAGGATACAAAAACTAACAAAATTAAATCTGAACGAAAAAAAACACGCACTCCTTACTAATGAAAAATTAAAAAAAAAAAAAAAATAACATCCAAAGAACACAATTCACAAGAGTATAGAGTAGATCTTTTCCCTTTTTTTTTTTTTTTTTTTTTTTTTTGTTCTTTTCTTCTTTTCGACACAAAAAGTCGTAAGGCAACATCAGTTGAAGAAGAATTAAAACATAAAAACAAAATCAGAACACAAAAAAAATATATAAACAAGTTACCCATATTCAGAATCGAAAACTCAATTCATAGAGCGACTGCGAAAAAAGCATGTGTGTGTTCCGTACAGGGTTTTCTGATTTCCGACTAGCAGCGCCAAGCCTTCACCCCTCAGGATTTACAGAACAAGATCAAAGACTCAATCATATTTTCTTCTTTTCGACACAAAAAGTCGTAAGGCAATATCAGTTAAATAATAATCAAAAACACAAAAAAAAATATATAAACAAGTTAACCCATGTTTAGAATACCAGGGAATGTGAGAACCGCATGAAGCTAAACTTGCGAGCTCCTTCGAAATCTTCACATCCGACTGGACAGGTGAATTAATCTAAATTCATACAAGGGTTTAATAAATATAATAAAAGAGAATACATACTTCATACAGAAGACTGTCTGAAGACGAAAATCAACAAAACCAGGAGAGCACAACAACACATTTTAGGAAAACTTGCAAAAAGAGAAGAAGAAGAAAAAAAAAAAAAAAAAAAAAGAAACATTATTTCGGATCTCGTCATTGATGTATAAAACAACAACAACAACAAAAAAATATCATATCAAAAATACACCAACTCCTTAGGAGTTTGTTTCTTAACATTAATTTAATAAAAGTTTTTTATTGAATAATTAAATTCGGTAAAAAAAAAACATGGAAAAACAAAAAAAAACAAGTTGTTCGTTTTTGGTGTAAATTCGAGCAAAAATGCTTTACAACAAAATTCAATATTCCAGTAGTAGTGTAACTAAGCCTAAAAATCCCTCGTACTCCGTCGAACGGCCTTCGTATCGTTGCAGTGGAAGAAGCGAATCGACACAAGCTGTTTTTTTTTTTTTTTTTTTTTCTCATTCTTGTAAACAATGACCTCACTTGATGCTAACAAAACAAAACAACAAAACATACAACGTCGGTATCGTTGACTCGAAGTTCCATAAGTCTATCTGTAGCTATAACGTTACGCTCAGAAAAGTGAGAAGTAGCGGCCCAAAGACTGATCGGATCGATACTTTCAAATCGAACCAAATTTATCCAAATTCGCAATTCTGGAAAACTCTTTCCCGTTGTCCCCAACCAATTTAAAAGTCTACAACAGCTTAGCTCAACACCATCAGCTTTTTTAACTAACGATTGCCTTGCTAAGTCTTGAGCACATCCTGCAGACGTTACAAGATGCGCCTTACTAGGACACGACGCGACTTCAAGTATAAGATTACGTGTGTTGGCCTTACAAAGTCTGTCTATAAAAGATGAACTCATCCAAACTGATCTCGCATTTCTTATTAACAGTTGCCATGATCTACAAGTATAGCAGACTGTACATAATACTTCCTTTGGTTCCAAGAAAGGAATTACGTTTCTTACCATAATCTGAGCAGGAAGGAAGCAAGCATCAATACAATACTCTCCAACATCACAGCGGCATCCAGTGAGGATGCTGCCCATGGTTTCTACTTACCTGTTGGAAAAGAAGAACTACTTAGAATAAGGTAAATCAATTTAAAACAGACTTCGATTCGCTTTCATAAAGCCATATGGATGACCTCAGCAGATATGGTACGCATAGTCTACGACATGATTCTGTCTTTTGAATAGATATAATGATACCCTCTGTTCTGAAGAGACTCACTTCCTGTAAGGATATAATATTTTATTTTGTTCTTCACACTGAGTAGTAATACTGAGGTAATACTCATGAATCCGGTTAGGTTTTGGATTTATTGCACTCACGTGGGCGGTTAGAAAGGTGAACAACAAACGCAGGTAGCTATTTTATTTTGCAGCACGTCTGCGAGACCGTTGTTCGAGCACCTCGTGAGTTCCGGATTCCAACTCCTCAGCTTTTGGAAAAAGAGTTTCTGAGCTACTGGTCGGTACTGGAGCGGTATCACCTCTTCCAGCTCCACGACCTGTTCCTCTCCCCTGTGGGATTGAGAAGCCGAGTTCAGATGAAACTCCACGACCAGCAGTAGCAGTTGTTCCTCTTCCTGAACTGTCAGCTGGTGATGGTGTTGCTGTGGCTACTCCCCTACCACCAGATGGAAGGGGTGCGGTAGGCTCACTTGCACTTGAAGACGGCTCACTCTTAACAGGAGGCTGGATAGTCTCTCCTCTTCCTGATGGAATGCTCTCCCCGCGACCTGACGAAGTTTGAGGGACGCCCTCACCTCGTCCCGAAGGAGCCTGTGCGACACCTTCTCCTCTTCCTGATGTCTGCGGAACACCCTCTCCCCTTCCAGAAGGAGCAACGCCATCCCCTCTTCCAGAAGGCGGCTCGCCTCTGCCCATTGGTTCCCCTCTCCCAGCTGGACCTCCTCTCCCAGCTCCTGCTGACGTTGTTGTATCAACTCCCTTAGGGGTGTGAACTTCTTCCTTCTCCTCTTTCTCTTTCTCCTCTTTTTCCTTCTCTCTCTCCTTCTTGCTTTTCTTCTTCTTTTTCTGTTTGTTTGTTGTTTTGGTAGCAGAACGTTTACTTTTGATAATTAAAATTTACAAACCTCTTTCTTTTCATCGCTTTCTTGGTCTTCACTGCGGGTAACCTTTCGAACATGAGACATAATTTTATGATGGTTTAAAAACCCGTTTAGTGTAGTTACTGCTGTTTTCACCTTACTGCTCGGACCACTTATAATTACACTTGTTGACTGTTCATGTGATGGAGGGATGCAAAGAAATGTATCTCCGATGAGTGTACCATCGAGGGCATATTTAGCAGGGTCTTCTTTTCCATAGTTAAATCGTTTATTAATCTCGTTGAGATTGCGAAGAAGAGTCGGATGGACGCTTTGATCAATTTCGAAGGTTACCGTAACTGGGACTTGAGTGTTTAAGGTCGGCCATTCACTTAATAAATCTTGTGTTGCAGCAAGTCCCAAACTTCTATCATCACGCTTGGCTGAGATTAGTTTTTTACGTGTTTGCTCTTGTGCGATTGATTTTATGTCTGATATTGCGCGTTCAACATCTTCTCGAAGTCCAGAAACAGTGATTGCGGTTGACGTTTCAGAGTCTTTAGGTATTATGATATCTACTTTGTGAACTGTCTCTAGTTTACCTCTGGTATTTAGTACAGCTCTGTGGAACTCTTTTTCTATTGAAATTGCATCTGTCATGAGTCTTTTTTTATAATTTTGTTCTGTTTCTGCCTCATCCCATTCATCAGTTCCGCCATAACATTCTCTAAATTCAGATTTTGTGTATGCGCCACCATCATTTGGGTCTATACGCCTCTCATCGAGATCGTCGTAGTCATCGAGGTAGTCATCATCATAATCACCATGTGCTGCGTCTAAATCCTCCTCAATAGCAGCACAGCGAGTATTTCTGTGGCGAGACATATTGTTCTATTGCTGTGGTGGTATATATGTATGAAATAGTAGTAAAAGATCGAGGTCAAAACGTAACAAAAGATCTTCAATCTTTATTATATCAGGTTAATTCTTTTATAGCAATGCACCACTCAGAAATCTTATCCTGAATCGATGACTGTGTCTGTCCTGGATTGAACTGCGCTGCGAATAGACTTATCACCTCTGATCTCTTGTTAGAATCTATTGCCAGAGAGTATGATAAACGAGCACTCTGAATAGCATACGATGGAAGACCAGAAAAGTGAGGAGACGTAAACAAGTGAGAAAGGGTTAAGTCAAGAGGCAAACAGTCATCAGCAAGGAATGGAGCAAACATATTAAACTTCATGTGGGCAGCGGATGCAGTTCGTATCAAAAAAATAACTTCACGTGTTGAAGGGAGTTCTGTTCTGTTTGCGATAAGAAGAGGAGACCAACCATCATTATTTAGTAAGAAAGGGTTAGCACCGGCAGATAGGAAACCAGCAACTGCTGCAATGGCTCCTTTGGAAGCTGCCACATGGAGGGGAGACCATCCCCAGGTATCAAGCGGATCTGGTCCGAATTTGATACCCAAATAGCTAGAAACACTCGTAGTACAAAAATAGCTTCCACATATATGAAGAGTGCTGTAGTTGTGATCGTTGCCTTCCTGTCGTATTGGTTTCGCTCCTAGTTTTAGAAATTGTAACGCCTGTTTGCCATTAGCCTCTCTGATGGCTGATAACAACTGTTGATTTAACCTTGTCGTGTCCAGTGTTGCTGATGCAGCAGAGCGCCGTAACAATCCCCAGTCGACGTCGCTTTCACTGGAGCTCATTAGATGCTTTTTTATAGACTGTTCTTCTTTGCATATTATTAATTCCATTTCTTTTGTTGATTTTAATTCACGTTTTCGTATCATCGTCATGACAGCGTCGTTGGATGATTCTATAGTTTGTCTCATTCCGATGAAATAAATATATGCTGTCATCCAACTGACGGCTATGAATATCACATCACGCACTACCAGCATGATTATTTTTTTCAATTCATTTTTGAGCTGTAGAATGAGTAGGGGTATTGTCTAATAACGATGATGGTTTTTTTTTTTCCTGTTACAAATGATGGCTACCTGATACATAACTCAAAGTAAAGTGAAGTCAGATATATACGCGTCGGTAGCACTACAGGTTTTAAAAACCTAAAAACTAATTGCAAAACATATCGTCAGCTGCCTTCATTAATCTTACAGTTGGCTTCGTGCTGTTTGTCTAGATCTAGAAGCTGTTTTAGTATCTGACTTTTATTTTCAACCATTTTTTGAATTGTTTTCTTCATGCGAACTCTCATGGATGCAATGTCTTTATTGGGATCGAACCACGATTCGCTTATTTTAGCTGAGGCGTCTTCCAGTAGTAGTTCAGCCTGTTATTGTGTTAGGTTCATTTTAAAACAAAGCAAATGAGAGTCTCTCGTTCTATTAAAAGAATTCAATAACACACCATTCGAAGAACGTGAACTCCACAATCGACAAAGTTAAGCTGCTTTGGAACTTTTGGTATTCTACAGTATTGTTTGTCGGTTATAAGTTCCCAGAGGTTAGGACTGTTTTTAAATTGTTAAGTTTTCTTTAAGAATCATTTTCATTAATAAACAATCACATACACATTTACTGGGGCTCCATTAAGAAGTCCCTGTTTAGCCAGTACTTGTTCAGCTTTTGCGCGATAAACGATAAATCTATTTTTTGTTAAAAATATTTTTTTTAATTTGTGTTCCCCTGAAACTGTTCACACGCTGCAGTAAAAACAAACCTTGGAACCAAATCGGTAAATCGCATCTTATCTGGTTTTAGAAGGGAGTCTAAGTATATAAAAGTTGGTGCCTTACCGTCCTTTACTTTGTTTAGATTGAGTACCGCTCCTAACCCCCAATGCCTACACGGATCGTTAATAGGAACTATTAGTAGAGAATATGAGAATATGGAGTTCTGCTGTTGTTGTTTTTTATCAATCTTGAAAACTTCGCTACGAAGACACCAGTCGAGTGCTGATGATGAGTGTTTATCAGATGAAGGTGGAGATGATGTGTTGGTAAATATTGGAATTAGTTTCGTCATGAAATGTGTTGGAAAGATCATTGCCGTCTCACGACGTTGCTTCAAGTAGCGAAGGTAGAAGTTAATACAATCTCCGTTGAGAAATCGATTAGCACGTAGTCTGTTGTAGTCGTCTAATATAATATATCCTTTATCCATAGTAGAAGCAGGTGCGTATGATAATATTTTTTGTGACATTCCGAGAAGATCAACAGAAGGAGTTCTCACCCAACAAACTTCCTCTCCCATTGATTTTTGATTCACTGTTTTTTCTTTATTTAACAATCTCTGTAGCACAACCATTATCGCTTTTGCTTTTATTTTTTCTTCAGTTTGATCACAACCAGTTAGTGCTGCATGACACATTAAGGTTATGTGAACAGGCTTTGTAACTTCAGAAGATGAAAGCAACGCAATCTGAGTGTCTGTTTTTTTATTAGGAGGTGATAACAGCGGAACTCTATTCTTCATCATTGCTCTGGTTACTTCCCGAAGAAAAGACATGTTCCGTTTTAATGTAAGATGGAGATAGACATCTTCATCATCAAAAGCACCTCGAAAATCTTCAATATCATTTATTGAAATAGCCTTAGCATATTGCTGAACACCAGGCCAGAAAACTATTTGTAAGTCTGAAGGAGTTCCTTGAAGGTATAACGACCATTTAATTGTATCCCTGCCGCTGCTCAGAGAGTCAAAGAAGTCTACTTCACGTGATGGTGGTGGTTTGAAGTGATCGTGTTTTCCGTAAAGGGATTTCGAGTCTCCTGAAAACTGACGTATGACGTGAATTTTTAAAGGAGAAAGTTGAGTCGATGAAATTTTTTTTAATAAAAATGAATTTGCCAATTTAGTAGCATCGGTATTGATTGATTCTTCATCCACATCATCTATATCCAAGTCGATTATTTCAATCTTACTCTTAGTTGGTTCTTGCTGAGTCTTCTGTGGTTCAATTTGTTTAGTTTGCGTAGGTGTCACAGACCTCGTCGGTTGTACTTCCTTTACTTTATGCAACTTCGATGCCACCAATAAATTCTTAAGCCACTTTCTATGATCCAACAATGAAGCCTTAAAAGAGTAATGACTTATACCAGCTGGATTGTTGTTGTCTGGTTTATTGGTTTCAGGGTCTATAAGATACGTTTGAGCCGTTCCTTTTCCCAACAACTCCGGTAATATTGACTTAAAACCAGTGTCTGCACCAATTGCTTGAAATGATTCAATATTGCTGGAGATGTATTTTAAAAGACTTGATTGTTCATTGTTTGATACGTATGGGACAAAACATGAATGGCATGCGAATATGTGACGTTGACTTATTTGTGTTTTTGATTTCAAACCTAAACACTCTGGATGACCTCTCACGCAACATGATGACGATTTTAAGTTAGAAGGAACTTGACAAGATACAGCTGTTTTAATATGGCATTGTTTTTGACAGATTCCGCATTTGTGATACTTTGTTATGGTGGGTTTTGATTTTCCTTTTGATCGTTTAACAACTTGTTCATCACTACTATCAGTCGAGCTTGAGGAGCTATCTGAAGAACTGTCCTCTCCGTTGATTTCTCTAAACATACTTAATCCAACATGGAGCATAGGCACTTTCTCACCTTCTCTCATTCTAAATGATACTTTCCCAGAGTTGTTTGCTTTCGATTGAAATTCTCCAACAACCCAAAGGTTTAATGTAATGTATTTATTTCCACTTTTCGCATCCATAATGACGTGACTTCCATCATCTTCCTTTGCAACTACTGCTATGTTGTTATCAGATTGGTAGTGTATTTCATCATCGTATGTTAAGTATCCTAATTCAACCATCTTATCAAGCGTTCCTTTCATAAATCGAAATGTTATCTTTCGCTTTGTTGCCTTTGATGGTGCTTTCTTCTTTGCCGGTTTCGGTTTTGCCACTTCTTTTTTTGTTTTTCCATTCTTACTTCCTTTAGATGCAGGTGCTTCTTTTATCCAAAGCGATACCTTATTTAAAGGGACGTGCTTGTCTTTCTTGACACCACCGTCTTCACAACGAACCGAGACGTGTCCAGGTCGGCAGGTTATTACTTGGCCTTCACTCCATTCACCTGTTGAGCGTTTTATTAAGACATCAGTACCTTCACTCCATCTCATGGTTGGCTGAATGATGTAAGAATTGAGAATAATGTTTAGTTAGTCTGAGACCAGTTCCTTAATCTAGCCTTCTTCAGTAAAAAAGTAGGGGTTTAACGATCGAAGGGATATATTTTAAGAAATTAATGGATGTCGTTGTTGGTGTTCTGAACTTCAACTAATATTGTTTTTTCTGTAAGAAGGAAAAAAAATAACAATAATAAAAACAAAACATAATCTTAAAAAAAAAAAAAAAAAAAAGAGTGCAATATTCGTACGAAGTTAGGAATTGCTCGTACAGTCAAATATTACTCTTTTTTTTTTTTTTCTTTTTTTTTTTTGTAACAAGATATCAACTGAGAACAAAAAGATATTCGGCGGACATCTATTTGTGTTATTCCTCTCGGACAAGACGTTTTCTCCTTTTTTTTTTTTCTTTTCTTCCTTTTTTTTAAAAAACAAAACGCTAATAACCGTGTGTAGGAGGAGTAGCGTTAGCTCAATGCTTTTCGATCTCCAAAAAAAAAAAAAAAAAAGCAATTTTCATTATTTATTATTTATTATAACAACACAGCTCTCAAAAACAAGAGAACGACCATTCGCAAAGCATGACAGTGGCCGATTGAACCAAATGGGTTTTACCGATACATGCATTCTGTTAAGTGGAGAAGAAAGGGGGAAAAGGAAATAAGATTCAAAGGAGTGGAATGTTCGTGAACAGTCTGCACCACTGCTGGTGCAAGGATTTCTTTCTTTTTTTTTTTTTTTTTCTTTCTTTCTTTTGAAGTTAGAAGACTGTATGCACGGGGGAGTAGCAGCCACGCAGAGACTAACTTCGCACATTGACAGTAAAAACTTCACACTAAGTATTTAAAGAGAAAGCTATAAGTTTTTTTTTTTCTTTTTTTTTTTTTTCCCCATGCCGTAAGAAACACATTAGGATAGTTCTTTTGCTTTTCTTTGTTAGCTGGGGAATTTTTTTTTTTTTTTTTTTTTTTGGCAAAGCATTTTCAAGCTAATAAGCCTGCTTTCAAATTTGCAACTCTCGATCCGTGAAATGCGACTCAAGCCATCACACAAAACGAAAGGAAAGGGAGACCTATAGACGAATGAATGCATTACACTAAAGTATTTTTCGTGTAATAATTACAAACTCATGAGGCACACTAAAGAGGAGATGGACAGGGAAGGAAGCTAATGTTTATTTTAGAACATCAACCAAGTTGTACTCGAGACAGTGAGTGAAGAAGTGACCTATTAAAAGATCAGAATCGAACGGTTTTTTTTTTTTTTTTTTTTTTTATAAACGAATACAACATTGGCTTTACACATAACGTGCGTATATTTTATTTTTTTTTATCCTTTAGTAATCAAAGGATAAGAGGGAGGGTTCCGAGAGAACAAACTGCAACTACGAGTAACTAACGAAGGGGGGAGATATCAGGTAGGCTAATCTAGAAGCATAGACGGTTAATTAACTCCAGCTGAGACCGTCGGGTGTGTAAAACGTTAAAATAAAACCATTTAAACCGGAAGCAATCACAATAATTGAAACACCTCTCTGCCTTACTCTATCGTAGGCTTACCCGAACTATCCGCTAAATTGTTAAAAAAGTTTATTAAAATTAAAAATAGAAATAGAAAATCTATGGAAAGGAAAATTGCAAGGACGAGTTTTTTTTTTTTTAAAAAAAAAATTAATAATTAAATTATAATAATGAAAAAATGCGAAGATCGTGGACGAACCACGTTCATACAAGAAATGAAATTTAAAAAAAAAAAAAAAAAAGAAGAAGAAGAAGAAGAAATCGGGGGGAAATTTTTCTTATGGTACAGCAGCAGATGGCCTGCTTGCAATAGTGTGACTACTATCGCAGTTTAAAATACGAACGTTGTAAGGATTTGAGTGGTTGAACAATCCACACCACGACTTGGTGTAGTGTAGGGTAATGAATGGAATGTTTCTTCCATTCAAAATTCCCATATTAAATTCGTCTGCTACCTCAGACGACAGAGCTGCGTTCGCAGCTGAAATCATCACAAGATATGTGTAATAAATAAAAAGAGTATCAGCAGCCACAGGTGACAGCTGGACCTTTTACGGTACTTCAACCAGTCGACAACTAGCTCTCTCATTGAACTTTATTGTGTTCCAGTCAAGAAGTAATTCAACAATTCCACGATGACCTTTCTGTGATGCGATAAATATAGCTGACTCACCTCTATCATTTACCACATTCACATTAGTTGAGATATGGTGAGTGAGGATTTCAGCGATCTCACTGTGACCTTGTTCACAAGCAACAAAGAGCGGAGTCTTTCCATCAGAGTCTCCGATATTGACATTAGTCTCTCTGAGCATTAGAAGTTGTCTGACTATGTCGAGATATCCTTTCTTTGAGGCTCTATAAATAGCTGTTTGTCCTCTAGGACCACAACCACTCTTATCAACGTCATCAGTTCTGCATAACAGAGATATCACTCCCAGATGCCCTTTTTCAACAGCTGCATAAAACGGAGTTTTCCCATCACTCGCGATGACGTGTCTCGCAACTTCTTCACATGATAACAACAGTTCGACAATTTCAGAATGGCCATTTTCACAGGCAGCATAGAAAGGTGTTTTTCCTAAATAATCTTTTTTATTGACGTCACTCTGGGATAACAACATCTCAGCGATGTCATATTGTCCCTTACTACAAGCGAGATATAAAGGAGTGCAGCCATTCTTTGATGAAACATTTGCATCAACTTGTTTGTATCTCAACAGGTATTGAACTACACTTCGCTGTCCAGTCACGGCTGCAATTCCGAGAGGTGTATGTCCAGTGCTTGTTATGGTGTGTGGATTACAACCTGTTGACCTCATAGTTAGCAAGAATTTCAGTAAGTCAATATTACCACTTTTACAGGCGTCGATTAAAGGACTATCGGTATCAGAGGCACTCTCATCACTGTGATATTGATCTTTTTCTCTTAAGATCCCTTCTAGTTCCTTACGTAATTGTAGAACTGGAACCAAACTACCACATCTCTTTCGGTAGCATTGATGGATTGCTTTCTTACTTTTGTCTTTGTGTTCCTTGACTGCCCACATGTTGATAGTTTCATATTTTTGACCACTAGAGCTGTCTACTACAATGTGCTGAGTGTATCCTCGTTTGTTATGTTTAACAACTCTACAAGTCTTATTCGGGGTAAGTTCTCCATACTGAATCTCATCATCGTAGGTGAGCTGGTTATATTCAATCATTTTGTCCATCGTCGCCGCAACGCAACTGAAACGCCGCTTCATTTTTGGATATCTCTTCCTCCTCTTTGAATCAGATTGTGTAAATACATCTCTTACAAATTGCCTCATTCGATCGATAGGAATATGTTTTTCACGTGCTATTCCGTTGTCGATGCATCTGACGCCGATATGTCCTTCTCTTCCTGGTACGATCACCCCTTCGCTCCAGGCGCCTGAGCTTCTTTTGAGTAGGACCCGATTGCCTTCCTTCCAAAGCATTTTTTTTTTTTTTTTTTTTTTTTTGTGTCTTCGATCCTTAATTAAAATAATTTTTTATCGAACGATGAAAAATAAGAAGAAAATATAAAAAAAAAAAGAACTTTTTCTTGAAAATCCTTTTTTCAAAAAAAAAAAAAAAAATCTCAAAACTACAAAAAACGCTTCAATTGCGATAAAAGTAGTTTCGTCTATCGTATCATAAAGGGTTTAATGATCCCTTCTCCCTTCGTACAACTAAGATTCTAATGAAAGAAACAAAAAGACATTAGAACGTCAAATTGATGAGGGCGGCGGTTTCTTAAATAATTGACATGTGAAGTTAGTGTCGTAGAGTTTTGAAATTTAGATCATCCGATAAGGAGTTCGTCCCATACGTCGTGGTTTTCCTGTTTGTGTCTTTTTTCTGCTTTAGTTTGTTTCTTTCTTTTCTTGTTTTCACGTCTAGCAGCTTGGGCGTAGGGTGTGTCGTCTTCGTCACTTTCAGAATAGCTGTCTTCACTGTGAAATTGATCTTTTTCACGAAGTATTTCTTCAAGTTCTCTACGAAGTTTCAATATAGATTCTTTCTTTCCATCTCGTATACGATAACAGATGTGAATCGCTTTCTTTGTTAGATCGTTGTATTCTTTCACAGCCCAGCTGTTTAATGTTTCATACACCTTGCTGCTTGCGTTATCTTTAACTCGCAGACCTTCAGCTGTCTCTATTATAATACAACTTTGATTAGAATTATCACCATACTGAATCGCATCGAATAGCTGAAGCTGACCAAACTCAACCATTTTACCAAGTGTTTCTGGGATGCAGTTAAATCTTCTTTTCATAGTTGGCTTTCGACGTCTGCGTGTCTCAGCTTGGGTGTATATATCTCTGACGAATTCACTCATTCTGTCAGTCGGGATGTGCTTCTCTCTAGTGACGCCGTTATCCACACATCGGATTCCTATGTGTCCCTTACGTCCTTGAATTATAACTCCTTCACTCCATGCTCCCGAAGATCTCTTTAGGAGGACCCGATTGCCTTCTTTCCAACTCATTGTAAATTGTTACTTGAAAAAAAAAAACTTTAAATTATTATAGGTATTCTCATTTATAACTTTACATATAAGTTGATTCATATGTGTATTCTTTGTTGTGAATGCTGGAAGAGAGGGGGGGAGGGAAATAAATTAATAAAAACAGCTGTCTCTTTTTGTAGTTTCATGCATCTCAACGAACAGTAGTTTTTGAATAGTTTGGAAACCAAAAGCCAGTTGACAGGATGTCACTGTGTTGCTTTAGTTCTCTGTACGCATTCTCCTTCGGTATCTCCGCATGGCTTTTGAGGAGAATAATTACACATTGCCTTAGGATCGACCGATCAATAAATATCTCTGTTACTACGCTACTAGGTCACAAGTCTGTGGTGGTAGTTAGCTCACAGAAGAGAAAAGTCGATAGTCAGCAGCAACAACAACAAAAAAAAAAAAAAAGAAAAAAGACACACAAAGAAAAATATATACTGAACAAAATGTTATTGCGGGATAGGGAAGTAGTACTTCCACGACTCTCTTATTTTTATTTATTTTTTTATTTTATTTTTCTCCCCTCCTTGTTTTTTTCGTTCTTTTAAAAAAAGAAAAAAGAGGGATGAAAAAAACAAAAAAAAACAAGTGTTTCAACACGCATTCACTAACGTCGTCGATCAAGGAAAATGAATGTTTTTTTTTTTTTTTTTTTTCTTCTCGAGCAACGTGAAATAACGCTAAAGAGAGAAAGCATTTATTATTTTATTTCTTAATAAGATAGTAGAGTCCTACGAATACAAAAAAAGCAAATGCGATCTGTTTTTTTTGATTATTTTATTTGTTTTTGTTTTGACACAAAAGAAAAAAAACTCCCTTTTAGAAAAGAAAATAAATCATACGAGTATGCAAAGATGCTTAGAGCCACCTGTTTTAAACACTTCATCAAGTTTTCCCATGGTTCCTTTCACAGCGTTCGTTGCTCCAGACATTCCCTTTGTCAGCTGATCAAGGTACGTATTTTGTTCCTCGACAGTGTTGTGAATCTTTACTACAGTTTCTTTCAGTTGGCTTACAGTATTTCCTAAGTAGGCAAGATTCTCTTCATTTGTTTCTTCCATCATCTGCTCTGTTTGCAGAGATGTTTCGTTACTTCTTCCGTTTCCAAACCCTCCTCTCGCCGGCCATTTGCTTCTGGTGCCTCCCGATCCTCTATTCATAGTCATTACTATTCCTGTGAGAGAACTATACTATATTTATTTTAGAAAAAATAAAATAAAAAAAGACAGACTGCTACAGGCAGCATAGCTGAAAAGCCAGCACTGCAATTATACTCTCTCTCTCTCTCTCTCTCTCTCTTGACAGGCAAGATAATAATAATAAATGTTTATCATAGCGAGACTAACAGACCTCATAAACTTAGACTAATTGGGGGTTTTTTTTTTTTTTTCGCATTTTAAAAGGTATGGTAAGTGTTTAAAAAAAAAAAAAAAGAATCCTTGGCCCAGCACACGTAAACCTCAGTTTGCATCAACAAGTATGAAATTACTATTTTTCTGTAATAGTTGTTTACGTTTAAAGCCAGTTCTTTTTTTATTTGTGGTGGTTATTCAGATTTATAAAAAAAAAAAAACAGTTTTATTCGTGCGTAACCGATTCAAAATCCTAATAAAGGAATAGGTTAGTTACGCTGCTACAATTCTCTTTCTACCGAACAATGGGAATTGTAGATACAAAAAAAAAAAAATAAAAATAAAAAAAAGAGGAGGGGGTGAAAAAAAAATGAAAAAGAGAGATGCCGCACCTAAATATGTAAATACAAGGAGCAACAGTCAACTGTCTGAAAAAAAGTTTTAAAAAAAAAAATGCAATATGCCAGTTAGTCACCAACAGTCCACTCTTGTACTTTAGGCACTAGTTTTCTGGGGCTTACTATGATCCTTCTCATGGATCCAGCTGTAGATCTTCTTTTGATTTTATCAACCTGATTGCTGTCGACTTCTTGGCTTTGAGGTACCATCGACATGTATGACGTTGAAGAATCATTTGATGCATGAGAACAGATGGATTCGTTCAACGTCGCCCTACTCCGATTCCGCTTACGCAGTGGGGAATAGCTGCTTGGGTTTAAGTATGATTGTGATCTGTTTTGATTACTCAGATGAAATGTCTCTTCATCTGTATCATAAGAAAGACTTGGTAACAACATCTCATCCCGTCTGTTGTTTTCACTAACAAGAAAACTGTGGAGAAGTTCATCTGCTGAAGATCTCTGTAGAGGATCAACAGACAGACATTTCGAAATAAAATCCAACTCTTGATCATCGAGAGGTTCTTCATGAAGAGGAATGCTTTCAAACGATGTCAGTTTTCCGATTTTAACTGCGATCTCTATCCAATTGGAACAACCACTCCAGGGAGTATGTCCAGTCAACATTTCATATGTCAAGATACCCACTGACCAGATATCAACACCACATGTATAAGACTCCTCATTTACTACTTCTGGTGCCATGTATGATGGAGTTCCTACGAAGGTTTTTATCTGTTCTGCTTGAACAATCGCGCATCCAAAATCAGATAATTTACACGTACCCGACACCGAAAGAAGTATATTATCACTCTTGATGTCTCTATGAATAACTGAATTCTCATGAAGGTAGTCTAAAGCTGAAAGAAGATCAGACAAGCAACATGAAGTAGTGTTTGTGTCAAGTTTACCATGCGATTCGATTAGGGCTGCTAGTGTTCCTCCTCCAGAGAATTCCATCATAATATGCAATTCAGTACCACTCCTCTCACAGTAGAAGTAGTGGATGATATTTTCATGTCGATGGTCAGAAAGTAATTTTATTTCATTGAAAATAATTTCAAGCTGAGCGTCACTTTTTTCAGAAGTATCCATGATCTTAACGGCCATCACTCCATTCGTGATTAGATTAACTGCTTTAAAAACTTCTGCAAATGCTCCTTTTCCCAATTTTTCTTTTCGCGTCCATGGACACTGCTGATCAGTTCCGAAAGAAGCCCTCAGTGCATCTAACTTTTCAATGACAGCTTTTCTGTCTGTTATTTGCTTTTCTGTTTTTCTTAGTATGGTGAGCAGGGTCTTCATCCTGATAGGTTTTTGTAACCACTCACATGGAGTTGTGGTGTTATTATCAGAAATAGCGGACACAGGATTAGAATCAGAAGTAAAGACTATTTTTGATTTCAACATCGGGAATAATGTTTCTATTCGCTTGGCAAGTTCAGTATCATGATCGACGATAATGAGGTCGAAGGCTTCCAATTGAACTGACTCAAAATGATCTAACAAGACAGTCGCAGCATGTCCACGTTTCCATAGTGCGTGAAGTATCTGGTGTCGTTCTACAATACAAGGTTCAAATACGAGCGTTTGAAAAGACTCCCCTGTGTGGTTTATTTTATCTTGACTTTGGTTTTGATCATCGTCGTGGGACCTTGCTAATATCAGTGGCAGTGTTACATTAAACGTCGTTTTAAATTTATTTCCGTCAACTTTAAGGTGACCACCCATCTGTTTCACTGCTACTTTTACCTTAGCTATTGAGAGGCCATCAGATCCTCTTCTAGGTACAAATATATCACCGCATTCAGATGTTGGTAACGGTGTATCAATGATAAAACGAAGACACGATGACTCAGATTTGCTTTGAGCGAGTGCGGCTAATGACAGGGTAGATCCTGGTTCCATTCTGGCAGTGCTATCGGAGACAAGAAATTGAAGTACGCTATGCAATCTCTGAATATCCATATAGACAAATTTAGCGATCTCATCCATTTGGATGTTAATACTAATATTAACATCAGGTGTTTCCGATACTATTTTAAGTAGTTCGTTTTCAATATTTACTGGTAGCCAATTTTTAAATGAAATGTCATGTAGCTGACTACAGAGAGGTTCGAAAGTATTAATTGTGTCCAGGGCAGATTCTGCGAGTCCCAGCATCAGTGGATCGTCTTTACCCAGATTCTCTTTTATTGATTTAATTGGATGCCTTATGCTACCTAATAGCCAGGTGCAGTACTGCGCAAGAGAATTTTCTAATCCCAAATCCCTACCACATCCAATAATGACCTGTTTAGCTGTTGTTATCCTCAACGTTTCAGATCCCATAGCCATAGATTCAGCAACCGATGGAAAACTGTTTTGAGCATCATCAAAAGTCGGTTCTATTGGTGTGCACAGCTGTAGTTGAACAAGTAAAATGACATCATGCAACTCAGTCCTGAACTTAAACAACTCAGGTGGTGAAATCTCACCTTTAATTGCTGCCTGAACAGTATTCTGCATTCGAGTCTGATCCCCAGCGTCTAGTAAAAATGATAAAAGTGATTTTCCTTTCATAACTTCACTTGAGAAACCTGTTACCCTACTCAAATGATCACCCCAATAGACTATTAAATACTCTTCATCTACTGCAAAGATTGACGTTGAATTGTGAATTAGTTTTGCTGACACTGCATGAGGACCCCTTTCCAAAGGAAGGATAACAGCACCATTAGATAAATCATCAACATAGTCAGAAGCATTAATGGATTTTGTCAATTGTTGTAATAGCTGAGTCCTCCTACGAGAATAAGCCCCTCTTGGTGAGATAATACTCGTGTTTCCCTTTCCTGTTAAAGGATTTGGTATCTCAGCATCGGATAGGATTTTATCGGTGCTGACAGAGTCTAAGCTTAGCAGGTGTTTACTTTTTGAAATCCTCCTTTCCTCAAGTATTGAAATATTCTGGTGCAATCTAACCAGACATTTTTTTAATTTACTAACATCGCCACCTTCGTTTTCATTATTTTCCTTCTGAAGCAAGTTCAAAGCTGAAGTTATAAAATCAGTTATTTCAGAGAATGGTATCCTGGCAGAGTTATCTAATGATTTGTCAGAAGGATGGCGTTGAACCAATTCGTATATCCTGAATAGAATTTTTTGCACTCCTTCAATTTCATCATTGTCAGTAGTAGCAATCAGTGACGCAGCAATACCTAGTGCGTGGTTTATTTCTTCAAGGATATCACTAATGTCAGTCAAATCAGTTACTCTCGGCAATACTAATTTTCCAGATGAGAATCCTCCGTTCTGTTCCGATGATACGGTTAACGACATTGCCAAGGCTCTGTAGTGAGGATCGAACTTGATAATCCTCAAAAATGAATCTTTATTTTGATTGAAATGCATCATCACTAACACAGCCAAACTAGCAGAAGCTGCTTGACAAGACAACAGATTCAGTATTAAGAAAACGTCTATTTTGATGGGATCAGGGCTGCTAACAAAACTCCTAATTAAAATCAAACCAACAGACAGGAGTGCCCTAAAGAGAACTCCGGAAAACACGGTAACTGGACTACTGAAAGTAAGCATGCTAAAGACTGCGAATATAGGAGAAAATACATCAGCTGCAATTAACGACTCATCCCCAGGGACTAACATTCCATGTAATGACAACAACAATGCGATGTAAGTATGAAGTTTTAAACGACTATTGTCAATGGAATGAAAGCCAACAGCCAATCGTCTAGTTCTATTCCACATTAGCGATAGTAAAAACGTCATACAAAGAAACAATCCAGACATCAATAAATACAACGACTTGTTTGATGAATTCTGAGAATCAGACAGCATAACAACAGCACCGATTACATGCAAAGTGTTCATAAGACAACACCAGCGACATCCAAGAACAAAAACACTTGTAATAACATTATGCTCAGGGATGTAGTTATCATCCGAATCAACCTTTGGAGTGATGGTGGTAACACTAAATATCTTTGGAGGATTGCATTGTTGTCGTAGTAGCCAACTTGCAGCTGTGTTTAATCGTGTTAGAAGTATGGTTCGTTTAGCAGCAAGATCGATCACCGTTGATTCAGAAAGAGCGTTTGCTATGTATTCATAAATTGATTTTTGAATAACAACCCACGTCTCGAGGAAGTCATCGATGACGTTGTTTCCCTTCTCCAGTAGTAAAGACATCAGATTGATGTTACGAAAACTCTCTTCAATAATTCGATCTGTTTCTAATAAAACAAATTTCATTGTCCGACGTAAATAAGAATCTGACTTCAGCTGAATCGATTTCATCAAATAAGATATGAGTGAAAAAAGAATCTTGACCTTCTCAACATACGGTACGAAACCCTCATACTGAACGTGATTTCCCAATGATATAATAAGCTCATTTGAATAAGTTGGGTCTTCGTGTACTATTTGATCTCTCAGTTCAGATGAACTACAATTTCTAGTACAGTCAACATTGACTTCTGATTCTTCATTGAATGCGAATAAAGGAGTCTGTAACACTCCAGTATTATTACTGCATTCTTCTAAATTCATATCGACATATATATATTATGCTATGATCATGTTTATTTCATTTTTTTTTTTTTTTTTTTTTTTTTTTTTTTGGGATACTATTAAAAGGAAAAAAACAACAACAAACGAACCTGACGTGAGAGAGAGAGAGAAAATAAATAAATTTTGAAATGAAGAGACAAAAATACTACAACAAAAAGAGTTTGAACATAAGATTTATTTTTTTTTCATGAGGAATATTCTTACTTTCGAAGGAGCCCGACAGACCTGTGTAAGTTGACTGATTCGTTTTTTTTTTTTTTTAGTCGATTTCCCCTTTTGCAAGTGCAACTAATTTATGAAAATATATTCTCATCAAATGAGTATAAACTTTCATCGCCATCATCGAAAGACAATTATCCATCCAATATCGAACTTTATTTTCTGTTGTTGCAATTAGTCGAATTGCCAGACAAGATACTTGCTTTTCGAGTGCAAGCGCATCCTCAGCGCATCTATCAGGCAGCACATCGTCTATCATAGAGACCCTATTGAGACAGCATATATAGTATTGTTGGTAGCCTGATGATAATGTTGTATGAAATACTAATCAATATTAGAAGAGAAATTAAATAATAATAATCCTGCAGCCCGCTGCGGGAGATATTCCACACTAAGAATGAAAAAACTGCGCGTGTTGTCACGTTGTTTGTTTTTTTATGAGTCTTTGACGAAAGCTTACTAAATAATACTTACCCTGAGACGATCAGGGGAATTGTGGTTGCAGTTTAGGCAGATTGAACAGTCGAGACCATTGTCTGAAGCGCCTGTTTAGTTATTTTTATTTTTGCTGTTTTCTTGAGAAGTTTTTTTTTTTTTTTTTTTTTTCTGTTTTTTTATAAAAGTCATAAACAAACCTGGGCGTTAGCTCCCGACAGGGCGTCAAATTTGGAACCCGAGCGAAGGGCAACAAAGTGAGGAATGCTCGTGACTGAATAGTCTCCAGCAACATCAGAACACTCATCAACGTCTACCTTTAAGAAAGCAACTCCCTCGGTAGCGTCACTCATCTTCAAGAATGCTGGTGCGATAACCTTACACGGACCACACCACGATGCAGTAAACTGAACGATACACTTTGGGTTCTCGGCAACTAATTTATCAAAGTGGCTGGCATCCTCAACTGTAGTGACAATTGATCTTCTACCAGCAACACGAACAGCAGATCTGGCAATACGCTGCATGTTAAGAATGTTTGTTGTCAAATCCTGAAAAAGAGAATATCATGATTATAATGCGACTACATAATCAAAACTATATTAAACAGTTATCATGTTTGGCTATGCCAAGTATTGGTTCAGCCAGTTAGTACGGTAACCATCTCTTGAGTATGTAATGGGAAAGAAATCCTCCAGTAGTTCATCACTGTTAACCATCTTGTAACGGCCATAGATATAGTCAGGGGATTCTGTTTGTCCACAACGCCAATCAGATTTAGTTTTAAATTTCACAGAGCTGTCGATGAGATGACAAACTAAAGCACGTCTATGACGTGTCTTTGACTTGTTACGCTGACTACCATGCCACACGTCTTGGTGGTGAAAAATACACGTTCCGGGATGAGCCTCTGAACTGTCAATTGAAATTTTTTTATTCGACGAGGCATTTTTTAAATCAGATTTCCAACCTTTGTGAAACTCGGATGTTGTGGCAGACAGGTCAACCTTTGGCCACTTATGAGAACCTACCACGTATTCGACAACACCAGTCTCTTCATTACAGTAATCTAACGGCATCCATATGGTAACAGAATTATTCTCACGAGGTACAAACTGATTGCTTATATAAGCAGCATCCGTGTGAAAGCTGACAGTTCCAGAAAGAGGTGGTTTCCAAACCAGATCATCTTGTGCTATCCTAGCACCCTCCCAACCCATTAAATCACATGCTGCTTTACCCAATTCCTTTGACAGGACCACACGTGCAACTCGTCTGTCACTTTTCCATCCTTGACAAATCTCTCTGCAGACTCCTTTCTTTGATAGTTTTTCTCTCCAATGCCACTCATCTGGGTATATTCCGGTTTCAAATTTACCACTAAACATGTCGGAAAAAGCATCTTTTAAACCATTTATTGTTTTGGTTTTTAATATCGGAAGTTTGGCTTTGACGAATCCAACCTCTGCGAAGTCATTTCGTAAAGTTTCTATGTTGGTATCTTTCAGTTGTGGAATTTTTGATTTTGAAGTGCAGACGTACCGCACCTGCTTCATAGTTGGAAGCATAAATGTGAAAGCCCTGCTGAAAAGAGAAAAAAATTAGAAGAGCACCACCAAAGTCCAACCACTCCTCCGAATAAACAACCTGCCTTGGTAAAGGACGATCGCTAAATCCAAGAACGAGAATACGAATATAAAAAGCTACAAACGTTAAATAAGAATTAATCTACTATTGTGACTTATTGAAAGCCCAGACCTGGGAGTGTGAGGGGAGCTGATGGTGCAATTAGTTTTTCTTCTTTTGGGATGAAGAATGACATAGTAGGTCGCTTCCTATAATAAGCTAAAGAAGAAGGAGGATCTACTACCTCTGACAATACCGCAAAGGGAGGAGCAGTAGGGAGGTGAGATCGACGAAGAGGACGAGTTTCCTTTTTAGGTTCCGGTGGTGCTGTTGGAGTTGGTGCTGCACATTTAGCTATAACATAGCTACTGCACTGTGAAGGAGTGTCCGACTCTTGCTTTGTGCTAACCATTCGCATGCATTTTGCTACACCTTCACAAGGATCAACAATTATATTGTCAACGTTCTCTCCCGCAGCTAACCTCCTCGCCAATCTCCTTGTATGAGCACTGGGTTTCATCATCAATTCTTTTCGAATAAATTGACAATATCCTCTGTGTGCCTGTGCGATTGTACGATGGAGACCAACACGACCATCATTGTGAAGGTCCGCCATATGCGATGCCTCGTTTTGACGCATAACCTTCTTCATTCTCTCTCGATATGCTTTGTGAGACATTTAGTGTCGTTCCCTTTTTTTTTTTTTTTTTTTTTTTTTTTAGAAGAAAAAAAAGACACAGCGATCTCACCTGGTGAATTAATTAACAATGGACATGGAGGCTGCGAAGGAACAGCGTACCGTCATGTTTGTGTGTTGCGATGTATCCGAAAAAAAAAAGAAGAAAAAATGTTTTTATTCAAAAGATATACGAGATTTTTTTTTTTTTTTTTTCCACTCCCTTGGAGCAACGAACCGAAACAAAACAGATTTTTTTTTTTTTTTTTTTTTTTCTCTTTTTTTTTTCCACAGACAACGTATCCAACCAGCATTATTGCAAAAGGTTTAATGAAAGCAATGAATGGGCAAGAAAAAAACCGTCAACCGTAGTGATCTAAAATGAGGTAAACCCACGCTAAGTATTATGATATACTACATAGCCGCTTGGAAGACTCGCAACATGAAAGACACCTACTCCTCGTATGTCAGCCTGTTCACGTAATTGGTCTATTAGGTCTTTCAAAGAAGTAGCACAACAACTGTACGGATTCCGTCCACCGTAGAGAGAGACTTCTCTGGTGGTTCCGTTCTCATTACAGACTGTTATAAGATAATGTTTAACAACAAGTTTTTGTTCGCTGTTTCTTATTTTAATCGTCAAAGCGAGGGTTGGAGCTTCCCGTAATGAAGGTCGGATTACACAGGATCCCTCAGAACTCGATTTTATTTTTGATTCTGCTTTTTTTGTATCAACTCCAAGATCAAAGAATTTTTGACTGTTCAGATAATGTAAATCTTTTATCATTTTCGCGGGGTCATTTGAAAAATAATTACCAAGTACCTTGGCGTATTGAGATGTGTAGTCAGCTACACTGCAGTCTGCACCTTTGAGACCCTCTCCTCCAATAACGTATCTTATGACGTCAAGCGTGGAGCTGTATTTAGTTTTGAATGATGTACCTTTGAATTCGGGAAGTTCGCTTATTCGATCCCACATTTTCTCGTAGGTTATGTTTACGGCTCCTCTAAAAATAGGGCAATCAGCAGATGCTGCGATCACCAGTGGATCTGCTTCTCTTCCTGTTGTGTTCACGCTGTTTATTAGCGCTTCTTGTTTTAGATCAGCACAAGTAATTCCAGTTTCCTCAGCATTTAAACACCTATCAACGAATGTTTTTACAATTGGTTCCAATTCAGAAGTATCAGGTTTCTTTCCCTCAGGACCAGCAATCGCGAATAACAACGTTGGAATTTCTATTTTCATTCCAAAAGGAGGCTGTCCCGTAGCCATCTCGAGAACCGTACATCCAAGACTCCATATGTCACTTTGAATTTTATAAAACCCTCGTATAGCCATACGACTCATATAATGGGGTGTTCCCCTTATACCTGCAGTGTTGTCTACTGATCGCTGACCTACCACACGAGAAAGTCCAAAATCAGCCAACTTAATCCTTGCTCCCTGACTGCATCTATCACTCCTCAGTAAGATGTTAGCAGGCTTTATATCTCTGTGGATTATGTTTATACTGTGTAAATATTCAAGACCCTCAAGAATTTCAGATGTATAACTGGATAATGCTGGGGTTGGTAGAAAATCGACTGATCGTAAAACTCCTTGAAGCGATCCTGCGTTTACATATTCCAGAAATATATAGGCAACACCATGTCCTGGGTTGTGATTATCTGTGGGTTTAATTTTTTTTTTTTTTTTTGCAGGGAATCGAACTTGGCTTTTTAAAAAAAAAAAATGCTGGCCGCACTAGAATTGGCACTGGAATGGGTCACGGGGGAGGGCCTCCTGGAGGGACCCGTGGAAGCGCAAGCGTACGCACCCTTGGAACAGTGGACGAGAGAACGGTGGGAGAAATTCGGGGCGATAAGTAACGTGGTAAGGGCACGAGGACTAGTGTTGAGGCTGGCGGACCTACCTGTCGAAGTAAAGCACACAGCATACCAGTGGGTGTGCCAAGTGATGACAGGCGAAACAGAGGTAGAACAGAACCCCGAAGCCAGCGGAACCAGTCAAGGAGCCGAAGGAAGGATCAGCAGACCCCACCATGGACGTGAGACGGAGCCCCGAATAGGGTGGCGCCCAAGTGTGAACCATGAGCCTCAGGAGGGAGTGCGACGACAGTCGGAACCGGAAGCGGGTTTTAGAGACTCGAAGAAGAGGGCGAAGATTGAGCTAATAGAATGGCACTCTGAAAAGCCCACCTATGAACTGTTCTACGCAGCAACACAGGGAGACGAGAACGCGTGTTGTAAGTGGCAGTGAAGTGATCTACATGTGGAGATTCCCCCTCAAGGAATGCTCGCCGAACCGCGAGGGTAAGGCGTTAGGGATCGGGATGGCGCAGTTGCTAAGTTACGGAGATGCAGTGAAGGAAATCGTGGCGTACGGCTCACTCGAGCACTCAGTAGAGTCACACCGACAATACATCGAGGTCTCGCAGAGAATGGCGCATCGACTTGGATCAACGCTGAGGCTGGAGCTCCTGCCCCCCCGAAGCCAGCGAAGAGGCCTACCGATGGGTGAGAGGTGAGGAAAAAGTCGGGAGGAGATTGTTAAAGTAGAAGGAGGAGAACGGTAAGGAAGTCTCACAGGCGGTAACAAGCACACACGAGAAAATATCGTGCCTGCAACCACCACGGAGCCTACCATGGACCATGACTCAGACAAGATGACGTCAGACTCGAGCTCGATCTGCTCCCCGCCGACACAAGAAGACCGCCCCCCAGTAGGGATGTGTGGGTGCGGAAAGGAGATACCACAAGCAGCGATCAAGAATCCGGTGAAACACCCGACGAAGGGATGGTGTGATAGGTGTGGAGAGCGGATCGCGAAGGGAACACGGGTAGTCATGTGCGTGAAGTGTGACTACGCTGAATGCTGCGGATTGTTGGAGAGATCGCGGCGTGGGAAAGAGAAGAGGAAAAGGAAATCACGGGGATCGCGATCGAAAAACGATGCCATGTGAGAAGCATGAAACGGAAAGTGAATGAACGGAAATAATTAAATGTAAAGAAGTGAACTTGTAAAAAATGTAAAGAAGCAAACATGTGAAAAGAAAAATGAAAAAAAGAAGAGTGAAAAGGCAGAGCTGTATGTAAACTGTATGTAAATGTAAGAGGGAAAAAAAAAACACGCTGGAACTGGGAATGCGACCATCAGCGCAAACACAACCACAAATATTGTTTTTTCTTTTTCTTTTCTTCGCTTCGGCGACAGATATGGTAGGACCTAGAAAACCGGCCCAAAACTTGTGTTGCAGTTTATCTTTTTAGCGCACACTCATGTAACATAAGGATCGCTGGTTCCGAGGGTTTGCTCTCCTGCCATACTTGCCTCTCACCTCCCTCAAAAAAAAAAAAAAAAAAAAAAAAAAAAAAATACCTTTTTGAAATGAATAATGCATGACTTTTACGATGTTAGGGTGCGCTGCTTTTTTTAGAATTTCATACTCTCGTCTTGCTGTTGATTCGTATTGATCATTTTCCATGTTTATTTTTTTAACTGCTATGAACTCCCCCTGTTCGGTCATCCCCAAGATTACCTCACCAAAGGCTCCCTCACCCAGAGACTGTTTTATGTATTTATATTTTTCAGATTTTTTTTTTTTTTTTTTTTTTCTCCCCCTATAAATAATAAACTTCACATACTCGCATCATCTTAATCGAAATCGCATTTCCACCGATACTCCCAGAGGGACATTTTTCCCCCTTGGATGCCACCTTAAATTGGTGCTCTATTGTTAATCTTTAGGTGAGGGGAAAATAAATAATTCAAAGCAAAAGTAAGTCTCTTCATCACTAAGTCGTATGTGACTTATAAGGTTCCTTTAAGTTATTTTCGGTTCAGTCTTCGTTTTCTTTGTCAGGGAGTAGAGGAGGTAGTAGCGATCACTCAAGAGAGAGCCACTTTTTTTTTGTATGAACAATACTACTGGATGGGTTTGGGGTTGAAATGGATTTTCAATAAAATTTTCTTTTTTTTTTTTTTTTTTTTTTTTTTAAGAATTCCCCACGAGTATTACTACCGTCTCACAGAGGAATATTCTTCCATCACCACTCCTCCAACGCGTATCTTCTTCTTCTAGAAAGAAAAGAAAAGAAAAGGGGAAAAAAAAAAAAAAAATCCAACGAAAAATAATTCATAATAGGGATAAGCGAGAAGTATAATTTAGTGTCGTATTTCACATTGTAAAAAAAAAAGTGTAATTGAATTTGAATTCCTTAGTCTCGATGAAAAAAGAATTTAGTCGTGTCTTTGGCAGTGTCGTAGTGCGTCATGCAATTAGTTCCTCGAAGTCTCCAATCCTCACCCTCAAGACATTCAATACATGTTAGAAATATAAATGACCTTCCTAAGTGATCACAGTAATGCTGTCCAAGATCTAAGTGCCAGTGCGGAGGGTTTTGAACGAAGACAAACTTTGGAGGATCTTTGCTGGGACTTGCAGTTGATGTGGTCACGGCTGTTATATTTTTTTTTTTAAATTTTTTTTTTATTTCATAAAAGCAGCACAACATGAAAAAAACATGGTATACCTGGGAGTCTACTTTGCAGCTTGTGAACTGTCTCTTCTCTAAGAGTATTACCCATTAGCTTCAACACTGGAGGGTTAAAGGTACAAGACAGGCAAAGATTAGGCATCTTGTTTGTGTAATGTGCTGCAGAATTAAAATATCACAACTAAGTGACAATCAATGTTTCCCTTCACTAAGCTTCACTCACATCAGTAACAAACATGCTGTTTTTAAAAGAAAAACAATAAAAACTATTAAACACATAAACCATTCATGGCTGCTGTCACAGAGACAGTTCTTCAGCTTCCACTTCACATAAGAGAGGGACAGGAAACAATCTAAGGACTTCTCGGTTAGGTTTTTGTTCACCCTCCTTCCCATCAAAATAGATAGTCAAGGGAGGGTAACGTAAGAAGATTTTCGTTCAGGTACTGTTCTTTATTTTTCACTTTGTATGACAATCTCAATGGAGGCTTTCACTGAGGGTTGTACTCTTCTCTCAGCAACAACCTCTTCAGAGAGACGCAAACAACACTTCATTTAAACAAAAAAAACTACCTACACAAATAGTGCAAGTCAACGATTGTCAGAACAACATCGTATTCTTTGTTATGTTGTTTTTTTTTTTTTTGTTCAAACTTGTTATACACATTTCACAACAAACCGAAAAGGGGGAGGAGAGTGTATTTGATTTACAACGGGGAAAAAAAACAGCAAAAAAAGGATACAAATAAAAGAAGCAAGTAGATCAACAACTTAATCTACAACAATAGAAAGATACGTCACAATTTTTTTTTTTTTTTTTTTTTTTTTTGTTCCCTTCTCCCACTCAACCTGTAATAGCTTACAGTTAAATAAAATTCTGAAGGTGTATTTTTTTTTTTTTTTTTTTTTTTTTTTGCTTTTAGAAGAAACAGGTCACACGCCATAGATAACTAATTTTTAAAACAATTAGTAATTTATGAAACAGTCGACTAAAAGTAATTTTTAGCACTGTGAATACAAGACCTAACATGGCTGCTGCATAATCTCATTCTAAAAAGTGGGAGGAAGATAGATACAACGGAAATTAAACTACTAAATTAAACCGAATTAAGGAATGCAAAATTGGTGGTGGGAAGGAGGGGGTGAAGAAAAAAAAAATCAAGTCTCAATGTCCACGGAAGAGGAGGGTACAATGGTTGGATACAATGGCTGAGGCAATGAGAACGAGAGAAAAAAAAAAAAAAAAGCGAACTCTTATTTTATTTTTTTTTTTATTTTCATCTGACGAAAGTCTATTGACGTGATTCAAGCAACAGGAACACCAATATCTTAAGAACGGGTTCCTTTTTTTTTCTTTTTTTGTTGCAAACCGAGTTATGTAAGGAAAAAAAAAAACATCTGACCCCACTCACAATCTGCGAGCTAACTCATCCAGATCTAACGATGGCTGACCTAAAGTACTTCTTCCACGAGGCCTGTTGATAGCACCAGAAGTAGTCGGGTTGTAGACAAACTTTGAAGGACGTCTCTTTCTAGGCATCGCTGGCTTTGTCATCACCACAGCTGGTTCTTCTTTTTCGTAATCTGGTGTTTGTGGAGCTGGCACATTGTCAGCTGGTGGGGGCATTTGAAAATTTTGCGGAAGTCTTCGTGGAACATACTTAGCAGTGGCAGGATTACCTGGAGCTGCACCCATCACCGAGAGATTGATTGAAAGTCCGTGTTGCTGAGCGAATTGTTTGTATTTGCGCGATTCTTCCTCCTCAGGGATGATCTTTAACGGCTGTTGTTCTGATTCAGAATCCTGATCTTGTTTAGCAGAGAATGACTTGTAAACAGGTCGTCTATTTCTACGAGGAGGACCAGTTCCGCTTCTCGCTCTAGCCATCATACGGAATGACACTTTACCATCTGCTCGAGGTACTGGTCCGGGAGGACATGTCATAGCACGAGCTTTTACTGCAGGCATTTCTTCTTCTGATCGAATTTCAGAATGGCTTTCATGAATTCCACCAACCACGCCGATTTGCTGCTGTCTCAGCTGCTGTTGTTTTATTAACGTGTCGACGTCTAGGATTTCTTTCGGTTCATCCTCGATGGCATCAGCTTTAGCACAAAGACTTCCCATTTTATATATATAAGTGTGTAGGTATAATGCCGAAACTGTGAACAAATAACAAATACAAAAGATGCTTTATCTGTTTAAAAAAAAAAAAAAAAACTCCGTCATCAATGAAGAAAGACCTGGTTTGAGTGAAAAAATAAAATAAAATAAAAAACAGTCACACAATTAACAGATGATTACCAATGGTTCTCTAGTCAGACTCTACGGGTATTTAACTTCTTAAAAAATAATCTAAAACATGAAGATGGGGAAGAGGAACGAACTACAAAGAAAAAAAAAAAAAGAAAAAAAAGAGCCGTGCGAATAATCCCCTCGTTTGGATAAAACAAAAGTGTCTTATGACAAGCTGTTGGTGTTTCTTTGACAGGCGACTAACTACTATAAATCCCACATTCAACCTCATTGCAAAGACACATAATGATGACTGCAATTAAAGGTATCCTTCTCTCTCTCATAATGTTAGTACTAATCAAACAGGGTTCTCAGGACATGACCGATAGAAACAACAAAAAAAAAAGAAAAAGAGAAAACAAAAATTAAAAAAAACAACGAAAAACTCGATAAATGCGCACCAGAAGAAGAAAAAAACCCCCCCGGTTTAGAATTTTTTATCTATTGTGTGAAGCGATACTGCTCATAGGCGGAGAGGTTCCCTTCGAATGCTGTCCACTCATATGGTATATTAATGAGGTTTTCAAAGTTCCGAGTTGCCTTTCCATTTCCTTTACTTGATTAAGCACAGTGCTGACATCTTGATGTTCCGATTGTATTTGGGGATTGACTCTAGCAGAAGTTGGAGGGGCAGAGGTCAACTCCACACCATCACGATCAGCGCTAGAATACGAATTATTACTGATTGCTGAGATATCCCTCACTGAATCCAACAGACTGCTATTCGGTGCTGCAGCATCAGATCTATAGCTGTTGTCATGTTTCTTTAATAAATTAGGATCGTTATAATACGGTGAAGCACCACTTGACACACCAGAGATACCAACAAAAGGTTTCTGAATTTCAGACTCAGTCGCCATAGATGCTGCGAACTGTTTCTCTCTATCCCTTTCAAGGGATGCTTTTAAAACAGACTGATCAGCTGCGTCTAATAAAGAACTAACAGGTCTGTCTCTGATAACTGAAGACTGTATTCTTTCTAATGCTGATGCCGGGTTACTAGTTACTTTCGCGTAAGGTGTGTATTCAGAGGCTGATGAAACCTTGTTCTCAGAACTGGGCGCTGAAACCCTCCTGTCAGAGAATAGTCTAGCCGATGCTGACGCCGGGACTTTACTCTCAGAAGTTGGATAGGTAGTTGCCGCAACATTGTTTTTAGAATCCACTGGAACTTTATAATCATAATAATAATTAGTTGTCAATGGGATTTTATTTTCAGAGGACTGATTCGCAGCTGGAACTTGATTCCCAGAGTACGAGTAAGTATTATTATCAGAAGCTGTACAACTACTTGCTAAAGGTTTGTACTCAGAGACTACTACTGGAGTTCTGTTCTCAGAAGCTGGATAGCTGGATGCTGGGACTTGTTTATCAGAAACTGGATAACTGGATGCTGGGACTTGTTTATCAGAAACTGGATAACTGGATACTGGGACTTGTTTATCAGAAGCTGGATAGCTTGCTGGCAGAGTCGCAAAGTCACGAGTTGGATAATTTGTTATCGGAGGTGCAATAGCAACAGGTGCAACAGGGAGATTTGTTCCAAGACCAGCACGAGGAGGAGGTGTAGGAGCACCGCGTAACTTACCAACCAACGTATCTTCCGTATCAGTGATAGGTGGAGGTGAATCATGAGGAGGAGAAACACTTTGAGGACAAGGACGAGGTGACATAATTCCTCTAACAGGTGTTGAAATATTTTTAACTGTTGGACTTAACAATGACTTATCTGATGGTACTCTTGGAGGCGGCAAGCCAGCCCTTTTCCACTTCGGTTCCATGCAATCAATCACTTGCTGAGCTGATTTTGAAAATATTGTTAGCAGCTCAGTTGAGTGGTTCATTCCGATAAATGAACATCCTTGTACACATTCAGAATATAGTAATGAGGCTTTTTGCATCTGTGATGTTGTTGCTGCCGATGATGCAGCAGCCTTCAAAGCCTCCTCTCGTAAGAACGTATCTGCATAGGATTCTTGTCTCACGATAGGTCTAACGGGTGAGACTTGAAGTGGTATTTCTTTATTACTTAGTTTACTGTAAGTGCTGGCACCACTCAGTCTACGATAGGCGTCAGAACGTCCGCTTTCTGATCCTCTAGTGTGGTAGCTTTCTACCGTCATCGTTGGACTCGCTCCATAGTATCTTCGGACAGGTGACGATCCAGTGTTGCTACTCATCGTGGGTTTGATTTTGTTAAGTCCTTTCTTCAGTTCATATTTTCAATATTTTTTTTTTTTGTTTTTTTTTTTTTTTATTCTAAGGAAAAATATATAATCAGATACGCACATCAACCAACAACAACAGGACACTTCATTGCTTTGAAACGTTGAAGATGTAAGAACAGTTACAATCTTTGGGTATGACTGGAAACGGGAGTTCCTCTCGTACTACCCCGTATTGCTGTCGACATACACCGCCCCGAGGGGGTCTCTCTCCATCAGTAGGGTAAAACCAACCTGTCTCACGACGGTCTAAACCCAGCTCACGTTCCCTGTTAGTGGGTGAACAATTAATATCAAGTACTTGATTGAAAAAAATTATTTGTAGTGTGTTAATCAAAGAAAAAAGAGTACATTGTGTATTTTTTTTATGACCTGAGAAACATGAAATAAACATCTCTTGATTATATATTTCTTAACAAGTAATCTCAAAAAAAAAAATGGAAAAAAAAAAAAAAAAATGTTAAATGCGCCAAAACTAATAAAGTCATGAGCGTTACTGAATAATAACCATGTATCATGACTTGAGAGAATTGACTGGCAGTTGTAGTTTCTTTTTTTTTTTTTTTTTTTTTTTTCATTCTTTCTTGGCTGAAACGCCTGTACGATTTTCGGAAACAAAAAAAAAAAACTAGGGGGAATATAATATAAGGCAACCTTATTTTAAAAAAGAAAAATTCAACTACTTGTAAATAAGGAATTATTATTATTATATTTTTTTTTTATTTTTTTTTTTCACGGGAAATTGGTGTGGAAACAGGGAAGACCCCCATACGTCGAGCGATTTTTTTTTTTTTTTTTCTCTCTTTATATATAAAACCGAATAGAAACCCCATTCATTGCTTGTATGCAAATACAATAAAAAAGCGTGCGAATGGCGTACGCTACTTGACCTTATTTTTCTAGCAAAGCAAATTGATTGAAAGGATCTTCTGAGTTTGCTGTAATATGAAAAAACAAGCACCAAATAAAAGGGGAAAAGAAGAAGGGGAAAAAAAAAGGGTGACAGGGGATGAGAAGCTAACTATAACAAAGGCAATAACTTAAAAAACTAACAAAGAAAAAAAAAAAAAGCAATTTTTTCATCTCGCAATTTTGGTGGGAGTGTACAATTAATAGACAAAGAGAAAAAAAAAATATATCAATAACTTAATGTGTTTTATTGACCATGTCGAATTTCCTGTGTTGTTATATTTTTTTTTTTAAAACTTTAAAAAAAACACAACCATCCCATTGTGAACTAACACATACTTTATTAGTAGCAAACCACAAGCAAATATCCGGTAGAGTAATGATTCCCTTCTTGTTTCGATCAACTTCGTTAAACGTCTGTGTAGGGTAATTGTTGTTTAAGGTTCCGTACGTAATAATAATATTATAGAATAAAAACACACCTTCTGGAGATCACTTTCAGCAATTTCAATACGGGCAGCGCCAGCCTCCGTGCTGAATGCGGCGACGTTAAGTTCCTGAGTTTCAGGACAGGAGAAGGCTGACCAACACTTTGAGAACAAGCTTAAATATTTCATACCATCAATGAACTCTTCATCTGTTGATAGCAATCTACTCGTTTCATTCTGTTCATCAAGAACAACTGCTGCTGTTTGTAGAATGTGATGTCTTGCAAAAGAAGGAAACAGATCCTGAATACTCCTCGTAAGTTCGTAAAGTGTCATTTTTTCATGACCAGGAAGCAGACTCTGAAGCTCAGCAATCTCACCAGTGAAAGCTTTTTCGAGGGCTGAGGGGCGCTCGACCTGTCTCAAAGGTCGAGATATTCTCCCAGGTGATCCATTTTGAAAGCATTTTGGTACTCGTCTTCCCTGACAGTGTGAACCTACGTTGTAGCCATCATCCTGTGGCCATTCTGTTTCTGGTTGGAAATACCAACCTTGAATTGGGTTGCTGCGCCACCCTCTTAATAATCTCAGCAAGGCTTGCATTGGTACACAAGTCTTAGTCACAACCTCTTCAATAGGTCCTTCACCGTGCTGTCCGTTTAGATTCCAAAACCTAAGCCACGGCAACTCCGGTAGCGGCCTGTCGTGTTCCATCGTGGTAAGCATTATTAAAGACTGTGAAAATAGAAAAAAAAGAAAAAACATAAATAATACAAACTAAAAATAATTATCACAAATATACATGAGAGATGGTTAAAGCGCATGAGAGATTCTTTTTTTTTTTTTTTTTTTTTTTCTTTCTTTCTTCTCTATAGAGACTTTATTTCACGCCTATCAAAGAAAGAGTGCAACATCAACTCTGAAGGTGGTTTTCTGAGTGTTGGATTAACAACCAACATGGAGTTGAGAATACTAATCAGACCATCTTCAATAAGGAAATTACAATCAGATTGAAACTTCATCAAAACAGTTTTTCGGATGAGCATTTCAATCGAAACTGATGGCTCTCGATGATTAAATAATTTAAAATTCAAAGAAATTAATTTTAATCCAACTGACCAATCTGAAAAAGACATCGATTGTGAGATTCTATGCAGCATGTCAACGTCTGTATTTCCAGGAAATAAAGGTGCCCTGCAAACCAGTTCAGAAATTACCAAACCCAAAGCCCACACATCTATACTCGTATCGTAGGTATCACTTTGCAATAATATCTCTGGTGCTCTGTACCATCTGGTTGATACGTATGTCGTCATTGGTGACGTGTTTTGATGAGCTCTTGCAAGACCAAAATCAGCAATTTTTATAATTCCGTGTTTCGATACCATCACATTCTCGGGTTTTAAATCTCTATGAATAATTCCTACAGAGTGAATGTGGGTCACTCCTGATATCAGTTGTGACATAAATGACTTTAGAATCCATCTACAACATTCATACTCACCACTCGCATATTCAAGTAATGTTTTGTTATAAAAAGTAAATACCAAATAAACCCACGGTTGCTGGTGGATTACTTCACATAAATTGACAACATGTGGACTTCTCGCTCGTATTAACATGTTTACCTCTAGTACAGATTTTAGATTTTTCGAATCGTTGAGGCACTCTTTTAGTTGAATTCTCTTTATTGCGTATCTCTCTTCGTTGCTTTCGTCGGTTGCTAAGAACACAGATCCGAAGGTACCAGCCCCTAGCATCTGAGTTATCTTGTAATGAGAGATTAACATCTCTCTTTCTAACAGGCTTTTATGATGATGTTTTAAAAAAAAACAATAAAAAAACAAAAAAGGAAAGGAAATTATATACAATGCAGTCCCTTATGTGTGTTCGTGGTATAAAGGAATCTGGTTCGTGTGTTACTGTTATTTTATGAATTAATTATAATAAGTTGCGGTGTTTTTGAACAGAACAAATGCACAAACGAAAGGCTCTATGAGAACTGTTGTAAATAATAAGTATGGAAATGAGGAATACAAAACAAGGTTTCAGATACCCAGCTGAGACCAGGCAACTAGAGTTCTACGAGATGGGTTCACACCCAAAGCTTCCATATCTGAACGAAGTTGAATTGCGGAGTCTTTGTCTTGAACTCTCGCGTATATTTCGAAGATGCTGTGGAACAGTGCAGGTGGTGTTCCAATCTTGCGCTCACGAGCGTCTTTGTAAGCTTCTGTAGCACATGTGACAAACGGATCTCCAGGTTCTTCACAGTGAGGTAAGCAAGCCTCAAAAAATATAATATAAGAACGAGAGTTGGGCACCGCATCCGGGTCGTCCATTAGTTGTTTGAATGCAGAGACGATGTTGTCCCAGTCGTTATGAAATTGAAGGCTTCTCAAACGAGAATTATGATACTCAATAGCAGTAACAGTTAATGGTCCCGTCCACCGAGAAAACATGGTATCAACTCCAACAAGATCACCCAATGCTGATAACCTTCGCAAGAACGCATGCTGTAAGATAACGGTGCCGGGTTTACCGTCAACAAGATGCCCATGTCGGATCCACATTTCTTCAACAAGTTCAGAATTCGTACACGTTGTTATCCCTTGCACTATAATTGACAATTCCAGTAGGGGCGTGATAACTTCAATTGTTCTAAAATAATAATAAGCCTCAGCACGCCTATTCAATCTGACTAATAACTTTATAAAAAGAGAGTGGTGGATTTGTCGGATCTCACCAAGCTTCTCAGCCTCTGAAAAATATTTTAAAAAATTAGATTTTTCATTAAACGATACGGCAATAGATAACAGAGCTGAACGTGTGAATTCATTCGGCTGTAAGTTTTCCAGTTTAGTTTTAGAAAATGCATACAAACGTTTTCCGTTAAACATCGAGGATACCCTTAAGGCAACGTTTATCGTATTAATTCCAATGCTGCATCGTATGTCTTTCATTTTCATAAGTGTTTTGGTAAATGAAGTTATGTAGGAGCTTACTTTTGGATCTTCTTTGTTTTTATTTCTCCGTAAGTGTTTTTTTCTATACATTTCTAGATATGTAGAACACTCTTTGTCACCCCAGCAACTCTCAATTGTGATTGTTTCAAGTGGTGGATAGTTGTCGTTTGGTTTTTCTTTTCCTATTTTCAGAGAGTAAGGCTGTTTGTAATGTTTTATTAACCCTGTTGCGGGTATCTTTCCAAGCCCCCGTCCTGCCAAATGACTTCTCGTATCGGACGAAAGTATATGGACCTCATCCAGGTGACCTTCTAAGTCTTCCTTAGGGATTTCTGATTGCGTTGAGGGAGCTGCGTTTCGTTCTTCCGCTGAAAGTCTATTCCTCAGTTGCTGTTCTTGTCGTTGCTGTTGTTCGACAGATTTTTTATTTTTATTATTTCCCAACAAAACTTGAGGTTGAAATCGACTCCTAAAAACTGATGTCTTCGTACAAAAACTGTCCAACTGATTTCCCAATTTTTTTATAATTTCATCATCCTTGCTGTGCTCACTAAGACCTCTGGCACTCCTCAACCCCTTCACATACGCTCTGAAAGGAACTCGTCGCATTTCATTTCTTTCTAAATAACAGTTCTTCGCTTTCGAATATAAATACAACTAACAACTATATAAAAATACCGGCAGTTAAGCTTCCTATTTTAATTTCGCCAAATTGTGATATCTGCCTGTGGTAAGGATAAAGGATGTGAGTTCAGTGGTGTTTACAGAGCCGACATAATCTTTTTTTTTTGCAATCACATTTCTCTGATAACTGCTTTTTTTTTTTTCGAACAAAGTAAATTCGACAGCAGAGAATTGAAAAAAAAAAGTTTTGGTGGACGGAATTCAAAATCCAAAACTGTTGTTTTAAATTTCATGCAACAAAAAAAAAAAAAAAAAAAAAAAAGACACCCCTTCAGATAAAGCCTTGTGTTTTATCAAGCACAGACAGTAATGACCTCTTGATCTGAATAGTTTCTTCTCGGGTGCAAAAAAAAAAAAAAAAAAAAAAAAAAAAAAGGGAGGAGAAAGCATAAAAACCATTCAAAAAAAAACAGAAAGGGTTTTTTTTTTAACAGAAAAAAAGACCACAACAAACAAAAATAATTTAATCGTTTTACGTTGGTATTTTGTCACGTTTATTCAACAAAAGCAATGCGTGTTGCGATAGAATGAACTGCTAACGCGTCTTACTAACTGAGAGAGGTATAGTTGAGTTCTGGAATTTCTTACAGAAAAAGACGTTATTAAAAAAAGAAAAAAAAAAGAGAGGGATATTTCAAACACAAATATCCTCAATATAACGTTGAGAATAACAAGAAAAATATCTTACAGCGATGAGAAAATAAAGAAACGGCTATCGTGAGTTTCAATGCTTCCGACATTAAAGGTTCCGGTAGCCTGCGGGAGATTTTTATGATTCCAAACGTCGCGAACTGAAACAGGTCCCGGCATGTTGAGGTCTCTCTGAAGTTCAATAGAAGCAGTCTCTGTTCTGTTATTGTTACTGAGGATCAAGACAGCTTGCTTTCCTAATGGAAGTGCCTTAGCCCACATTTGCATATCATCTCCAGTAACACCACCCCACTGTCTCACAAGTCTACCAGGGTGACCAGCCCACGCTTGGTTAACAGCAATCGCTTCTGTATTTGAGATAATTGACCATATCTTATTAGTAAGTGACGTATTAGTCAAATCGTGTCCTAAGATGAGAGGAGAGGATACGATACACCAAGCTCCAAAGTGAGTCCTGTCCTCATTATAAGTAGGCATGTTACCTACTTCAAGCATGTCTGGGTAGGCCCATGTTCCAGGTCTTGAAAGTGGTGGGTTACCTTGGTAAGCTATGGTTGTCTGTAAATTAAAGAACATTGAAGCCCAAGTGGGTTTGATGTCAGTTGTTGTTCTGAAGAAGTTGTACGGACAGTCAGATGGTGTTGTGGTACCACTACAAGGTCCATCACCACTAGTTTGACCCGGAATAGTAGATCCCCAGTGACAGTTCTCAATTAAGATTGCTCTACCTGTTTCGTTCATAAGTTTTGCCCACCACGTCAGGTCTCTGAACTGTCCGCAATTATCAAGTTTTACTCCGTCGAAACCTGCCTCAGCTATAGCCTTGACAGATTGCTCCATGTGCTTTGTGATGTAAGAATGATCATTAAACTGATCTTCTAAACAAATACAGTTATTCATATACCATCCAACTTTAAGACCTTTTGAGTGTCCGTAATCAGTCATACCCTTCATTGAAGGAAACCTGGCAGTGTTGATAATTGGATTCCCAGCAGAGTCGTGAAATGATCCGTTGACTCCCTTTCTGCAGTCCTGCCAGTTGTCGTCAAGTCCGACTGCGATGAATCCTAAGTCAGCCAATGAAGTTAGTTTTCCATTCACCATTCTTGTACGTTCTGCTACTCTGTCCATTGTTGTTTCCATCAAACTTTGATTGATATTTCCGTGGTAGTAATTCCATGATCTCCAACCCATAGGAGGTGTCAGTCCATATCCATTATCAATCGACTTGACGGTAGTGACTAGTGAGCCTACAATAAACATTAAAGTCTTCATGGTCATTTTAGTGATTGATATCTGAAAAATAGAGAATTATTAATTGTCATCAATCAAGCGATCAAATCATAAATAGAAATCCCATAAACCAGTAGACCTAATAAAAACAATGAGGCGTTCCGAAAAATACAATCGATTTAGGACTACAAGAACAAATAATAAAGTCAAGCCATTTTTGTTTGGCTTTTTTTTTTTTTTCTTTTTTTTTTTTTTTTTTTTCCCCTTTTGCGACAACAAAACAAAAAAAAAAAAAAAAAGACGATGGGAAAGCTAAGATTCTTTATCCGTTATCAGGATTTTTTTTTTTTTTTTTTGTACTGATGCACAGCAGCAACGAGAGCACAAGTTGCTTAGATATCACATTTAAGCTCTGTCATCAAACTGATATCTAATAACGAGCATGCAATAAAACAACGGGGATGGAAACTTACTTACGAGAAAGTTTTCTCTATAAAAGACAATCAGATAAGGCTATTACTGTGAGAGTGTTTTCACTCCACTCATATAACCAAAAAATAGTTAAGTCAGCAAAACACAGAATCTGACTGATGACTCGGGGGGGCCCGCATCAGAGCTTCGGCTGGAAGTGATCGATTTCCAGCACCCACCTTCCCTAACAACTTGAACACAACTAAAGAAAAACAAAAAGAGAAATGATCTGGGAATCGAGGGAGGCTGAAAAAAAAATAAAAAAAGAATCTTTTTTTTTTTATTCCATAATATATTATACATCATCTTTCTTTATAATACGATCCATATGTGCCATATGCCCAAATACCACGAAAAAAATAGAAAACCCCCTGAACAGTACCCGAGGATCGTTCACCCCCAGTTGTCCAAAGCATTATAATTGTACTGTGGGCTTACCAAAAAGTACCACGAATTTGACAGCACATAGTCATGTCACTCAGCAAGAAATGAAAAAGAAAAAAAAGGATTAAATAACAACAGTCAGTTTATGGTCATATCTGCGTCGGACCAATATTTTTTGAGGGTCATCAGGAAAAAATAATAAAATAAAAAAAAAAAAAGAAATACTGAAAAATTACAACGTTCGCATTAAACAACGAGGTGAATGGAGAAAACAAAAGACAACACGAATAACGATCATTACAAGGATCCAACATATTCTCGACAGTGAGTCGAGATTTTCAGTACATCGGACGATGGGTCATCACAGGGTCATTGCAGTTATTTAGTAGTTTAGTATTAATCAGATTAATCAAAAAATTAAATTAAAAAAAAAAAAAAAATTTAAAAAAAATTGAAATTTTTCGTAGGACCACAAACACATAATGGTGGAGGCAAAAATAAATTCCTCAGGCCATTCCTCTTACCCAGCGAGTTAGGTAAGGGGGGACAGTCAGGCCTGTCCTACTCATCGCATGTGCCCTTCTCATCAAAGGGACCTCGTCAACATGGTTATTTATTATATCATTTAACACAGTCTTCCTATATAAGTATATCAGTGAATGTTTTTATTTGGTTAATTATTTAACCCAACGTTACTGTGTTGGAGTAACTCACAGCAACAGAGGACCCAATCCGTAACCGTTTCCAAAGACTCAGTTAGGATGGTTGAATTAGCTTCAGCTGAAGAGATGTAATTTATAGAAAAAGTTATTTATAAAAAGGGATAGATCGCACCTGTGGCGTCTATCTAAACGTCTAAGTGAATTATTGGTAACAGCGGTCCTATATTCAAAGTGATCAACCGTGAAGTTCTCTGAGGATCCCCAATACTACGAGAGAAGGATAAACCTAATCCCTAGGGGGATTAGTTTATTAGTTTCGGCACACTGTACCCCTATTTGAGTATCCCAGAGAAAGTTGGAGGTTCTTATATGGGAAGAGTTGAATTATTATTTACTCCCTCGATCGTTCAAAGAAAAGAGTGAATCAAAAGAACAAAAATCAAATCAAATCAAAGAATTTTTCTTTTTTTTTTTTTTTTTTTCGTAAGACAACAAACACAAACAACAGCTGGTTTCGTGTAGTTTGTATGTAAGATTATTAAAAAAAGGATTTATATTTGGAGGAAAAAGAAAATAAGATAAAATAAATTATTCTGATGTTCCACATATCACGTTAATTAGTATGTTTAAGCCAACGTTACTGTAGGGCAATTCACAGCAACAGAGGAACCAATCCGCAACCGTTTCCGAAGACGCAGTTTGGATGGTTGAATTAGCATCAACAAAGTAAGTAATATAATTACTGCTAAGTTGAATTTATTTACAGGACAGACTACGTCAACGAAGATTATAATAAAAAAATAAATAAATTGGTCCAAATTTAATAACATGCACCCTCGGAGGGTTGCTCTGAAATTTAAAAAAAAGTGTTCCAAAAGAAAAGAAAAAATCGTTGAGGTTAACGTATCGAAGGAGGGGGTTCAGAGGTTGATTTTTCACCATCGGTCGACATCTAGTGAACAAGAGAGTTGTCTACGATCCGCTATTCCATCCAAGGACTTGATAGCCTTATGAAGGTTTTTTTAGTACTTATTTATTTATTTACGAAGCCTAGGAGCCAGGAAAAAAGCTCAACAGGGGTAACAGTTATATCGCTACCAGCAAACCGTGAGACTCTCACAGACGATAAGAGACGTAGAATAACCTGGAACAAATGACTACCTAAACCCACCGCCCACGCGAGCAGACATTAAAAAAAAAAAAAAAAAAAATTGTAAAATCCACACTTTTGCAAACCCTAGTTACCACTATTCTCTTCTTACCGAACAATGGGTTTGTAGGCACTAAAAAAAAAAGAAGGGAAAAATTTGAAAAAAAACAGAAAATTTCAATGGTTGTACACCCCTTAACTTTTTTCAATAAACGGCTGAGATTGAGAAGAAAAAAAAAACATGATCTCATACATGGATAGTCGTCGCTCTACTTTCTCCATCCCGTAATTATTGTTTACTGAGTTTTTTTATTTTGGTAATTAGTTTAAGCGAGTCCAACATAACTCCGAATAGTTAAGGACGCTCACAGAGAACCTTGTGGCTCTCCGGGATTCCTAAAACTGCTGAGATATATGACCCAATCCTGGGGTGTGTGTTATCTTGTTAGTTAAAACAAAAGTCCATATGAAGATATATATATGCTCCCGTGTTTCTTTTTATGGGGAGCTATGATCGTGAGTAACAGTTTGAATACATTGAAGTCACACTCGTTGATCAACAGAGATTACGCGAGACAAAAGAAATAATAAGTTAGTGTTAATGGTTATCAGTCAAAAACAAGGGGAGAAGGTCGGGAAAAATTCAATCAAAATTAGTTAGTTAAATAATTATCAGTCAATCAAAAAAAAAAAAAAAGGCAAAATTTTTCGTAGGACAACAAACAAGTTGGTTTCGGGGGCTAAGATTAAAAACAATCTTTCTTCGGATCATTCCCCTTACCCCAGCCCTCTTCAGCGAAGAAAGCAAGGGGGACACTGCCTGTCCTACTCATCGCGTTTGCCCTTCTCGAATTAGCTAGTAATAATTAGTTAGTTATTTTCCAGGTAACTTACAGCAATAGACACCCGATACGTAGTCGTTTCTGAAGAATGATTGCTGAATGTTACTTAGAAAACTGTAAATAAGAAAAAAAACGAATTGAAATGATAACGAACGGGGGGTAACTTGATACTAATATTAAATGGAAAGCAACTTGAAACTGGCAAAAACGAGAATAGGGTTCGGCCAAACCTGGTTGCAATATAAGAAATCAACAGTTGGTATCGATAGAAAATCCCATATGTGCTGTCGAATATGGGGATTCGGGGGCCACGTACTACAGGTTGAGCACCCCATGCCCTGTAGCCCGTTACAGCTTAAAATAGTATTCCTTCACACTTCAAAGGTAAATAAATATTAAAGGAAAATTAAAAAAAGAAAACTATTTTTGCAAAAATAATAAAAGAAATAAAGAATAAAAATAAAATATAAATTATTTCTGGTTCGTAGCACACTACCAGTGGAGCACATCTCGCAATACTTTGCTGCGAGTGATAATTAACTACGTTCGCTTTGCTCTCGAAAGACTGTACAATGAGTTTGGTGTGATCTTAAGCCTCGTAAATTAAATTGTCTTCCGGCCTGAGATTCCGTGGCACCACACGCAGTACAGATGAATAATCCCAAACAACTCAAACAAACATCATAATCACAGTCTTTTTGTCTACATTGGAATGCAAGATTATAAGTGGTTTGTGGCATGTTGCGATCACAGATATTACAGTACATATTACTACTTACCTTCGCAAATTTCAGGTTGTGTCTTGCTGGACATAAGTGGAGCTCTTCTTTAAAGATTAGAATGTCTGAATCTTCTAATAAATTAATAAGTACATCCACAACTAGCTCTTCATCAATCGTATTAGAACTTGAGGAAGTAGTTGAGGAAGATGAATCGGAAGAGGTCACAGATACGGTTTCTGAGGTTAAATCTGAGCAACTTGACATTGTTGTGGCTGCTTTCATTTTGATCTCATCGAAGTACCAGTAATGCAACAGTTCGTAAACATCATAATTAACGTTGTCGAAGGTTAAAAGGTTCATAGTGGCACCCGCTTTCGATAGAAGAGTATCAGCGTCGACAAAATTAGGACACATTTTCGCTAATTCAGGTACTATTAAATTCATGAAAGCCTCATAATTCCATTGCGACATAGTAAATATGGTGCATTGTTTTCCGTGACTTCTCGGTAAAATTGGCATATAGTGCTCAGAAGTAGTATGGTACGCCATTACACCGATCGTACCCCAAAAATATGTATCTTGTGTACTGGCTGGGGAAATCCATCGTAAACTTTTTTCCTGCACGCTATTAATAGTGATTAGTATTAAAGAACAACCCATTTCATCTAAGAAAGCTTGAATATACACATGATCTGTATATGTATTACTGTCAAGTACATCTTCTGTGAATTTTTCATAATCTGTGTCTACAAAACTTTGGTATTGCGCCTTCTTTAAAGTCAGTCTACGATGTATAACTCTACGTACCCATTCAGCGTTTATGACTCCATTTTGACAAATTATTAGTGCCATAGATTCAAAGAAACAATTACCTGCTGTGTTTACCGAGGGTATTGTTAAGTCCCAGTCCATAGTTTCTAGTAGAGTTTTCATATCCCGAAACGTAAAATAAGAAACCAACTCGTCCAAATGTCCCAGATTCACCTTGGCATCCGAATTGGTAGGGGATGACAATTTTTGAACTAGGACAGCTGTTCTGTCGGTTTCAATTTCATCTTTTTCGATGGGCGGGTACGTTATATAGTTTCTTTCACCAGTCGGGTAGTAATAATCTTTCTTCAAGCCTTCAAGGATCCGGTAGAAAAGATTGATGCATCTTTTATTGACAAAAGGATATTCTTCATAGAATTCGTCACAAAATTCCTTGTAGCCGGTTGATATGTGATGCTTTTTAAATTTTCTAGTAATCATCCGATAAATTATCCATTCAAACTCTATTAGTAGGTCAGAGAGGTTGTTACAAATCATGCTGGCTCTATACATCGCTCCTTTAACTATACCTTTGGGTATGGAATCAGGCATCGTGGAGTCTGCATGCACGTACTGTAAAGGTTTGAAGTTCCACTCTTTCCGATGAACGGAGAGACGAATAAATTTCTTTTTCACTTTCACTTCTTCCCTTGCAATGTCTTCCTCGACCCGTATCCGTGCACCAAGAAACACCACATCATTACTATCTAGGGAGGTATCTTTGTAGTCCATGCCGTACATCTTTTGCGGCGGTGGTTTTGTCCCCCAGCATAAAAAATCATCAATATATCTTACTGTTAAAGTATGTGACTTCGCAATTTCCAGAGTTGACTGTTCTATAAATTTCTTCTCAACTGCATAACAATACAAGTTAGCTAGAAGCGGGGAGGCATTACCACCCATGGGTATCCCTTTCGTTTGACGGTAGCATTGATGACTACCAATCGGTTGGATTAAAGAATAGTCGATACACATGTCAATTAGTTTACCAATCATTTCGGAAGTGTATTCCTTTGTGTTTGCATCAACTCCGTCTGTGAAAAAGAAAGTCTTGGACTTTCCACGTGCTCTGCTATTTCGTGCAATATGTTTCTTACCGGAAAATCTAAAAGCTTCATCTACTGCTTCTTTGCAATTTCGTTTAAGTACCTTATGCTTCAGGTTGCTGTACATGGTGGTGAAGTCATAAGTTTTGGGTTCAGCGTATTTTAAAAATTCAGGGTAGTTGGATTTAATCCGTTGTATTACCTCATCTACTGAGTCAACAATAAAATATTTTCTAACACCAGTCTTTACATATTCCATATGGTCCTTTGATTTTAGTGTGAGCAGTATTAACTTAATAATTCCAGTAAGTTCTTGTTGAGCGTGTGTCATTACATTGGATCGAAAAACTCTCTCTCTTGTATTGGTCACCTTCTTTGATTCGTCAGTCTCTTTGTCAGGTTCATTCGTTTCCTCAATCAAAGTTTCACAGTTGACAGAAGTACCTGCAATCCATCTAAGGCGGATGTCTGGGATCTTATGCAGTTTAAAAATCCCATATAAGTACGGCACTGCGCCAGTGATTTTTGGAAATTTGAGTTCCTTATTTGTTTTCATTAACCCGTCTGTTAATACATTTTCTACTTGTTCGTAACTTTCCATTTCATTTTTCAATAGCTCACAATAATAAGCTTTGCACATTACTGCGCAATCATGTCTTGCTTTATCCACTGGGAGGAATAGGACATGTTTTTTTAGGTCCTTTAATTCTCTCATACACTTTGCTAAAGTTGCATCGTTGGGTAAGGGTTTTAATTGTATTTGTGAAGTGAATTCTTCCTTCAGCCATCTATTTAAGACTTCGGCGTTTGCTTCTCTGTCGCTTTTAGTTGTCCCAATCATGAATCTCGTTACTTTTTCGGTAAATCTATCAGCTGCTTCATGAAGTTCTTGTGTCATCTCATGTTGTGAACAGTGAATACGGTAAAGCATTCCTAACTTTAGTACCTCTTTTAGTTGATCACTACATTTCAAAGAAGAACAATGTCCTGCAACATGTTTGGTATTACAATTATCTTCTTTGTATTGATAACAAGGACATTGTTTATCATTTAGTGGAGGTGACTTTTCTAACTCAATCGTATTTGTGTTAAATATTTTCGATCCTAAAGTTCTGCTGAGTCCATAGGATGTTTTGGTAGGTAAACCAGAGGGTAGTAACTTCTTATACTTTTCTTTTATGAATACTGCATTAAAGTCCATTTTCTTCACACAAGGGTGCAGCATCTTCAGACAAAACCAGTGGCAATCAACCACACGATTCTTTTTTCTTTCTCTTTTAATTTTAAGAGCCTCGTTGAGTGCTACAATGATTGCTTGCATTTTATTATTTTCTTTCACTTCGTGACTTGCAAATCTTCGGATCCAGTGAAACATTCGTGAAATTCTTGTGAAAGACCAGTCTTTAATAACTTCAACATTAAGTGCTTCAAGATTGCATAAATGCTGTAGTTGTTTCCTTAAGCCATAGAATAGGCGAAACTTTGGGTTCGGTCCGACATCAGTGATGATCACTCGACCATTATTTATTTTCGTCCAATTTGAAGGGGGTTCGTTAGTATTCTTTTTCCGTCTTCTTCTTTTTATCTTTTCCGTCGGGACTTTCGTTCGTGTGGATGCTTTTTTGTTATTTTGTACTTTCTTCTTTCCCAGTATATTATAATGCGGTTTGAAATGACTGATCCAAAACCTCTCGGCTGGGTCAGCCATATTACGGAATAGGAAACTGTTGTTTTTCAGGAAGTCGGGTTCATTAATTACTTCCAGTGTCACTGGGAATAATGGATATTTTCTCTTACGTATGAATTTGTATAATGGTTGAGTACATTTCCCCTGTACTGAGCGATTGCTCCAGTGTTGTTTTTCTCGATCTCTCGCAGTTTTATAAGTTTGACCAACATAACGGATATGTCCTCTCTCACACAATAAACCATAAATTACACCTTTACAATCTTGAGGCTGTGCTTCAAAAGAGAGTCCACGTTGTTGGCGTGCTGTCCTTAACTTCTTTGAATAGTTCTGTTCAAACTTTCGTCTTGCTTCTTTTAATGAAACTTCGTACTGATCATCTCTACGTTGGTTCTTTTCTAAGATCTTCCGGTCTTTAAATGCAACAGTGTGAACAGAACTTTCATCTTTGGCTCTGCGAACTACTGATTTGGCAATTCCAAACGGTATATGGTCAAGAGCTAAAGATAATTGGGATTTGGGAGGTGAAGTATTTTGGGATAAATTATAATTTTGCATGAGTGTTATTAATAAAGGTAACTGTTAACTCTAAAATAGTTAACTATTTTTTTGGGAAGCTTGACCCTAAAACTGCTTTTTTAAGAAAATAAAAATAGTAAAAATTAAATAAAAATAATGAAAAGAGATTAAAGCTTTCTCAAGAAGGCTAAGGAAATGAAAGGGAAAAAGGTTGTCAGGGGATTATTGAAAGCAGGGGATGAAGGTCGGGTCAGGGCTACTTCCCAGCCACAAAACCTTCATCCTAAAACCCCTGCAGCACTTGATGACTGCTCCTCATCTAATATGGGATCTAACCTACTAGTCCGCAGACGACTACCCTACTGACGGTGTTCCTATTAGTCAGTCAATAGTGTCCATCTACGACAGCGGGTCATCAAATACACAAGATAATAGAAAGAGAAAGAAAAGAGAGAATTGACTAACCCTGTACTGAACAACCATCTCAGAACGGAAGACGGTTGTTGACAATAAATATTTATTGAACATTTTAAAAAAATAAAAAAATAAAGAAGTAAACTTAAACTTAATCTTCGTTGAAGATCTCGAAATTAATTCGTACTCATATCTCTGAATAAGGTACATAATATTATGTGTCCCAAATTCCAATTAAAATTCATAGTAATTCATCATGGCGGTACATTTGTACTCCGAATCAGCCAAATTATTCAGTACCAATTGGTACTTAGGACTAAGTATACAGCTTTGAATTGTATATACTCTTCTTAGCTGCAACTGCCTCTAAATAAACATTTAAAATCAACCAAATTATTATTGAAAAACACAGTAGAAACGATTATAACTTTAAAACAAATTTCTTCCAAACAAACGAACGATAACCAACCGAAGATACGCCCTTAAAGAAACAGGTAACAAAAGCTACCGTTTAGTTCAAATCCTCACACTTTATGGAGGGATGAGGCGTATAATAAAATATGAAATACAAATCCATGCAATTCATTTATTTTGATACATACTCCACACGAAGGCATGATTGTCCTCCGGGTATATGTATAAGGGGGGTAACTTGATACTAATATTAAATGGAAAGCAACTTGAAACTGGCAAAAACGAGAATAGGGTTCGGCCAAACCTGGTTGCAATATAAGAAATCAACAGTTGGTATCGATAGAAAATCCCATATGTGCTGTCGAATATGGGGATTCGGGGGCCACGTACTACAGGTTGAGCACCCCATGCCCTGTAGCCCGTTACAGCTTAAAATAGTATTCCTTCACACTTCAAAGGTAAATAAATATTAAAGGAAAATTAAAAAAAGAAAACTATTTTTGCAAAAATAATAAAAGAAATAAAGAATAAAAATAAAAGCGGTCCTATATTCAAAGTGATCAACCGTGAAGTTCTCTGAGGATCCCCAATACTACGAGAGAAGGATAAACCTAATCCCTAGGGGGATTAGTTTATTAGTTTCGGCACACTGTACCCCTATTTGAGTATCCCAGAGAAAGTTGGAGGTTCTTATATGGGAAGAGTTGAATTATTATTTACTCCCTCGATCGTTCAAAGAAAAGAGTGAATCAAAAGAACAAAAATCAAATCAAATCAAAGAATTTTTCTTTTTTTTTTTTTTTTTTTCGTAAGACAACAAACACAAACAACAGCTGGTTTCGTGTAGTTTGTATGTAAGATTATTAAAAAAAGGATTTATATTTGGAGGAAAAAGAAAATAAGATAAAATAAATTATTCTGATGTTCCACATATCACGTTAATTAGTATGTTTAAGCCAACGTTACTGTAGGGCAATTCACAGCAACAGAGGAACCAATCCGCAACCGTTTCCGAAGACGCAGTTTGGATGGTTGAATTAGCATCAACAAAGTAAGTAATATAATTACTGCTAAGTTGAATTTATTTACAGGACAGACTACGTCAACGAAGATTATAATAAAAAAATAAATAAATTGGTCCAAATTTAATAACATGCACCCTCGGAGGGTTGCTCTGAAATTTAAAAAAAAGTGTTCCAAAAGAAAAGAAAAAATCGTTGAGGTTAACGTATCGAAGGAGGGGGTTCAGAGGTTGATTTTTCACCATCGGTCGACATCTAGTGAACAAGAGAGTTGTCTACGATCCGCTATTCCATCCAAGGACTTGATAGCCTTATGAAGGTTTTTTTAGTACTTATTTATTTATTTACGAAGCCTAGGAGCCAGGAAAAAAGCTCAACAGGGGTAACAGTTATATCGCTACCAGCAAACCGTGAGACTCTCACAGACGATAAGAGACGTAGAATAACCTGGAACAAATGACTACCTAAACCCACCGCCCACGCGAGCAGACATTAAAAAAAAAAAAAAAAAAAATTGTAAAATCCACACTTTTGCAAACCCTAGTTACCACTATTCTCTTCTTACCGAACAATGGGTTTGTAGGCACTAAAAAAAAAAGAAGGGAAAAATTTGAAAAAAAACAGAAAATTTCAATGGTTGTACACCCCTTAACTTTTTTCAATAAACGGCTGAGATTGAGAAGAAAAAAAAAACATGATCTCATACATGGATAGTCGTCGCTCTACTTTCTCCATCCCGTAATTATTGTTTACTGAGTTTTTTTATTTTGGTAATTAGTTTAAGCGAGTCCAACATAACTCCGAATAGTTAAGGACGCTCACAGAGAACCTTGTGGCTCTCCGGGATTCCTAAAACTGCTGAGATATATGACCCAATCCTGGGGTGTGTGTTATCTTGTTAGTTAAAACAAAAGTCCATATGAAGATATATATATGCTCCCGTGTTTCTTTTTATGGGGAGCTATGATCGTGAGTAACAGTTTGAATACATTGAAGTCACACTCGTTGATCAACAGAGATTACGCGAGACAAAAGAAATAATAAGTTAGTGTTAATGGTTATCAGTCAAAAACAAGGGGAGAAGGTCGGGAAAAATTCAATCAAAATTAGTTAGTTAAATAATTATCAGTCAATCAAAAAAAAAAAAAAAGGCAAAATTTTTCGTAGGACAACAAACAAGTTGGTTTCGGGGGCTAAGATTAAAAACAATCTTTCTTCGGATCATTCCCCTTACCCCAGCCCTCTTCAGCGAAGAAAGCAAGGGGGACACTGCCTGTCCTACTCATCGCGTTTGCCCTTCTCGAATTAGCTAGTAATAATTAGTTAGTTATTTTCCAGGTAACTTACAGCAATAGACACCCGATACGTAGTCGTTTCTGAAGAATGATTGCTGAATGTTACTTAGAAAACTGTAAATAAGAAAAAAAACGAATTGAAATGATAACGAACGGGGGGGAAAAGAAAAGAATGGAGAGAGAAGAAAAAAACAATACCCGAGATAAAAGAAAACAACAAAACTGAACGACAAGACAGAAACCTTACGGAAAACAATTAACTCCACCCAAGGATTTGAAGTCTTTCGCAACAACACAAAAGAAAAGAACAAAAAAACAAAAAAAAAGAGAGAGAGGAAAAAAAACTACTGCTTGCAATTGCTTCAAACTAAAAGAACGTAAGATTCCAGAAAGAACATCATAAAGGAAGATAGAATTCAACGTTGTTTTTTTTTTTTTTTTTTTTTTTTTTTTACCAAATACAACAATGATCGAACAACAATAACAACATAAGAAGACGAAATACTACCAACTATCGAAGGAAGGTGGGGGTGTGACGCAGAGCCAACCAGGCTGAGCGACACATTGTTTCTATGACGAGACTCTGAATACTAATAGTTAAAAATGAAAACATCCAACTCGAGTTAGTTAGAGTTGTCTGATCAACCAATGCAATCATACAAAACCAGAAAGATCCCCTGACAAGTAGATAGAGTTGCTTTTGATCAGCCGAGTTCTATCTCTTCAACCGTCAGCAGCCTACTAAATGGATTCTCTCAAATATGACTACGATAATAGTATTCTGTCAAATTGGTCAATAATTAAATCAAAGCAGATGGAAGTGAACAGGTATAGCGACATCATCATAAACCATTCTTTGTTTAAAAAATAAATGCGGCTGTTATTTCTTTTGAGTAATCAACAGAATCAGAATCCGCAAACTGGTGGATTTCTCTGTTGAGTCATTGTTCAAATAATCATCCGTGTGGTGATATTTGTTCATTGTTGTAAAGTTCTACTTTTCGATGGTGCTCGTAGAATACGGTTAGGTTTAGAAAAAGATGGGGCACGAACCTGACCAACCTGATATAGTGAAATATAACACTCTCTCAATGTGAAGGGACTCACAGAAAGAAAGAGTTATAAGAAAAAAACAGCAAAAAAAAAACTACCATTCAAGAAAGATGTTACTTAGAAAACTGTAAGAAAGAAGAGAAAAAAAAAAAAAAAAAAAAAAAAAAAAAGCGTTTTATTTCTACTGTTAAATATTGCCTTGAAGAAGCAACACACAAAACACACCTGGCAACTTTAACGTGAATCGCATAATGCAAACAAGAATAATATTCGTGTTGAAGGAAAACCATGTGTTCCCCTTGTTTTACATTTTCTTTACCAGCGTATTATATTTATCAATCTAATTGTTTTTGATCAGGTCACTTGGCAACCACTGTCTGTGAATTATCACAAACATAGTGCAGACATTCTTACAGGACTGAAGTATATGTCAGTGAAAAACTGAAGAATCTCTAAAAAAGAACAAGAGAAAAGTGACATTTAATCACGTTTGGAAACTTTACTTTCATCTCTTTACATATTCTAACAAACAATAAAAACAATTTCCTTCTTTTTTTAGTTTTTTTAGTTGTTGGCTTGTCTTCGAAACAAACGAAGTCATGCGAGTTTCAGATTTCGTACATTAATTCTCATCTGACTCGCGCGTGACTTTCCTCATCACCACACAAGAGCAAATAATGAACATCGTGGCTTGCTGGATCCCAATAAATAAAATCGAAAGCAAGTTAATACCTGTACTATAGATTAGGAAGTATTGACTCGACTAGATACTGCAATAAGAGGAAAGACGTCGATCAAATAAAACACATAATTGAGCATACAAAAAGGAAAGACAAAAGAGTAGAATCAAATGGTTCTCACTGTCAGAAAATTGTCGTATTATTTCCATTCATCCAACACTGAAGATGAGACCCTTTCTTACTAACAACAAAATGTAGTAAATAGAAAACATAACCCCACCAACTTGTCTGAATACTTTTTAAGGAAAGACATTTTCCGATGGTAGTTTCAACAGACACAAAAAACGAATTTAATTACGACGAATTATTATTTGCACAGATACTCACTACACGCTATCAATAGACACTGAAAGTTGTAATAAGCGTAGATGCCCAATCCAGTATTCGTTTAATGTCTTAGTGAGATCTAAGCTGACACTTTATCGTCCCTTCGCAGACTCTTCCACCTAAAAGAGCCACACCGTTATCTTCGTGTGTCCTCGAAGCCAATCCTTTTTCCCGAAGTTACGGATCTAGTTTGCCGACTTTCCCTTACCTACATTGTTCTGTCGGTCAGAGGCTTTTAGGTTAACGGCATGAACTGATGCAAGAGAGTGGGGAAGGGAAGACAAAGTAGATTCATGCAAGAAACAACAAAAAAAAGAAAAAAAACGAAGGGGGAAAAAAAAAAAAAAGGTAACAGAATACGGAAGACTATTTTTAAGTTATAGTTTCATTGATGACTGAGAATAAGTACTCCCAACAGAATTAGGTGATTGACTTGGTGCTAATAGGTTAAGCATAGTATCACCAGACCAGAGCATCGAATTGTTTGGGATCGTAAAAAGAGCAGATGTCTTTTCGTTAGAAACGGCATCAATAGACGCTTCGGACCATTGAGCATCTTGTAAAGCCTGTCTTCGGTTTGTGACTATGATAAAGATCTCGCAAATAACATCTATGATTGCGACAACAGCCAAGACGATAACAGCAACAAAGAACAGCTGTGATGAAACGTACAACATCCATCCTTCTTCTTTAAATATATAATAACTTAACGCCATGAGTGTTAAGGAGACAAACTGCTGACCAAGAATAACAAAACTGATAACGTTATCTCCTCTAGCTGCATATGGGAGTAAGAATCCCTCTATGCAAAGCATTATCAACATAATAAATGCTGAAGCTAGTTTGATATGTCCGCATTGGTACTGTGATTCAGCACGCAATACGGACACAGCAGACACTGCCATCATAGAACTGTATTGAATAACATCAAAGTACGAAGTTTTTTCATGATATCGAAGTACTGCTGTTCGGAATCTATTCACCCAGTGACAATGCTTAGTTCGAGAGACCCACTCACCAGGTCCTAGAAGGACCTTTTCAAGTGAGTTTCTCGTCGGATCAATTCTGTAGAGTCCATGTTTAGGAACACCAATCTTAACCTGGAACATTACTACAACAGGAACTGCTATGCACACAATCGTTGTCGCTCCTCCCAACAGAACATCACCAACTCCATGAAAAGGATGAAATAATAAATCAAATCCAGCTAACGATAACCCTTGATAGAAGAATCTAAACAGGATAAGTGGAGCAGACGGAATTCGTAAGAACCCCTGAGTGTCTAATCCGTAGAAGAAGTTTGGGAAGCAATGAACTCCTCCAGAGCGAGCTATCTGCAAAGCGACTATTGAGAGAATAGCAAAAGCAGTTATTATCGTTAAATTACCAATTACTAAACCAAATGACTGAGTGTTTCTTATAGTCCATTGTGTTGGGTGAAGGACGTATGGATATTTTATTTGAGTTCCACTCGCATGACAGGCTCCACTCAACGTCAGTAAACGTGTTGCAACCGGAGAGGAGACGGCTGACGGTCCCGCCAGAACTGTGATACTTTCGTGAGTATCTAACTCAACAGCTGCTATACTAATAGGTGACTCAGTATGAATAGCCTGCAGTGGTTCTTCAGTAATGTTGAAGTCTGGAGCATTCGTTCTCACTACTGGTGTTTGGTTTGAAGATGTTGGAATGTTTGTTGGAATTGATGTCGGAGTCGCTGTTGTTATTGTGATAGGTGTATTGGTTCCAGGTATCGCAGTAGGAAAAGCTGCAGGAGTGAGCGTTGCAGGAACACCCGGAAACGGCGTTGGCACCAAAGTCGTTGGCATCGTAGTCGGAATCAGAGTCGGTACCAAAGTCGGTACCAAAGTCGGTACTAGTGTTGGCACTAAAGTCGGAACTAACGTAGGGACGAGTGTCGGAACCAAAGTCGGTACTAATGTTGGCACTAGTGTTGGCACTAGTGTTGGCACCAAAGTCGGAACTAACGTCGGTATCGCAGTCGGAACTAACGTTGGCACAGGCGTTGTTGGATACGGTTTCAAAGAGCTTATCGGGATCACGGTGTTATAGAATGGCTCGTCCCATGCAAGCTGAAGACCCTGACCTCCAACTGCTTCAAATAATCTTATTTCTATTTCATGCTCACCTTGAGTTAAAGCAAAAGAAAAAGGTTTAGATGGTGACATCCCATGGATACCATTATGATCACATGCGAGGACGTTGTCAAAAAATAACTGAGTCCCATCGTCTGAAGATAATGAAAAACTATACGTTCTTGTTGTTGGAACAATAAGGACACCCCTCACCCTGACGTAGAAATTATCGTCCTGTTGTACATTAACCCCGTTGCTCTTCATCCATGTCAGCCTGCCGCCTAGTTGGTTTAAAACATCTAAATCAGTATCGTCTGCGGGACCCAGTGCATTAAAGTTTGATGGCATACTGTTGACCGAAGTCGCAAACCAAAACTCATACCGCAACTGCGCCACTAACAAGCATCCCAACAACGAAAGCATCTACAACCCTCCTCAGGCGCAGCACATTCCCCAAGTTGGTGTTGTCTAATTGAAAAATGTTAATTAACAAATACTTAAAATTGAGCACATCTTACTACTAACAAAAAACCTAAAAAACAAAAAGGAAAACACGTGATAACCCGAAAAGACGCTCAATAGGTAAGTGGCACAGTGTCACGTACCTCGCTGTACTCCACTCCCCCAGCGTTTAAACAGGGTCGAAAAATATGCCCAAACATGTAGCTATTCCCTTACCGCCCCCGTCACGGCACACGATTGGTGCACACGAGTTAGGGCCGTCAGTAATACAGGCGAGTCCTCGAGTTGGACAGCTGCTTTCATTTTTCACCATATTTTATTTTTTTTCTTGCTTGCACAAAAGGGGTCAATGGCAAACACCTGTTTTGAGAAAAGGTAGGAGAGCAATTAAAATTCGCACAACCATCACAAAAGATAGTCTCCTTAGTACTGAAGACATATGAGAGACTACTCCCTCAAAGAGCGAGAAAGAATGAATAAAACCAACAAACCATTTAAGGTGATTCAATAACAGGACAGGAGAGAGAGAGAGGGCATCCCACCTCTGCGCAAGGAGAATTTTATCTTTAATAAGAAAAGACTCTGAAAAAAAGTATGAAGTTTAGTAATTCCAGACGACGAGGCATCATCTTGTTGACAAGACTTTTCCGGATTAAAGGCGCAAATTCACTTTTTTTCTTAAGCTGGCCGTTAACGTACAACAGATGGTGTCGCAGAGAGTTATATATAACTCATTCAAAGAAGTCACGACGTTTTTTTTTTTTTTTTTTTTTTTTAATTTAAAGAAAATCAAAACAAAACTAAATCAAAAACAAAACAGTCCTCAACGAAGGGACTGACCTGTGAAAGAAGTTATTGCAGCAGAATAATTGGGCTTGCAGGTTTACACACATGAGAACAAACGAAAAAGTTCTTAAGAAAAAACTTGATTGGCACCGATATTTTTTTTTTTTTTTTTTGATTACTGAATCAAAGAGGAAAGAAAAAAAAAAGAGAAAAAAAAAAAAAAAAAAAGATTTTTCTAAAAATGTTCACGTTCCCTGTAGGTTTATATTAGTTAGCATACGAGGCTGTTACGAAAAAATGCATTTTTGAGAAGCTAAGATAGTGAAAACACTAAATGAATGGTTCTTTTTTACATTAACACACAACGATAAAGATTAATGAAATCAAAAAAAAAAAAAAAAAAAAAAAAAAAAAAAAAAAATACATAATATGAGTGGATGTCAAAAGTCTGGTACCGTTTTGGTCAACGGTAAACTGCGGGCATGTACAACTCAATCGAGACCCAACCCTGTCTGAAACATGCCCCAAAAAATTCAATTCCGGGTGTGGGATCTCACTTTACTCGTAATACTTGTAAAAAAAAAAAAATTCCTGCATTTTTTGCTTGTAGCCGGTAACAAAGCTGTTACAGAGAGCCCCAAGCATAACAAAAGCAAAATATGACCACAAAAGCGATAATTGAGCAACTGCAATTACTGATTGACAAGATGGGAGACCCTCCGAAGTGGAGTGACAGGAAAGAGTCCAATGGGAGTTCAAAAACCTTGGAAGGTAAACATGCAAAACTGCTAGAATGCCTTTCTGGGGGTGGTGATGTTACTGCTATGCCCCTGAGGGTTGTGGGAATAGCAGTGCTGTGGAATGGTGTCAATTGTCCTTTCAGTAGTAAATGAAACAATTGTGAGCATGGAAACGGGTGACAGGCGAGAAGTGTCTAGAAGAATAGGATGGAAGTTAAGCTTTCTAGAGGAAGCTGGGCTAAAAATAGGCAGAAAGGCCTGGGATGCTAGAATCCACGTGCCCATAAGTATAAGAACCAATGAAGATCTTCCTGAAGTTGTGCAGTCAAGTGAGAACGAGCTCAAGGCAGCCTCGCCCGACTTCAATGGTATCAAAAAGTCAACGAGGTGACACTGTTACGTTGCAGGGTGTCCTTGGGGGACATTTAAATCTAGCAGTATTCGAAATCTGATATCAGAATCTACATACCATCGTATGCGTGGGAATAAATACCATCACCTTGCGCTGTGAACTGATGTCTGCTCCTACTGCCGTGTGGACAGACAATTAGAAAGAAACTGTCAAAACTACTTAGCAAGTGTTGAGTGACAGAATGGTTACTCAGTAACTGTTCATTAACCGTTTGGAATGCTGCACATGCCAGTGCGCTGACAATAGTGTCCAGTAAGGGTGGCTTACCAGTCATAGCAGCTGGTGTACGACCAGCTGCTATCTCATTATAATGATACAACAGACTTGTTGAGGTTCATTATCATGTAGAAGAGTTTAAGAGACAGAATGCAGTCTATTCAGAAAACACTTCTGATACAGAGATGATTTAATTATAAAACTTGATTAGCCACAAGCCAGTTCTCTGTAAGCCACAAGCAAAAAATGCAGGATTTTTTTTTTTTTTTACAAGTATTACGAGTAAAGTGAGATCCCACACCCGGAATTGAATTTTTTGGGGCATGTTTCAGACGGGGTTGGGTCTCGATTGAGTTGTACATGCCCACAGTTTACCGTTGACCAAAACGGTACCAGACTTTTGACATGTCCTCATATTACAGTAATAAAAAAGGCGAAATATTTAATAAAAGGATCAAAAAAAAAACATTAAAATCTGCAGTTTCCAAAGCATCTTTTATCTTATACTACTTGTCCCTTTCAGGACTTCGTCAGTAAGCTCCTGGGGACTTCATTCCAAAAAGGGTTCTATTGTTCCGAAGCCATCGGAGCTCGCCAAGATAGGGTTTGCTTTTGTTTAATATAAATTTATATTTCGACGTCTGTTCACCGAATCATTACTAATTCGGATTTATGTTTATTTTAAAAGAACTGATTTCTTAATGTCCATTAAAGAAAACAATTTGCGAGTTCTGTAGTCGTATTTCTTGCGCTTTTCCTTAGCGTTAGTGAGTAGTAGAATTCCTTCGTTCAAGGGTGCCTTTGTACAGTCGTTATTCAGGGTGTTTAAAATGTCTGTCAAAACGGTTGAATGAGATGTCACTCCTTTGAGAATGGCTCTAACACTAACAGAATCAAAAGGAGATAAGGACCTACTATGTAGTTTGACATTCATGCACCAGTTTTGTTTAAAATGAATTCGGCGGATATTTTTTGGGTAGTCCAAAAAACCGGGATCCACTGAGTTCCACAGACCACTGAGTATCAGTTAGGGTCCCCAATACTACTGTAGAAGGATAAACCTAATTACGAGGGGGGAATATTTTGTTAGTTTCGACACAGGGTATACTAAATCAAGAGATCGATAAGTGCAATGCTTCCACCCTACTTGAGTACGAAAATTACAAAAAAAAAAAAAAAAAGGAGAGAGAGAAATTCTTTTATTTATGCTTTTTTACCTGAAAGCGAAGAACAGCGATTCACTTTTGCGGAATTGTTGAAAAAACTGCTGCGAAACATAAGTTTGAGGAAGCAGTGAGCCTACGAAAGAACAAAACAAAACAATATTTCTCTTATCGTAGAACGGAAACATAACATAAAATATTTAAAAAAAAAATATATATTTAAAAACATTACTGCGTTATACCCTTAGAGAGCCATACTAGAGCCCAAGAGAACCTCGAGTGGAGCTTTCTTCATCAAAATCAGACTTGGGTGATAGAACAGAAAATAATGACAATTCAGGATGTAATTCAGAACGGAGATTAATTGAAATTTCAAGAGGGTCTTCAGACCATTGCGCTTCCTGTAACTTCCGTCGACTTCTACCTACAATGATGTATACTTCAGACAAAAAATCGACTACGGAGACAGAAGCGAGCACAATAATTGTCACAAAGAAAATCCTTGCACACAAATTAAGCAACCAGTATTGAAGATCAGTAATAATGTAATAGCTAACTGCCATAAGTAGAAGAGATAAAAACTGCTGACCAAGAATCACAAAGCTACACACATTATGAAGCCTTGCAGCATAAGGTGATGTGTATCCCTCAGAAAGAAGCATTATTAACATGATTAACGACGCAGCTAACTTTGCATGTCCACATTGAATGGAGTTTTCAACTCGCAACACAGATATGGCAGAGACTGCCATCATAGAGGAGTACTGCAAAATATCAAAGTACGCAGTTTTTTCTCGATATCTCAGAACAGCAGTTGTGTATCTAAGAACCCAGTGATGCTCTCTAATTCGAGAGACCCATTCACCAGGTCCTAAGAACGTTTTTTTTAAAGCATTCCTCGTCGGATCAATTCTGTAGAGTCCATGTTTAGGAACACCAATCTTAACCTGGAACATTACTACAACAGGAACTGCTATGCACACAATCGTTGTCGCTCCTCCCAACAGAACATCACCAACTCCATGAAAAGGATGAAATAATAAATCAAATCCAGCTAATGATAACCCTTGATAGAAGAATCTAAACAGGATAAGTGGAGCAGACGGAATTCGTAAGAACCCCTGAGTGTCTAATCCGTAGAAGAAGTTTGGGAAGCAATGAGCTCCTCCAGAGCGAGCAATCTGCAAAGCGACTACTGAGAGAATAGCAAAAGCAGTTATTATCGTTAAATTACCAATTACTAAACCAAATGACTGAGTGTTTCTTATAGTCCATTGTGTTGGGTGAAGGACGTATGGATATTTTATTTGAGTTCCACTCGCATGACAGGCTCCACTCAACGTCAGTAAACGTGAAGCTGTCGGAGCGACAATTGATGCAGGGCCTGCTATCGCAATGATGTTTTCACGAGTGTCTAACTCAACAGCTGCGATACCAATAGGTGACTCAGTTACGAGAGGTTTATTATCTATGTCAGAACTATTACTTGGAACTGATGCTTCAGTCGGTGTCAGCTGAACAGGAATCACAGTTGTGATCGGTGCAGGTACTTCAGTTGGAACAAACGTACTATTATTAATAAAAGGAGACAATGACTCTACAGCAGAAGGTTGAGGACTTTGTGGTGCCTGTGTTACCACAACTGCAGGAACATCAGTAGCCACAACCACAGCAGGAACACTTGTATTATTCACAACAGCTGGGGTTCCTGTTATGATAATCGGAGTTCCTGTTATGATAATCGGAGTTCCTGTTACGATAATCGGAGTTCCGGTCGCATTAGGCGGGGCGTCAGTTACATTAGGCGGGGCCGCTGTGGGTGGTTGGGGAGTAGGAGGTGCCATCGTTGACGCAAACGGTTTTAAATATTGATTACCAATCCGGTTCATACTACCAGAGCTATTCCATGACAACGTTAATCCGTACCCTCCACCCGATTGAAAATATAATAATTCCACAGTGTGATCACCCGCAGTGAGAGATAAAGTTTTCCTTTTTGTTGTCATAACGTGTGTGCCTCCGTGTCTGATGATATCTGTTCCGTCGATGGACAAGATACTTCCATCATCAGAAGCCAACGCAAATTCATAATCTGTGTCCGTCGGAACCCTCAAAAAGCCAGTTGCTCGTAATGCGAAATTAATACTCTGTGCTATGCTGACACCATTACTCTTCTTCCACGGTACTGATGTAACTTGTGCAGCGTAATACAACATTGATACGTCAGTGTCATCTGGAGGTCCCAACGTTTTGTAATCCGGAAAGTTTCCCAGGTAGGAGAAAAACCAGTACTCCACATTTAGCTGCGCCAACAGCAAGCTTCCCAACAGCGCTAGCATCTCGTCAAGTTATAATTCCAACTTTTGCATTGTTTTTTTTTTTGAGCAATAGTTTTGCTGTGGATGTGAATAGTTAATTTAAATACGACAAATCAAATTAGCGGATCGTTAGTAACAGCAACGTAAGAAAACTCAAAAAAGTATCATAATGTTGTTGGTATACCTGTGGAAAAAAAGAAATTACTCCAAATTAATAAAAGAAAAAAAAAGAGGAGGAAAAAAAAAACCCATTACAAGAAAACAATCGTGGTGTGAACTTGAGGTGCGCAACATAGCAACCCGGAAACCACTGGATACACAAGTTCAAAAAAAAAAAAAAAAAAAAAAGTTTTCCCTGTTTCTCTTTCCTTCTAACTTTCTCTCAGTTTTGCAATAAATGTACTCTACGTGGTGCAAAACACGACAAACACAAACAAAAAAAAAAAAAAAACTAAGATAATTATACCATGGGTATGCCGGACTCAGCTGGATAGAGTTCCTTCTGTAATGTACTCAACAGGTACTATGTAAGGCGATTCGCTAATACTAATAAAGCCTGATGATGTCACCAACGCCTTAGCACGAATTACGTCCTCGTGATTAAGCAAGGCGCTCACAACCACACAACAAAATGTGGTTGACAGTCTCGTCAACCATGAAAACACATTGATCGTGTTTCCATTATTCACGTGTGACAGGAAGGGGAAATGGATCTCAGGGAAAAGAGAACAAAAAGAACGGTGATGCAATGAGTTATCTCAGTTCTGGGTTTTTTTTTTTTTTTTTTTTTTTTTTTTAAACTTTTGCTACAGAACAGAATATCGATGCAACGTTTCCCCTTCTTTTTATAGCTAAAAACAAAAGCTTTGTGTCAAAAAAAACTTGCCACCCACTCCCTTTGATGTCCACTACAGTCAAGGCTCATCTACAATGCTATCGTTAAAAACAAATAGGAAGCAGATCAACAGGAATCATCAAAGTCAAACTAGAGGGAACGGAACAATACCTTTTTTTTTTTTTTTTTTTTTTTTTTTTTTTCCCCACAATATTAAAAAAAAACTGATTATAATAACTAACTGAAAAAAACAAAACAAAACATAAAAACAAAAGATACAAGTTACAAAGGAATAAGAGGGCGTAAGAATGAACTACAACACGTCACGGATTTCATGCAACGCCTTTGAACAGGCCTGAGACATACTACCCCAGTCGACGATTGCTCGATTGTGTTCCGTTACAATAGAAGCTATTAGTAACACACAGCGATATGCTTCTTCGAGATTCATAATACAATATCGTCTGTGGGATTCAGAGAGGGGTAAATCGTCAGCTATTTGACTTGAAAATTGAAACGTCGACGGCGAGTAAAAAGTTGCATTAAAATGCTGCAACGCCCAGTCTCCGTGAGGTGAAGTAAACCTAACAAGATAACGAGAATCTTGAATGCCGACAACGATTCCTCTTTTATCATTTAAATACGAAGCTTTTTTCAAACCATTAGCAACGACTACCGTACCAACAGAAAAAACTTCATCTTTCATGATGCTAGTGCTCAGTCGGGAGACTTTCTGACACAACGCTTGAAATGCGTTGCTTTCTCTGTTATTATTTTCAACAATCGTCTGAAGCACGATGTCCTCTTGACCAGACGTGTCAGGGACACTAATCCCAGTATAAGCAATAAAGAACATAGATGTGACTGCATTGCGGAATCCTTCCCTCATAGATTCTATATTTCTTCTACCAGAAGCCTCAGAGTTAAATATGTCATCAAATTGATGTTGTTGTTCTGAAAGAGTGGTCATATCATTGTCATGCTGTCTACGATGGTGATGGTAGGTATCAATTATTCTTTGTTTAGAAAATAATTTACTTACTTGAAATTCTGCTGAAGACAATTCAAGGATATCACCTCGTCTTTCAAACTGTTCTTCGAGTCTCTTTTGTCCCAAAGTGACCAGCTGGTCTACCAATTCAATAGGTGGTGTGACACTTAGTTGAAAGTTCTGTAGTTCTTCGATATTACATTGTCCAGACTTCACTCTGTATAGGATGGATCTGTGTCTGTGCTGCTCATCGCGGAGGTATTCAATTTCTTCTTTTAAGTAATCGAACATTTCAGAGTCTGCTACGGTCTGTAGCTGTCCTGGTCGTGAGGTGTGTTGTCTCTTTAGAATTTCTACTTCATTCTCCAATTCAGATATGTCGTCTCTGGCCATTGCTAAATCAGCTTCACAGGTTTGTAACTCATTCATCAGTTTGACATTCCTATCATCGCTTTGCCTGATTGTGTATTGCAATTTCCGCACATCTGTATTTTTCATGCTCGAGTTCGAGTCCGAGTAGGTCATTTTTTTAAAATTTTTGATGGTTTGTTCATGCTCATCGCAAAGTGCCTTCAACTCGACTATCTCATTGGTTGGGAATTCGACATTCATTTCAAGAGCTGATGGTTTATTGATATGTGAAGATTGTATTACGCTGATGTTCTTTTTAAGTTCCGCGTTCTCAGACTCCAAAGCTCGAATCTTGAGAGGAGTCGCAACAGCTGCTGGTTCAGTGAAAGCTGTCTCGCGCAACGCAGAATTGTCAAATTCCAAAACCTTAATTTTTGTCCGAAGTAATTCAGTCTCTTCGTCAGTTGTAGGAGAGATTTTACGAAGAGAATCAACTTCCGATTCTAAAAGCATTATCTTATGAGCTTGCGATATATGGTCATCTGTGTTTGCTGACGCGTAGCTGTTTGAAATCTCTCTTTGTAAATTCTTAAGTTCTTTTTTAGTACGCCGCAACTTCACATCGCTCTCTCCTAATTTTTTATTCAACTCTTCACACTCCAGTTGACAAGTAGCGGCAGCAGTTGTTAAGTCGTCGACGTCTCTTGTCAGATTTTTTATTGTTTCGTTAAGCTCACTGACGGATGCCGTATCCGGATTCTGGGGAGTTGAGAATTGAGAAAGTTGCGAGTTAGGGAATTGAACTTCAGCTGTAAACAAAGCAATAGCCGAACGGATTTGCTTTGCCAGACTAGTTGACTCGGCAGACCTGCATGCAGTTTCCAAAAGTGAAATAAAACGATCAGTGGTACAGGCCGCATCTTCTGCTGCAGCCAGAACTGTGCAGATATCAGCCTGGATGTCATTTGTGTGTTGTAGTCTTGGTATTGACCTCCCAGATCTCGGCGATTCTAACAACGTTTTTATTGGAGACCCTTGAGCACACTCATAAGAGTAAATAGCATTTCTTATTTCACTTGTTACGTTAGATTCCTTATTAACATAACACAACCTGTTTAACTTATCAATCAGACTTAATGATCTCTGGTGAGCTTCTGCTTCACTATCTCGTGCGGCTTGTACAGCTTGAGTTAAAAGTTTAATTTCCTCAACATCATCACAAACTGAACTCGAGTGGTGTTCTGTTCTCCGTAGAAGATCAGTAGTGCTGCTCTCGTCAATTGGAAGCTGAACGGAATTCGAAATGCTGGATATTAAATGATCACATTGAATATCACACGTCGTTAAGATCTGACAAACCGTTGTGACTGCAGTGGTGTCGAGTGTGCTTCTCTCCATCAATTGAAAAGCTTTTTCTAATTTTGACTCCAGTTGGCTGCTTACTAACTCTCGTGTTTGAACTTGCCGACTGATGGTCTTGGTTTTTGTGTGATGCTCAAGTTCAATCCCGGGTCGAGAACATATCTCATCCAATGCACCTAGAACATTACTCCAATGTTCGTTTGGGATTACAGAGAGTATTTCTGATATTTTATCGTCAGTTTTCGTTGATGCGGAGAGAAGCTCTGATTGAATTTCAGATTGCAAACTACTGCTGGGTTTGATATGACAAAAGTCATCGAGCGCTGTAAGGAGAGAACTCCAACAGCTAGTTGGCGCTGAGACCAGGATATTTGAAATATTTTGATCTGAAGTATTCACATCAATGCAACTTTCTAAAAGTCTGTTTGGAATATCAATCTGACATTCCCTAAACGCGATCGCGATTGAATTGTGAAACCTCTCTGGACATGATGCGAAAACCTTAGCAGCGAGTGTCTCTAATTGCATATCCACATCAGAACTAATAACCTCACCAGTGAATTGTTGTTCCCAAATACTACTCGGTAGGGATATGTCGCTCTCTTCATAAGCGGAGGCAATGACTTGGTGATATTGAGGAGGACATTTCGATAATATTATTTTTATTGCGTTAGCAGACCTGTCTTCCCAATCGCTTGCGTATTTCATTATTAAATTCATATCCAACATGTCTTTCTGTTTTAATGATGTTTGAGAACTTCTTGTTGCTGTTGGAGTTTTTGAAAGTGGGTTGGCAGCACCGGCTTTAAGAATCTTTTTAATTGAAGGAGGTAGCTCTTCGTGTCTTGAAATGATCGTGAGAAGTGTTTTGCAATCACTCTCAGTGCGAGTGGTACTACCACTGACAGCTAATCGAATGGAGTTTGGGAGGTCTTCATGATTTGCAATCATAGTAAGGAGTGTACTTTGCGGAATATCACCCGGCCGTTGACTGTCAACAACTGACGTCGGAGGTTTTGTCGTATTCCTCAATGAAGAAGTTATTTGATCATTCTCACTCCGACCACTTAAGTTAGACAACTTCACTGTGACAATATCACTATTAGTTTGCTGAAGTGGAGATGTTGGTTGATGATTGTTGCTTACTCTTACAGCTGCTTTTCGTCTTAATTCAGTCAGCTCGTTACTCATATCGCGATACTCTTTAACACCAATGGATACAACGTCTTTACTCGTATCTATGGTGTGCGTACCTCGTGGAGATATCTCCTCAGATTCTAAAGTATGTCTTGTGGTTCCATAAGATGGTAACTCTACACTCTGTGTCTGTGAAGCTCTAATCTGTCTCCGCCCATAAACATCATTCTGTCTAGCCCATACAGATTCACCATCTGATAAGTGTGATGGTGATTGTTGTATTTGTGAAGTCAAACCTGGTGATACAGACTTGCTAACTATCTGATTGTTCTTAGGAGACGCTGAACGCGGAGACGCAACCGCTGATGGCACCCTCCGCGGGGATTGAACTAAATCCATAACAGAGGCTTCAGTGTGAGCTTGAGAGCTGTGAAGTAGTTCAAACTGACCTTCTATTTTACCAACTAAATTACCAGCTATTCGACTGTACCGACGATCAGCTTCAGCAAGAGCAGAAGACTTCATTTGATCATAACTAGACTCGTAGTCAACAGTTTGGGTTCCACTTTCAGAGAAACAGTCGTTACCCAGAATAGCAGAAACCCATCCCCTCTGCTCTACTTCACTACAGGTATTTAGTACGATAGGTTCTGACATGGTATGGTCTTGCATTGCAGATATAGAAAACGCTGTTTTCCGAAGAGGTACCGTCCCAGCAGCACATCCCAAGGTTAAATCTATTTTTCGCTTTTCTTCATATATCGATAATGAGCTACTTCTAAGAACGACAAGTCGGTTTTGGTGACGATCACGCTGACGACCAGCAAACGAATATGGTAGTTTCTGTTGAAGTACAGCAGCTTTTAGGATCTTATCACAGTTGGAAGATTTGTGTGAGTCTGGGAATTCTGGAAATGATATTAAATCAGTCAGAGATAGCCATTCGTCGTCTTCATGAAGTTCGATGAGATTTCTTGAAAAATCGACTTCCAACTGTAGTATCACCACAGCAGCAGATGTTAAGATTAAGTATCTATTTAACTCTTCTTTCGCAATGGTGTTCATTACAGTTCGTTGACGTTCTTCGTACATAATTTGATTTCTGGTTAGCAACTCAAATATTTCAAGATCAGTAGATCGATGTTTTAAAATGAATATTTCATTTGCCATCGTAAACATATTTCCAAACAAAGAAATTATGTGCTCATGGAAACGGTTGTAATTCCATTGCAGGCTATCTCTCACTAAGTATTCTTCATTTTCAACCAAATGATGTCCGTATGAGTGTTGTTCTGATCTGATATCTGATCTACTGATTGCTTCATCACGTTGAACGTCGATTGTTAAGAAAACAGTTGAGTGAGAATCCATAAACTGGTTATAAACTGTAAGACGACCACTTGTTTCAGATTGAAATATTTTTTGAAAATTAGATTCTTGAACAGAATCAAACAACAGCCTTGCTTGTCTAACTGAATTATTCCACGTCTTCACCAAATCAGTTTCCACAAATGAAAACGCGTCTGCTGTGTGTTTCTCTCTTATAGCAGTTTCTTGTTCTGTCAAATGCCGCAGTTCCGTATCCTCGCGATCTCGACGAATCCGCGCGTCTGTATGCGCTTCAGCTTCTGAATCAGTAAATATTTTATGATTGAATTGCATTGAAGCTTCTTCTGTTTCAATTATTTTAAATCTTAACAAAAGCTCATCAAAGACACAGATACAAGTAGTATCCAAAAGATAACGTTGTTTAGATTCGACTGTCTGAATACTGTTAGTTGCTTGTGTGTGGATTGCAATCCATTCGTTGTCTTCTTCAGTAAGTAAATTGTTAATATCAATTATTGAACCATTTATTTGAGTGTTGTAGATTTCTTGTATCGTTCGTCTGAGAGTTTTCTCGACAGACTCCAACAATTCTACTTCATAGTAAGTTCGTAATACGCCTATTGTTGTTTCTTCTTGAATAAGTGTTTCAGACACATCAAAATCTATCTCCTTCTGGAGGTTAGCAAACATCGAGAGCATGCTGAAAAAAACAGTCACAGAGTCGGAATTGAACTGAATGCGACTGTGAAGGTGTTCGGATGTTAATAAAAATCGATCAACAATCTCAGAACGAATAATTAAAATAAGATCTCTTTCAAAAGTTTCTTGTAAAGTAATGTGATGATAATCAGAAGTGTGGATGAAGTCAATATGAGAAATGAAAATTTGTTGCCATGCAGATGATTCTTCGGTCCAAAGAAGACGAAGGGTTTCGAAAGTTGAGTTCGTCATCTTAGTGGTTACAGACTGGTTGATCATAAATGATGCTAGGCTAAATTGTAACGACTCTGCTAGCTCCATTCGCTCTGCTGCTTCGTCCAAACATATATAAAGATGAGATGTTAATAATTGTCTTGAAATTATTTCTTTATCAAACATGTCAGATCGATCAGTCTTTTCATTATCACTAACAGCGACTCTCGCAGTCCATAGTTGCCGCATTTTCATTTCCTCGTCAACAATTGACTGTCTTCCTGATGACATTTCAGAATTTTGAATAAAAGCCTGTCTTGCGTACTCATCTCGTTCACTCTTTTCAAGCATTGCTTGTTGTAAAGGTGATGAATCGACGACTATATTTATTGTTCCTGAGAGTGTCGCATCGATGTATTTACAACTCTTTTGAAGTTTTATTGAGAATCCGACGTCAGGACCGACTCCACTGTTAGCACCGAGAGCTTCACTCTTGTCATCGAAATCGAAGAGGCTGTCGATTGAAGGTGATAGTGAGAGAGTAGCTGATCCGATTGTTTCTTGTGTTGACGTATCTTGAATTGATAGTATTAGGTATCGAAGAGAGAGAAATGATGCAGCGCTACCAACACTCTCAACGTCTTCATAAGCACAAAAACGATAACCGTTGTCAGCTGAGGGTTCGATAGTCATGTGGTCTTCAGAAATAGAAAAGTCAGACACAACAATTAGTTCCAATTCTCTATCGTCACATAATTCTGTTATTTCAACAACAGAAGTCGATAATTTACAACTCGTTATTCTAAAACTATGTTTAGCTGAAGGAGTTGACAAGCAGTGAATGAACGGCAACTGCACCGGTAATTTCATAACCGCCTTAACAGCATGCCTTCCTTCTTCTATAATTCCCCATGGGACATGTGCTTCGTATCCAACAAACTCTAAACCAACTTGTTGTGATGGATGCGTTCCGTAAGGACCAGATATGTTTTTAATAAATACACGTTGACTTAGTGAACCTCCTCTTGGTAGGACTAAGTCACCCTCATGAAAGTCTGATAGGAGGGATCCTTTTTTAACTTCTTTTAGTATCTCATCACCCAAACAACCAAAAACAACAATGGAATGAAACCTGCAAGAAATATCAACAAAAGAACACTTTCCCAGTTCAATAGCTGAGAGTAGAGTAGTTGTGATCATGTTTTTTAAATTGACAGCTTCAGACCCAAAGTCTGTCGGCAGAACTCTAATTTTCACACAAACAAAACACAAATCAGTCTCATCAATAGAAAGTTGAACAGCTGCTGCTGATGACGTTATGTCGTCAGTTTCGTTATCCTCAGCAACCTCACTACGAGATATTTCCCCAGACCAACTTGCAATCCCACCAAGTCTTTGAGTCATTGAATGCTTTGCGACAACCATCAGAAGTACTTCACCATCAATCGATGCATGAATTTGTTTGTATTGTCTCTTTCCTAAATGCCTCATAACTTGTACTGCCAACCACATCGGTTCTTCATAATGTCTGTCACTAATTCCAACTAAACCGATAACATAAACATTAATATTATTAGACAGTCTGGGTAGCCATGGTGATAAGTCTGCTCTTTCTGGTAGGAGTTCGTAGTTTAAATCTATGCAACCAACCCAAAGTGATTGGTCTTGAAAAGGATCTCGTGAAACAGTTATATGTGTCTCTTCAGGTGAAGCAACTGTTATCTTATCAGACGATTGAAGAACAGGTGCGTCAATAAACTCACCGACGAGTCCAACAGTTCCGATGGTAGGGTATGGTTGAGGTTGACTGAGTAAGGGAACCCACACGGGGGCTAACGTATTGCTTCTCATGCATTTCAACACTTCGTAGAATCTTCTTCCGTCGATCAAATTTTCTAAAACTGCTAAGTTCTCACCGTCTATTAGTATGTTGTTATTTTGTAAGCTTACTACTGATGTCGCTTCGAGTTTTTTTTTATATTTATCAGATTTTAAAGACTTTTTAATAGCGACTGCTCCGTCCACTATCCCAGGTAGTTCTGTTATCGATCGATTCGTTATGTTCAAAACTATGGTAAGGCCATCGACAGTGTGGAAAACTGGAATTATATATTTAACATTCAACCTCCACAGATACCCCAGTTCGATTCTATAGTCAGACTCTAATGGAGTGTAAATATCTTGTTTTGGTTGCTGCAGAGTTCTCAAATCGTTTCGTGATGATGAGGCCAGCCCTCCCATCAAAGCCGAGCGATCAGTTCTGATGGTATCCCCACCCATCTTTTCTATTAGTAGCCGTTGGCTATGATTGTAGGGGATTTGGGGGTTTTATCTTCTCTTTTCTTTTCTCTTCTCTCTCTCTCTCTCTCTCTCTGGAATAAATAAATAATTATGAATCTTTTTTTGAACCGAAGAAACAAAACCGACTGAAATAATAAGTTTTTAACCTCCCAAAAAGTTAACTAACAGGTACATTTTGATACGAAGTTCACAAACAGAAAAAAAAAAAAAAAAAGAATAGGCTTTAACTTCAACTATACAGAAAATAATGATATAACACTGTGATTTTTTGTTTGTGCACGAAACCGTGAACCGACTTAAACTGATAAAGCTAAAGGAGGTTTACGTGTGCTGCCACATTCTTTTTCGTTCTTACAATACTTGTTAAATGCAAAAAAAAACTGTGATGCGATAGGCATAATGCACAGGAAAATATAAAACCGGTTGCTATGACGTAGAAGACTATTTGTATGGAAACACAAATAAATAAATCAAAGGCCCAGTATGAGTGTAGTATAAAGCAGAGTACCTAAGAAAAAAAAACAAAAAATGTCTTAACCAGTAATTTCTGAAGACTAAATGCAGGAAGAGATTTACTTCAATAGCAAGTAAGAAAAATACGGAACTGATGACTACGAGGGGTCTGGGTAGGTAGGACCAAATCGCGAAGATCGTAGTTTAATAGCCTAGGCTGGAAGTGATCGACTCCCAGCCCCAAAGAAGGTAAGAAGATACTCTGAGCAAAAGAAATTGCTCAGAGAAATTCAGGTGTACAATATTTTTATTTTTTTTCTATTCTAGGGACTAGTTCTAGGCATTTCCCTTACTACAGAAAAAAAAAAAAAAAAAAAAAAAAGAAGTAAACAACAGTGTAAATAAGATAAAAAGTATTTAAATCCCCTTTTTAAAAAATCTCGGATTCATTACGACTACACTACGATTACAATAGTACAGTGAATCACGAGAAACGTACGGAAGAGACTTATTGAGAGGAGGAAAGTCGTAGTGGATTGTATCAAATGATACTGGTGGTGGATGAACGCAGCAAATCTTTGATTGGTTTACTGATTTCTGACTACCAGGAAGTTTAATACAAGTTTGATAAGCCATCCGCCCTTTATGAATGTCTTCACGAGCGCTGACTTCAGAATGAAATGGATCCTGAGCAGTAGCTGCGTCACCTAATTTAGGAAAATCGATTTCAGATGTCGAGTTATATTTATTTTCTTCTTTTCTTCGATGCCTCTTAAAATGCTTATTAGTCTTTTGTGGAGGTTGTTTCGGCCTTGAATTTGGATCAAAATTACTATATTTCAGAGGACCATTACGTCTAGGAACAATTCTTCCTCTTTTCTTTTGTCCAAGTGAGTGTAAGAAATCTCTATTTAGGATCATTCGTAAGGGTGAGTTTAATCTAGATTGTACACCCAAACAGGTTAATACATCAACTGGCTGTGCTCTTGGAAAGCAACATTCCACTGACACTACTATAGAAGAAGGAACATGTAACCAGTCAGCTTTCTTCGATATAAAAGAACCAGGAGTAACTTCTTCCATTAACAGAATCCCATCACTGTAAAGTGAGAATGTTCCTTCTTTAGAAAATGAGAGAGTTTCAGTCGGAATTAAATTACGAGACTGAAGGCTCACACTCGACCTCACCCGAGTCCAGACTTGACAAGTGGAATCATCCCTACTGGCTATAAATACACCGCTAATTACTTTTGATATAAAGTGTATTTCTAAAGGCAATTCAAACACCCACGAAGACTCTGTTTCGTGAGGTAACGAATCCGATAAAGTTGGTGGAAGTGGTTTTGAGAACCCCCCGTAATACCAAACACCTGTTGAGGAACGACCAATAACACTTATAAGAGTTTCCTTACACAAAGATGATGATAACCATTTCGGTCTCATTGACTTGTGCAACCAAAGAGATCGTCCCTGTACCCATAAGCATACCGGGATATAAACAACTTGTATATAAGACGCCCACTTGCATTCTGTGGGATCATTTCCTGGTTCTTGACTTTCCCATGTGCTGCCAGAGTCAACTCTGATTTCCCAAAACGAACTAGGACATCCAACTCTGACTTTTGGAGCCACTCGCATCTTTCTATCTCCCCACGCAATCCAACGGTTGCCTTCCAGAAGACAAACTGCTTCTGCGTGTGGTGGTTTCTTCACCCTCACCCATATCGCAGTGGGATACGGTCGTTGGCGAGTATTTGTGGGATGCTCGTTTGTGAGTCTCATTTACGTTGGGACTCGTACCTGATGAAAAAAAGAAATTCAAATCACATCCGCACTAATAATATTATTTGAATTGTACAAAACACCTCATCCTCATAACATGTTGTGAGAATTGAATTGTGGGGGGGCGAAAAGAAAATGTAATTACGATTCTTCGTTATTGTTTGCTCTCTATTTTTTTTTTTTTTTTTTTTTTTCCAATCAAAAACTATTGTATTGGTTAATATTATTATAACCTTACCGAAAGTGTTGTATATTTTCCGTTCATCAGTTGCCTGTTCTTTTTTTTTTTCCCTTCTCCTTTTCATTAAGACTTTTTTTTTTTTTTTTTTTTTTTTCGTTCTGCTTAATTTATGATCGCGCGACTATTCAAATAAAGACCAGAACTCGTGGCATCCGTTGAGAGACACGAGGCGCGGACCTGGCTAATGAGATGCACGGAAACAACAACCCATGAACGATCGACCTAATTTTTTATTTATATTCCCTTTCGAGAATAGAAGTACCAAAACATAATAAAAAAAAAATTTAAAAAAAAAAAAAAATGGAAAGAGAAAATCACGCGAAGTCTCAAATTAAAGACAAACTTACATAACGACAATAGCAGAAGGACAGGTGTAAACATAAACACACTTTTTTACAACCGATCTGAATTGCATTATCGATCAGCCAACTGCAAGTCATCAACTTGACAATCAGATAAAACTCTGCTGCAATGTTCTTTTTTCCCTTTTTTTTTTTTTTTAAAAAAAAACAACAAAAAATGAAAAGGTCTTGCGAGTACTCCAACTTACAATTCAGAAATCACAACAGAAGCTATTCATCGACACCACTGGGCTATGGGGCCAGTATTGGGGACACAGAAATATGAAACGGCAAAGAGAAATAAGTTCACTACATGCATACAGACGGACAAGACAAGAAAAGAAAAGAATAAGTGGGTTGCGGAAGAATAGGAGAGCTGAACAAAACTTAAAGTGGCTCGCTCTTATTAACAAGACTGTCTGATGTTCACTTATTGCTATTCGTGAAAAGTGTTCTGGTGTGTCTTCCCTATAGAATCTACTAAAAAAAACAGAAGGTAACCTTTTTTTTTTTCTTTTTTTTTTTCTACTGTTAGTCTTACCCTCCCATTTGAAATAGACTCGAGAATAGTCAGACGACCAAACTACGAAATAACAAAAAAAAGAAAACACTGAACAATAAAGAGTAGCAGCCAAGTAAAATGCGGTGTAAACCATGGGGATAACAAACGTAGCACGTCTACGGCAAGGCGATGAATACCAGCCAAAGAATCCAATAAGGTTACACACATATGAAAAACAAGAATAAAAGCATGTGAACAAACAAAGGATCACACAAGCAAAAGGGGGAGCAGCTTGATACTTTAACTAAATATAAAGCAACTAGAGGAGGGATTTACTTTTTTTTTTTTTTTTTTTGATTTATTTAGTTATATACGATACATAACGTCTTTTGATGCAAGAAAAAAAAGAACGAGGGGAAAAAAACAAAATCGTTAATTCGTATCTATGAAACACAGAAAAATAATGTTTAAAAAAAAACAAAAAAAAAAGAGAAGAAAAGAGTAACCGATCACAAAAGGAGAAGGGAAAAACAATTGTACCGTAAATGTCAACCAAATATTGGATGCAACAACTTACTCCAAGCAGCCACAATTAAGGAGTGCTGAATATGGAAGACAGTACACGCGTCGTGTTCGATTAAAGTTCGAAAAAGCAAAGCACGCTTCACAATTAGTTGGTTAGTTAGCAAAATACAGACTACGAGGATCCGCATCGCGAAGCTTGCAGTTTTATAGCTCCCAGCTCCCACCTTCCCCCCCAGAGGCCAACAAATAGACAGCAGGGAAAAACAGTAGACCAAACACCATTGTGATTATTTTTTTTTCTTTCTTAAATTTTTTTTTTTTGCTCCTGCTCTTGTAATCGTAGGTAAATATGTAGGTGAGGTGATAGTTTTTTTTTTTTGACAAAATGTAGAAAAAAAAACAGTAATAAACTTTACAATACTAAAAATAAAGCAATAAGGTTAAAACTGAAAAAAAAGAAAAGAAAAAAAAAAAAAAACGACAGAAAATTAAGCTTCACTTTAGAATAGAAAGTGAATAAGCTAGATAACGAATTACACTCGTACATGACTAAGAAATGTTAGAAACCGTTGTCGAATTTAGTAGGGACACGTCCTACAAGTTGAGCGTCCCATGCCTTGCAGTCCGTTACAGCGGATGTACATTTTCCCTTCTTTTTTTTGTTGGTCATTATATTTTTTTTTAAAAGAAGAAATTACTAGTTCTACCATCGGAGCACACTCCTGTCAAAACAGATATTGATTACCGTGAGGTTAAAAAGGTCATGGTTGTTCTTGAAGCGCCCTATTAGATTGAGAGGTCAAGCGTTTTGATGATTTGTTATTTCTTTTTTATAACTATTGGTACAAAAAAACTTGACTTACAGATTTCTGTGTTGGGCTTTTATTAAAAACATTACCTCCACGAGATGTTGTTTAGACTTTTCTCTCTCATGTAGGTGGGGGGAACACAACCTGAAGAATCCCACCTAGACAGAAACAGAGAAAGAAGTGGGAAAAAAAAAGAAAGAAAAAAAAAAGAAACTAACGCTACCTACTTATAAATATTTTAATATAGAATAACAGAAAAGGAAAATAAACAAAACAGAAACAACTAGGGAAGGGGGGGGAGAAGAAAAAAAAAAAAACACATCACGTTAAACTGTTTCAACGGAGACTACCGAATGAATTTTACGAGGAAGGCAGATTCAGAACTTCGATATACCTAAAGTTGGTATCTCATCCCCACTATGAATTCGTTGTAAAGAGTTCTATGTGCTACAGGAAATCAAAAAAGACCAACTGACTTAAAATCAACGTACATAACGAAGATACTAACCATCACTAAAGAATGTGAAAGCATTATAAGAGATGTCTTCACTTTTTCTCTAATAGACAATTTAATCATATTAAAGACTTTATTATTATTATTTTTTTTTTTTTTTTTGATAAAACGTGTTAAGCGCAAGAAAGGTATGAGAATAAAAATAAAGAAACAGACAAGCAGCTCTCTATGCATGTTCGGTGAGAAGGGAGGTTTTTTTTCTTCTTCTTTTTTTGTGCAAACCTGTAAAAGCCAACATAACTATCTGGGCTTGTGGCAATTTCGTATGTATGTTTCATAGAGAAGGGGAGTAAATTTGTTTTTTTTTTTTTTTTTTTTTTTACTTTAAAACTGAATATTTCCTCTCACCACGACCAAAACTATTTCGAGGACTTTCTTGAGAATCCTGTAGACGAATTCTAACAAACTCTTCTTCATTCATGCTATTTCCTAATGCTCGTCTCTTTGGTCGGACGGGCCTGTTTCCACCAAATGATGCTCCAAGAACCTGACTGTTTTCACGACCCAGAAGTTGGCTGTTCTCACGACCCAGAACCTGACTGTTTTCACGACCAAGAAGTTGGCTGTTTTCACGACCAAGAAGTTGGCTGTTTTCACGACCAAGAAGTTGACTGTTCTCACGACCAAGACTAGGCATTGGAGATGCTGACATCTGTCTGTCCCTTACATTAGGTGGACTGTACTCAGGCGACTCATCCGACCTGAGACTGTTATCATAACCTTCAGTGTTTTCAAATGCTTCCCCTGCTCTGTACGATCCCTCTGAGGCTGTGTAGCCTTCTGAGTTTGATCCTCCGCTTTTTAGTTGTTTTTTCGCACGTCTTGTTTTTATTTTATTTTGCCTGACTTCCTCCTTAGTGATTGATTCTAATTTCAACCAAAGTTTCATATCTCTCATTGTTACCTTACCATCTCCATCCTTGTCAAGAAAGTCAGCAATGAGAGGTTTTACAGATTTCAAAATATAGTATAAGAATATTCCAAGAGTTGTAAAGGTTACGATTGCGAGTACTACTGTGACACAATTCTTCAAGGCTCCTGGCATCTCTTCCCAAGAATACAACAATCCGATATTTAGAGTAAAAGCAATAACTCCCAGAGAGAGAGCTTCTAATTTGTTGTACGGAGCAGTTCCATCCTCTACGTAAGGCTTTACCCAGACTTGTAGTACTAAACTAGCAGTAATAACCCATATAGCAACGTATGATTGAAGGGAATCGTTGCTTTTGTCTGAATCATCTTTTCCACTTATAAAAACTGCAATCAAACCAAGAGCCAATTTTCGACACATGATTACAGCTTGCCAGAACCATGTTTTACACTGGAAACCTCCCAATAAGAATATGAACATGACATACGTCTTATCGTATCCTCGTTTTTTCCAAGTCCAGCGAACAAATCCAATGAAAGCAAGCGGGATTCCGAGACCGTAACCAACAAGAAAGACAGTTGCCAACATTCTATAACGATCATACTTTGACGTGTCACAATCAATACTGTGATCAATAGCTAGATATTGTTTTGAACTATGCAGGGTATACTCTGCTTTACTTGTTGACGGGTTCACAGATACAGTTTCTTCACTAAATTTTGAACACCGCAACATAACAGCTGCTTGATTAATCAATGTTGGATACATTACGAATAAACAAACAGAATACGTAGTCAACAACACTTGAGGAAACTTATAAGTATAAATATTATTACTGGGAGCTTCCTCCTCGAGATCTTCCTTTGACAATTCACCATTCTCATCTTGGAGAGGATCTTCTGTCTTCGATTCCAACAATGACGGTTTAGTCGTTCTCCTAATCACAATAAAAGCATAAACAGCAAATGCAATAATCAACGGCAATGCTGGTAAACACATATACCCAGTAAAGTAATGGTAGTAACTGTAACCTGCGTTTCTCAACAAACAGTCTAGAGATGCAAAACCAGAGAATGATAAACTTGAGGACTGGCCCTGCATGTTGAGGGTGTCTTTTGTAAATTGTGACCAATTTTCTGAAAATTCACCAACTGCGCTTGCTTGAAGATGCGATACCAAGATTCTACTTATAATTGTGTGAGCTCTGTCGACTGTTTTCCCAAGTGTAACAACAATCCATATAATAAGACCAATTAGTACTCCAAGGAATGCTAATATGACGAAGGCTAAATTAGCTCCTTCAGAACCACATTCGGTGCATCCTCCGGAAGGATTCTTTCCGAAACCCTGTTGACAAACTGAGCAAAGTGTTCCCGTAGTTCCAACAGCACATACTTGAGCAGCTGCTAGTCCTCCTAGACAGACTGATGAGTCTGTACACTTGTAAAACTTTGTACTGTTCTCACTAGCTCTCCAGTAGCCTGGTAGGGTCAATACTATCTCTGATCCATTACAACGAGCACCTGGTGTTGGACATGGTGCACATGTAGTTGTGTTTGTTAAGGCAAATTCATATATCGAACACGACACTCTTTCCATCGGTTCTGACAACACAGAACCAAGTAAAGGTTGATCTCTAACAGTGAAATTTAAATAATACGTTGTTCCAAATCTAGCAGGAATGTCCATTCCTGAGAATTTCATGAGCCCACTCTGAAGTGCATTATTCGATTTTGTGCTGAAGAACACTTGAGGGGGAACTGCTTCAGTCTTTGTAAGTCCACCATCGTGACTGACCAATAGAACAGACTTGGAGTAAAAAGACTTCGCAGATGTTTGCAAACCTCCAATGTAACTCACAATAAAATTACCCATTTCATCTGCGAGGATTACTTGTGGCTGGACAGGTAGGAGGCTGTCAGCTGGGATCTTAGGTGATGGTTGGACTTTGATTTTTATACCTGTTGGAATACCTTCATTGACGAATAGCTGAACTGCAGTCGACCAGCTGGCACTTTGTAAGACTGCCGCAGATCGGTAAGTCTTCTGGATGTCAGTAGTTTCGAATGATAAGTTGATCTCACCTGTTACTGGTTCTGAAACATCAACTCCCGATAATAAACAAACACCATCAGTTGTCGTACAGCTTCCAGGTATACTCGATAGCGTGGTCATTCCAGTTGGTGTTAAGATTTCATCTTTTTCCCTGTTGTCGGATCTACTTGTGTATTTCAATATTTCAATCTTTACTAATCTATTAAACGAGTCTGCTTCATCAAGAGCATGTCCATTGTCATCAACAACGGTAACTTGAATTGAAGGCAATCGCATCACTTTTGCTGCTCTTAAATCCATTTTAGTACTGTTCGTGATGAGATAACTAGCTTGTCCAACAATCGTGTATGGAACAGGACTACCAGAGAATACAGATCCATCGAGAGTCACGTCAATGAAACTTGGGTCAACTGATGGTTTTGTCACACCGTCAACAGTACCTGGTTGTCTACATCTTATTTCATACGGTGATATGTAAGTAACATCATTAGAACCAGAAACGTAGAACACTTCCGGTGGAGACGACGAATCGTAAAACTTGCATCGAATACACTCAGCGCAGTTAAGTTGAAATCCATAACCAGTAACAGTTACTACAATGTCGTCACCAGATCGTTGTTTTCCAGTGTGATATCCTTTTTGTGGTATTGTTTTTGTTATTGATCCAGAATGTACTCTGAGAACCTTTATATCATTGTCAGTAAATGTACTTGAAGTTTCATACATTGAAACTTCAAGAGGATCACCAACACAACTAATTTCACTATTGCTGCTGATAGCTCCAGTCTCACATTCCAATGTGGTTGTATTTATAAATGTCGCTGGTTTAAATAGTTCGTTATCACCAGCCCTACAAACCATTTGATATGGACCAACTTCAGGTCCGATATAATCGATTTTTCTAAATCCATTTCCGGTTATTGTTACAGGAGTACCACCCTTTGTATCACTGACGGGTGGATATACTTTTGAAACTTCATACAGCAAGAATGGAATCACACGTAAAGCAGTATTTCCTGATGTCAGTCCATACAATACTCTCCAAGTTGGTGCTGGGTACAGTGCAGTAATTGTTTCTGGTGAGAATCCAACACTTGTAATCGACCACGTTAAGTCTAACTCTCCATACAAGACAGGATGATTCTTACCATTCGCATTGTCTGTGAATGAAAATTTCGAAAGACGCGATGGTTGTCCTATTTTACCATATGCTAAGTACGCAACATCAATAAACTCATCAACCGCTATAGCTGTGGCTCTCTCCGTAACAGTCGTAAGCTGAATAGCATAAGTAAAACATGGTAAGGCAGAGCACAGCTCAAATTTTGCCAAACCAGTACCACGAATGCCTTCCACTGAAACAAGTAATCCACCCTTGTGATACTTAACAACCGAAGCTATATCACAGTCAGCTATATCACACGGAGCACCAACATAGTGAGTTCTACTGTTCCAAAGTGATGGACTGCATGAAAGTGCTCCAGAGTTGTCAATTTTTAAGATAGTCCACTTTCCATTTAATGCCGTACCAGAGATGTATAAGTCTGGTTTTGTTGGGTCTTGTGGAGCTACTGTAATCGAAGTAGCAGACAGCATCCATGGAATTTGCATCCCACAAGAAATACCTGGAGTGGGGATACCTGTTGACCTCATGTAGTATGTTGTATTCTTTAATAAAAGTAATCCAAGAACACCTTCATTGTAGTCTGCTGCAATAATCTTTGCATCAGTTAAGTCGCCATTCACATTCCATGATGTCACATCGACTTCTGCTGCCATGGAAAAGTTAACTTTGCCAGATGAGTGGTCTCTCGGCATCTTCATAAGACGTGGTCCAGGACAGCGATTCTCTCCTTGTAATAATATAAACAATTCTTGTCCTTCAGTGAAGAGGTAGAATGCTTCTCCTGGAGATTGCTTTTGACAACCTAAATTATTCTGTGATGATGCTGACAGTCGAGGAAATGATCCCTTGGCCCCAGATTCAACACGTAGAGACATAGCGACTAGAGGATTACCACCTGTGTAGATATATCCATGTTCTTCATCTGCAAGAAGTGCCTTTTGATTTTTAACTGTTGTTTTAGCATCGATGGTATTGGTTCTGGTGATTGCTACTTGAATGCCTGTGCAGAGGAGACCAACTCTTCCGTCAGCACACTTCTCACAATGAGTTCCATCCCAATACCCATTTGTAGAATCAGAATAACAGACACATGGCTCTCCTTTAAAACGATCACATGTTCCGTGAGTACTGCAGTCACATGGAGCGTCACAGTCTGCTCCCCACCATCCTTCTTTACAGGTCTCACATGTTGATGAATTTACTTCCATTGCCCAGTGGCCTTGTAGTTGTTTGTCGAGGCATGCACAGTCACCATTCGCAGCACACATCCAGTTCTTAAGATGCTGACACTTTGCCTGGTCACAAGGTACAGTGCAATCACTTCCATATAATCCACTTGGACAAGAACAACTTCCATCAGAGTCAGCTCCCCAATTACAAGTTCCTCCATTGCATACATTACTTGGGTAGCCTGGACACATAATTGTGCAGTTTTCAGCTGCCCAGTTTTGGATACATTTACACTTTCTACCCTGAGTAGTTCCTGTTCTTTGTCCATTACTAATAGTACCACAAGGAATATCACAGAACTCTCCAAAGAACCCAGATGCACACTCATCACAGTTTGCACCTGACCAGCTACTGAAGCAGCTGCAGGAGCCATCAGCTGGGTTGCATGTTCCAGTAGCAGCGAGTGTTCCATTATTTAATACTGCTGTGCAGTCACAAGCTGAGCAAGTTGCTCCGACTATGTTCCCTTTTGCGCATCCAGTTGCTGTTGGGACTTCGCAGTCTTTGCAATCACAAAACCCGGTTACGGCGTTGCAGGTACTGAGACCGCCACAAATACGATTCTGGCTGTCGACTGGGCATTTTAAACCGCAATCGCCACCAGCATAACCCGGTTCACATATACATGTGACGGTAGTTAAATCACAATATCCTTTACCTGGACCAGAGCAGTCATTAGCACATCGGGCACTGCAATCGATTCCTCCATAACCAATATCACACGTACATTGAGATGTTTCACCCATCGGGATTGTAAACGTTTCCGTACAACGACCATGACCAGAGCAACTTTGACCCAGTGATGTGGGGCAGTCTTTATTACACTGTGGCATTTGACCAATTGTTGACCACTTACCAACAGGACAATTAGAGCATCCTGTGGTAGTCTGACAGGTATTTCCACAATATGGTTGATCACAGAAACACTTCCCTTCTAAACAGGTTCCCTTATTAGAACAGATTGTATTTCCAGGTCCTCTTGGGCATATTAAACGACAACCTTTTGATACTACTGAAGGGCTACCTGAGTAACCTGTTGTACAAATATCACAAGAAGCTCCTGACCAGTATCCTAATGAAGCAGATTGGTAACATTCACATTGTGCTGTGTCGGAATTACACTTTCCATTTTGTGAACATGGTACTCCTCCTGGAATCTTTGAGGGACAGGCTAATTGACATCCGCGAACAGCACTTGAAGGATCGTGAGAGTAACCTTCAAAACATGAACAGGTTTTATCTCTGTTACAGATTCCATTATTACTGCAGGGTTGGTTTAGATTATTAACTGGACAACGCTCGTCACAGTTGGGTCCAGTGAAGCCATCGATACAGTTGTCACATCCTGGTTGTTTGTAGTTTGAAGATTCACAAATACATTTACCGTCAGTTGTACAGGTTCCCTTACCACCACAAACATATGCATCAGTAGAACCTGGACACTGAACACTACAATCTTGTGATGTCCATCCAGTACTGCAATCACAGCTACCATCACCAGTACGACCTGAGTTGCATCGACCGTGACCTGAACAGGCGTTACCAGCCCCTCCAATACACTCTGACTTACATTGAGCTCCATAATGACTGTCGTCACAATCAAGACATGCTGATTGCCATCCTAAATAACCATCTAGAGCGTTACCAATACAATCACAAGTACCGTTACCTGATGGTCCATCAAAACATGTTCCCTTACCATTACAAGGAGTTGCTGCTCCACCATCACACTCTGAAGTACAATCTGGTGAAAAGAATCCTGAATTACATTCATCACATGCATCGCCTACCCAATATACATCACATAAACAGGTACCGTTTCCAGTGACGCCGTCAAAGCAGGTTCCGTGACCGCTGCATTGGTTGCAGGATCCTCCTGGACACTCGTTTTTGCAATTGAGTCCGCTGAAGCCTTCGGAGCATGTTGAACAACTTGAAGCTTTATCCCAGTAGCCTCTGTTAGCATTTTCATAACATTCACATCCACTAGCACCACACACACCATTACCATAACATCCTTGTTGGCATACTGCTAGCGTTCTCACGTCTCTTCCTGAAACACCAACTTCGCTAACGATTAAATCATCCACCGACGCCATCGCCAGCGTAGCAGCTGCGAAGGCAGCTGCCCAAAGCAATTTCATTGTTGTGTTGCCTCTGATATAAGTTATGGGTATGTAATAAATGGCATCATCGATGATTCCCGACGATGGAGTTTCTCCGCCGTCCTCTGATTCCAGTCATAGCATCATAGTTTATTGTCTGCTGTTTGAATAACAAAACTTTATAAAAAAAAATAGCTTTAAAAAATACAATTAATATATAAAAAAGAAGATCACCTAATCAGATCCGTAGGGGAAAAAAAAGAAAAAGGGAGAGAAAAAGGAAGGAGGGAGAAGAAAAAAAAAAGCGGTGCAGAATAACTTTTATTCGCGCACACGGTCCGAAAATAAATCATTCAAAAACCACGAGATAACCTTTACACATAAGATCGTAAGCGGGAGTTAGTAGCAATAGTGGCATTCAAGAAAAGTAATTTTAAACATTAAGAGTTAGAATATTAGTTTGTCATGATGACAACTTGGGGGGACTTGGATAAATAAATCAAGGGGGGTTAGCACGCAACAAATTAGACATGAATCATTATAACTGGATTCTGTCCACACAAAATCGCATGCTTTAAATAAACTACCAGAGAATTGGGGGGGGTGAAAAGAAAGAAATCATCACATTTGTTCGGAATCAAGTCTGGGGACCTCATTCTAGTTTTTTAACAAAGAGACATGGATCGCTTCTCCTGTTCCATATCACTCCAAGAAAACGTCGATAACACAAATCCAGCTTGTCAACTTCGGTCAGTAAAGTTGTATGAGTTTATTGTAAAATAAATTTTTTTTTTAAGAAAAAAATAGGGGAAAAAATGGATCTGACCTTTTTATTAGTTTCATTAGTAAATTATTAACTCAAACGTTGCTCTTGATTATGAGTACTCCATAGAGGATAACTCACAGCAACAGAGGAACTGACAGTAATAATAATATTCCATCATTTTATCATAAATCTGCAAAGCAAAGTATTTCACGTTGGTTACCAAGTGAGAACATTCAAACAGACAGAAACAACAAATCAAATTGATATTATAAGTTGCGGGAATCACATTCTCTCACGTATTAACATATTAGCTTGAGAGAAGTACTCACTCTCGATATTCCAACAACAGCTGAGGAGTTATTTCCATTAAAAGAGTTCATTCCCACGGAGTATAGCAAGCACGCCTTAAAGAAAATCTTCAAAATACACAACAAGAGTACCGCTCCATGGAGTTAGTTTCATTAAATAGTCACTGACTGTGAAAAGCCATGGAGGAGTAGTTGAGAATAACTGCACACGGAGAACAACTAGGAATCACTATATAGCTTTTTTGAGATTTTCTTCAGCCTGTGAAACATTGCTCTGCCCAACTACGAGTCAGGCCTACAGAAGTAAGGTGACGCCGAGTATTAGTTTGATGGACTCAAAGAGAACAGAACATCTCCTCAATGATGTCAACACCGTAATATTAGTAAACATAGAAAAGACAGGGGAGATCTCTTCTCTTGCATCAGGTCGTACCAACAACTGTAGTAGGTCTCTAAAAAAGTCCCTGGCCGACAGGCCGACAGAACAATGTAAATAAGGGAAGTCGGCAAACCAGTTAAATCAGTTCCCTTCGAGGGTCCACTTTCCAGAAGATTATTTTGTTGTAAGCACGAGACAATATCAGACCAAGGGATCTGAGCTGCAAAAAGAAAAACAAAAGGTTTTCTATAATTCTTTTTTTTTTTTTTTGAATAATGCCACACACGATGAACAGTCCTTCAGAATCCATATTTCCATATCACAGTACCTTCCCAGTCCCGCGAGGCTTTTTAAGTTAAATTTGTGTTCAGGACAACATAACGCGTGCGTGCGATTTTCCAACGAGCCTACCTAATTACACGCTAAGATCGCATTAACCAAAAAAAGAAAGAAAGAAAGAAAGAAAGAAAAAGAGAGAAAAGAAGAAAAAAAAAGATCACCCAGAAACACTGAAGCACTGGATAATAAAAATAGTATAGAACCTTAACATAAAGTAAAGTTGCAGCCAAGCGACAATGTCGCAATACGACTTGTGTCGTGCAACAATTCCTTATAAAAGGATGCTGTACCTTTTAACGTGCACCGAAAGTGCAATTTGCTGCCATCTTCATTCTAACTACCAAAAATAGCTTTGGTTAAATCAGTGAATAAAACCATAATAAACAATATTTTATGGTCGTATCAAACAATACAAAACCAGAGATATAAGATTGAAACAGAAAAAGAGAGGAAAGAATATTGAGCGATGGCAGAGTACATTACTTGGTTGCTTTTAATTGCCGTTGCCGTTGTTGTTGTTTTTTTTTTTCAAACCATGAGAATCCTTAAAGAAGCAGCGCTTCGGTACCTCAATATTGCAATCTTCTCCTTAACAACAACTCTGCAGCAAATTCTACAAGTAGAAGGTTTCTACTGGTAAATGAGTACACACTTACGATCCGAAAGTGTGATTTCCTGATTCCTTAAAAGGAAACAAAGAAACTCACACAGAAGCATCCATTGATTATTATTTTTTATTTTTATTTTTTTTTAAAAAAATATTTTCAATTCTACTATACCACACACAAACTGAACAGATTCCCGCAACATCACTCTTACTCGATAAGTATCTTATCAAGAAAGGGGAAAAAAAAAAATATATAAAAAAAATATTAAAAAAAACTCGAACTGGGAAGGCAAGAGAGGGGAAAGGGACAAAAGCCGCACATCTTTGAATGTGTTCTACTAAACAAGGTGGCGTTAACTGCCGATCTAGCCAATGAAAAACACTGAGGAATATTTCAACAGCGGAGAGAACAGGCTAACAGGAAAGATGAAGAATAACAAAACAAACCAATCGCACCATCTTACAAGTAATAGCAAAGTATGATTCGAAGGGGAAAAAAAAAAAAAAAAAGAGTAATATAAACCTCGTGTAGGGGGATTGATGAGAACGGAGAAAACACTTTCGCTTCGTAAAAAAAAACACTATAAACTAAGAGACGTATCTCTTCGCTGGTTAGTAAAAACACAACAACGCTATCGCGGTATGGAAGAACTCGAGCCGAGGGGAGCTTGTGAAACAGGGAAAATAATGATCTCTGGTGGTTTTTGAATTTAAAAACCTAAAAAAGAGAACAGTTCCCAAATAAACGACACGCCTCTATTTTATAAACAAAACTCGAGTGCGAATGAAGCCGACAATATAAAAACAGCAACAATTCTTTTTAGGGCATTAATATAAATAAAAATTCGGAGTCGCTGAAAAAAAAAGAAAACACAAAAAAAAAAAAGAAGGGAAATAAATTCAACACCTTTAAAGTGACTCGAGTAGGGGGGGACTTGGATAAATAAATCAAGGGGGGAGGGTTTATGTTCAATTTTGTAAAAATTACAACCGGCGTCGTATCATAAAAACATAAAGATAATTTAACATTAGTTTTAGATACAGTGACCAAGGGTGATGCGCAACTCAGCATAATAAAGCGAGTTTGGTATCGGAATATCAAGTCGGAGGGGTTAACGTAAAATACAAAGGGGGGTCAACAAGCTAACACTCTGTAAGTAACTTAAATACACTACTCGAGTAGTACGGAAGCGATTTATTCAATTACGAATTAATCGTGAGCCCTGGGAAGCCAAAACCAGGAGGGGGAAATTCTTGTCAAGAAAAAAAAAATTAAAAAAATTTAAAAAAAATTCAAACTCCGATACAATATAGAGTACTACCAGAGCTAACTAAAATAAACGTTAGCTAAAAAAAAACCTATATAAGGAAAAAAGCCGTTAAAAAAAACCTAACCTGTATGAAAAGGGGGTAACTCGATACTATGATTAAATATAAAGCAACTTGAAACTAGCTAAAACTAATATAGGAGGGGGGGGGGATGTATGTTCGATTTTGTAAAAATTACAACTGTGTTGTATCATAAAAACATAAAGATAATTTAACATTAGTTTTAAATACAGTGACTAAGGGTGATGCGCAACTTAGCATATTAAAGTAACTATAGGTTTCGAGAGTAATCCATATACCTCTTACCTCTATTCTCTCTCATCAGTATGGTGTAGAAGTAAGTCAGTCAAATGTTGAGACTGAGTCATTCCAGTTTGCAGGACTGGAATGTAGTTACTTTGAGTTTCATGTTCATAAATAAGGAGGGGGGGGGGGGGGGGGGGGGCTGAACGTTTGTAATTTGTAAAAGACAACTGTATTGTATCATATTAACATGAGCGATAGTTTAACAATCTGTTAAGGATACAGCGACCATGGTGAAACAAATATAGAGTACTGTCAGAGTGTAAGTTTCACCTATAGCCTCGTCAAGAAACATATATAACACCTTTTAACAGCAAGTCTCGGGGGGTAAATAATAATTAAAAAAAAAAAAAAAAAAAAAACCCCAACTAACTAATTAAAAAAGTACTACAAGGAATTGTGGTATTCTATATCAGCCACCTACACTACTCACGACTTATAACCAATATTTCAATACAGCAAGCACCACATGGAAAAGGATGGACTCTGCAACAAGAAAAGAAGGGGGGAGAAAACAGTTTTGCACTATGACGAGTGGCTGCACAGGGCAACCCGAATGGATCACGAAGTCGATAACTGGAGTGGTGATGGGAAATAACTTTCTATTTCCCAAAAAACAGTTTTGTTCGTGCGCAACCAGGTATAAAATCCTAATAAAGGAATAGGTTAGTTACGCTGCTACAATTCTCTTTCTACCGAACAATGGGAATTGTAGATACAAAAAAAAAAAGAATAAAAGAAAATGGGGGGGGAAACCGACTTTTTTAATCACACCTACGTTTTTAACCTAAATCCAAATAAAGGAAAAAACTAAGTTACGATTGCAACCACCTCTTTCTACGAACAATAAGTTTATACGTACAAAAAAATTTAAAAAAAAAAAAAAAAAAAATTTAAAAAAAATCCATTTGGGAGAAAGCCAAATCTGAAAAAAAAGAAGTTAAGCACGCTTAAGCTCCCACGTTAACTCGAGCAGGGGGGTCTTCGTAATATTAAACAAAACAAAAAAAAAAGGAGAGCGAGCAAAGGGTGAAAGAATATTTAAAAAAAAAGACTAACCAAACTAAGTGTAAGTTGTTCGGAATAGCTAATGCTAATCTCTTAGACTGCAAGAAGTTTTCGCAGTAACCAAGTTCAGAGATGGCAGAGCTCTGAATGAGTTATGTTACCAAAACCCGAAGAACCTTTCACAATACCCCTCCGGAGGTCAACCACGGCAAGGACTAGAAGATCACTGAACAGTTTTTTTTAAACTTCTAGGCGTTTTGAACGAGAGTACCGAGTACTGTTGGATCTCTTTAAAAAGGATTTAACGTGACCTCTGCCAAAGGTACTTTCTGATAAACGTGAACTCAGCGGTGTTTGATTGTTTTCCAATAACTCAAGAGACTCGTGATGAGTGAAAGCAACCGACTTGGCAAAAGTATCGTCATCCTCATAAAGAGCACCAGAGGATTTCTGATCAACACTATTCGTTGATAAACACATGTCAGGGATGTTTTCTAATGGTAGCATCGTATCTGATAAGTTGTCAGGTTCCTTTACTCTGTTTTCAGAAAAGTTATCATAACACGCACTCGTTACTTCCGCAACTGTTTTTATTGACAACAAGATCATCGCTATGAACAGGAACGCAATCGCCAACGACTTCGACCAGTGATCAATGTCACTCTGACCAAGGTATACGATAGCCATCAGGACTGCTCCACACTGGAATCCTGCTCCACCGATACTCGAAATAGTATTCAGAGGGGCAACATGAGGACGGTACTTCAGTAGAATTACTACGTACAATAAGCAAATAATAAATATCAACCAAACTTGAATCTTGCAATGAGTTCGGTCCTTCATCTCTATCCCGTCAATGACTCCCAGAATAGTCAGAAACCCAATCTCAACATTCATAAACCAATAAGTCGGCTGCCAGAAGTCGTGGAACGCAAGTCCGTACCGATCACAAAACGATTCATCCTTCGGGTGCTCGTAGTCACCCGATCCAATTACGAAGTTTCGCACCTTCAAACACGCACTCGTTGCCGGAGGGTAGCTGTAGAATTTCGCGCTGAACAACTTCCGATGTGTTATCATCGCTGTTCCACTAGACACAACCCCTTGATACATTACCATGCTCAGAAACGCCATTATCTTCCCACCCGCAAGAGGTTCCGTCAGCAGTAAGTGCACAGAGGACGACAGAGTCACTTGATAGAAGAACATGGCAGGGAAGAACGAATACGATGGAAACCGACAAGTCCCCATGCATTCCTTGAAAGACGTGTTGCTTGCCTGCTTGTTACTTCTGAACCAGTACAACAGAGAAACACAAATGAAATGGAACACAGTGATCCCCGCAACAAGAAGTGTGTTCCCCACTACCGACCCGGCGTGTGACGGAGACTTAAACGAATGGAGTTTCAGTCCCAACGGGTTCACAGAAAAAGGCAGCTCAGAGTTGTCCAATTCCAGCGGGCAATCCAACAATTTCAGAATCGCTTCAGACTTACCCGCACTGATACCACCACCAGCAGCTAATACCTGAGCACTATCTTGAACTGCTTTAGACGTAGCTCGCTTCTCTTCGATTTCGAATCCGATGTTGTGCTCGGCCGCCGTCGACACCGTCCCCGCCCTCAGAGCCGTTGGCTTCACCACAATCGAGATCGATTCCGTGTTCTTCGTCACGAAGTTTTCCTTCGGTCCCATCACGATCTTCAAAATCGTCGTGTCGTTCGCGAACCTCTCGATTCTATAAAATGTCTTCTCAGCTCCCGAAGTCTGCAGTCCCAGAGGTTCCGTAACCTGATCGGTCCTCAGGAAAATATCCGAACCCTCACTCTCCACCGAGCTGATTGTTAGGTTTTCATCTTTCCAACTCCCCCCCTCCAATTTCAAAATAATCTCAGCGCCTTGCTCTGCGATCGCACTCGACGATGTATCCGCGTTCTGCAACAACTTCACTACAACTGGTTTCTCAGGAGGAGGCGGTTCGTTTGTATTCGGCAAGGCAGTCGGCACCGATGTAGCAGAAGTTGGCCGCTCTGTTAAAGGGACTAAAGTAGCCGGCTGAGAAGTTGGAATTGAAGTTGGTGTTGCAGTCGGCACGGCAGTCGGCACGGCAGTCGGCACGGCAGTCGGCACGGCAGTCGGCACGGCAGTCGGCACGGCAGTCGGCACGGCAGTCGGCACGGCAGTCGGCACGGCAGTTGGCACGGCAGTAGGCACGGCAGTCGGCACGGCAGTCGGCACGGCAGTCGGCACCACTGGTATCGCAGTTGGAATCGCTGTCGGCACTCCTGTCGGAACTGCTGTTGGCACGGTTGTTGGTACTGCAGTCGGAACAGCAGTTGGAGCCGCAGTCGGTACCGCTGTCGGCACCATGGTCGGAACTGCGGTTGGTACTGCAGTCGGAACGGCTGTAGGAGCTGCAGTCGGTACCGCTGTCGGCACTGCAGTCGGAATGGCTGTCGGAATGGCTGTAGGAACTGCAGTCGGCACCGCTGTCGGCACCATGGTCGGAACTGCCGTTGGTACTGCTGTCGGAACTGCTGTTGGCACAGTTGTTGGTACTGCAGTCGGAACTGCAGTTGGAATTGCCGTTGGTACTGCGGTTGGCGCGGCAGTTGTAGGAGTTGTAATCGGCATCACTGTCGGTGTCGCAGTTGGCACGGCGGTTGGCACGGCGGTTGGCACGGCGGTTGGCACGGCAGTTGGCACGGCAGTTGGCACGGCAGTTGGCACGGCAGTTGGCACGGCAGTTGGCACGGCAGTTGGCACGGCAGTTGGCACGGCAGTTGGCACGGCAGTTGGCACGGCAGTTGGCACGGCAGTTGGCACGGCAGTTGGCACGGCAGTTGGCACGGCAGTTGGCACGGCAGTTGGCACGGCAGTTGGCACGGCAGTTGGCACGGCAGTTGGCACGGCAGTAGGCACGGCAGTTGGCACGGCAGTTGGCACGGCAGTTGGCACGGCAGTTGGCACGGCAGTTGGCACGGCAGTTGGCACGGCAGTTGGCACGGCAGTTGGCACGGCAGTTGGCACGGCAGTTGGCACGGCAGTTGGCACGGCAGTTGGCACGGCAGTTGGCACGGCAGTTGGCACGGCAGTTGGCACGGCGGTTGGCACGGCAGTTGGCACGGCAGTTGGCACGGCAGTTGGCACGGCAGTTGGCACGGCGGTTGGCACGGCGGTTGGCACGGCGGTTGGCACGGCGGTTGGCACGGCAGTTGGCACGGCAGTTGGCACGGCAGTTGGCACGGCAGTTGGCACGGCAGTTGGCACGGCAGTTGGCACGGCAGTTGGCACGGCAGTTGGCACGGCGGTTGGCACGGCGGTTGGCACGGCGGTTGGCACGGCAGTTGGCACAGTGGTTGGCACAGCGGTTGGCACGGGAGTTGGCACGGGAGTTGGCACGGCAGTTGGCACAGCGGTTGGCACGGGAGTTGCGATTTTTAAGGCACGAAAATCGTCGAAACTAAAGATGTAAAAATCATCCTTACAGACTAAATAGACGTAATCTGCATCCGCTTCTAAACCATATCCCTCTGAGCAAGTATTAAAAGAAAATATTATTCTTGGATTGACATCCGCCGATAAAACTTCGTAAGCTTTGAAGCCAGAAGGTCCTTTATCTGCAACAAAAAGAAGTTGTTCCCTTACGAGCACATCTTTGATGTCCTGAAAACCATTTACCACGGCAGTTTGAGCTGGGGCAGCTGATGAAGTAAGTGTTTTGTAAATCCTGACTTTTTTTTCATCTCCGACGTACATCGCTATAGAATCGACGTCTACAGCCTGAGATTTCTTATTTGCACTTATTGACCATCCTAGAGAAGCTGAACCACTACCAAAGTCAACCATGTGTGTTGCTGTTTCACAAGCTAGAAAGGCTTTGTTATCATAAAAAGCGATGTCGTACCCCTTTTTATCGTTTATTGGAACGTTTTGTTCTTGTGTCAATCCTCCAGTTGGTGATATAGAGTAGCTTCTTACTTCACATTCTTCGAGTAGGGCGTAAACTGTAGTACTAATTATTGTTGGTGTGCCAGCAGTGCCAGGTGATGTACTTATTACTGCTGTGAGTGCAGTACAGTCTTCAGGTACATTCTTAGTACTAAGTTCAGCGCCAGTCATAGATAAAGTCTTTATGTCGCTGTCATCTCCAAATATCAAATAATTGTTTGCACGAACTACGTCACTTGTATCAGAAAGACTTATTGATACCAATGGCCTCGTTGATAATACAGTAGGACTAGACACGTCTATAATAAAAGGTTCTTTACCTGAAATATAAGCATTACCAGAATAGATCGCAACCGCATTCCCTTCTGAAGAACCGGTGCTGCGTTCACCAATAGGCGATACTGCAACACAGTTCACAACCCCAATAATAACCAATACTATTTTTCGGATCATATTGTAGACCAGGGGAGGGGGGGGAATAGATGGGGAGAGGAACCCTAAAAAAAAAAAATAATAATAATTAATAACATAAACTAAATTACATTTTTTGGTAGGGAAAGGTAGCTTCAGGTCGCATTGTCGTGTGAAAAAAAGAAAAACAGAAGTCCAATTTAAAGACTATGCGTATTAGCAATGAAGAAATAAGGTCACGCGCTTTCACCAAAAAAAAAAAAGTCCATATCCACCTTATTGATTAAAAAAAAGCGGAAAAAGGAATTTTAAAAAAAAAAAAAAACTGGAGTGCTAACATTTACACCGCTGCGTTGCTTTTATAACAACATAGAAAGAGGAATAGAAGTTAGTTAGTAGGAAACAGCAATATAAACTGCTTGTTGGAAGAAAAAAAAAAAAAAAGAAGAAAAAAAAAAGGGATAACAGAATGTTTAATACAAAAGAAATACATTGTTGATCGCAGACAGTAATACTAACAACAGGCAGGTGAAATAGAAAACAGTTGACCATTAATTTATAAACCAGCTCTTAATCTGAGTAGTTTCCTTCTCCGATTTTTGCCTTTACCATTCGCATATGTCTGTCCTTCAGAAGTCGAAGCAATTACCACTCGAAACTAATCGCTAACTATCAAAAGCTAAAAAAAGCAGATGCACAATCTTTTTTTTTTTTTTTTTTAAAACAAAGTGTAATTGAGCCCTTGATTTCGGTAATTTCTGGTGAAGTAATGGAACAGGGTTCGGCTATTAGTCAGAAACCCCTTCCACCAATACATACAAAACGCTTTTCTGTTTTTTTTTTTTTTTCCCCCCCCCGTTTTTTCGCAGCTTGCTGAGACCGATTTAGCCTTAAAAAAAAAGTAGGAAGTTGGTTCGGTTTTAAGTTTCAGCGATGCAAATAAAGAAAAGGAAAAAGAGAGAGAAAAAAAAAAAAACTCAGAGGGCAAAACAAATCCATCAGGTCAACAGTATTTCCTTCACACAAAAAGAGATTTCATGACTACAACTAAATGCGTACCACTTAAGAATAAAAATAAAGTACGTGGCAAACTCTTCATTTAAAAAAGAAAAAAGTAAAATATTAGCTAATGCTTTTAAGGAAAGTTTGTAAAACAGCGGGGCTTTATGCCTAAGGCGCGCGCTATGCTGGTGATCGAAATTTTTTTTTATTTTCCGGTTTTATGACGGAAAATACTACTGAAGAAGAACAAATAGTGGTGATTCTAAAACTACTTCGAAAAAACAATTTCGATTCAAAAAAAAAACACTTTAAAAAAAAAATCCGATTGAAGCGGCATTTTAATGCGCTGCATCGATCGGTTAATTTTTTTTCTGTCAAAAAATCAAGAAATGTTTGACAGCTAAGCCGTGGACAAGTCCCAAAACTAAAATATCAATCGAAGAGCTTAATTAAGATCCAGAGAAACAATCGAACGACAAGTTACCAAAGTGTACTAAAATATATGCTACTCAAAGTAGTGTACAAATTTTTTTAAGGTAAAAAAAAAAACAAGTGTAGACTTACTACACAGCTTATGATGAACCACAAGCTATGTGAGGTACAGGGATTGATTTCGTCGTCGCCAATCATAACTTGTGATGGTAATTTCAGGCACGCTTTTTGAGATGGGTGTCAAGGGACCGACCCAGGCTTGTGAGAATGTAGTGTTTTAGTTAGTTTTATATGAGAAGAATATTTTTTTGACTGATAAATGTTATTATACCATATAAATGATAAGATAAAGTGTGCTTTTTTTCAGTTTTCTGTTCCAAAAAAAATAAGCAATTTGTTATCAATTATTTGTAAGAGAAAAACATGTTTTTTTTTTTTTTTTTTTTTTTTTTGTTCCTCTTCAGAAAAAAAAAAGAAGAAACAAAAATGTTTTTGAGGACGTGATTTTTATGGCACAATAGCCGCTGTCAAAAAAAAAAAAAAAAGAATTCGCGGAGCTGGAACCATGTTCACAGCAAAGTATAGGAACACATGCATGAATACACAAATCACAAAAAACACAAAATAAAAATAAAAAAAGAGACGTCAAAAAAAGGGAAAACCAAGGAGTCTCGCAGACACGATAAAGGAATGGAAAATAATATTCATCTTATTTAAAAGTGAACATGACGTTTACGAAAGAGAAAAATAAAGAAAAAAAAAAAATCGCTGTCTTCCCAGAAGGGTAAAATTAATTACTATTCTTATATTATTATTTTATCAATATGTATGATAGAAAAACAGAAAAAAAAAACGAAGAGAGGGAAAAAATTTCAGCTTTTTTACATTTATTTATCGAAGTTAGGAAAGTCCAACTATCAAAGTTGCAGTGACGGTTACTAATACAGTCATACTTTCATTATTATTATCTTTTTTTTTTTTTTTTTTGCATACTTTTCCACAAAACTTTCTTAAAAATTTACAATAATAAACATTCTCACAAGAAGAAGAAAAAAAAATGAAAAAAATAAAAATAAAAAAAACAAACGCAATTAAAGTTTTCAAGAAAAAAAGGAGAGGGAAAAAAAGGATGTAAAAAAAGATTAACTTCTGAACGTTAAAAAAGTGCCGTTAATTTTTATTTTGTACCCACAACCCATTGTTCGGTAGGAAGAGAATTGCGGCAGCGTAACTAACCTATTCCTTTATTAGGATTTTTGTACTTTGGTTGCGTACAAACAAGACAAAAGCGTGAGTTTGCCGATTATTTTTCTCTTTGCGTCCTTTGCAATAACATTTGCTCCTTCAAGCAGAAGGATTATTGTTTTTCTTGTTCCTGCGGTGATTCCAATAAGAAAACAATCCATTTTCGGATTTTTAGCAGCAATCCCTACCTCTGCATCGAAGTGCAGCCAGGTAGGTACTGACTTCTATTTAATAAGAGTTTAGTAGAATGCTGATAATTCGATTCGATGGTGACGAAAACCACAAATATGAAAATACCCAAAAACAGGATTTATTCATAAACAGGGTTTATTGTATAAAAGTTCAATTAAAAAAAAAAAAAAGGGTTGAGAGAGTTTTTTATCTTCTCACTCTCTACATTCATTTCTGTTTTTTTTTTTTTTTTTTTTTTTTTTTGTTCATTTTCTTTGAGGAGGCGAGAGGCAAAAGTAAGATAGGAAACAAACCCTCGGAACCAACGACCATCATGTTGCATGAGAATAATATATTATATTAAAAAGGATAAACTGCATCATAATAGTTAAGCTGGTTTTCCAGATCCTACAATACGTCGTCACGGCGAAGAAAATAAAAATGGTCAAAATTCGAGTAAAAACTTCCCCCCCACACAATTTAATTTAATTCAGGAGTTAAAAAGAAAAAAGGAACTTCCAAAAGCGACAAAGGATGTTGATTATGATAGTTACCTTCCCAAGGGAGGTTTTGCTCAACACAATCGGAACACTACAATATCACTACCTCATCGATTTTATTAGTGTCCTTTTTCTGATTTAGTCAGCTAATTAGGTACGTAATCCAACGTTACTGTGTTGGAGTAACTCACAGCAACAGAGGACCCAATCCGTAACCGTTTCCGAAGACTCAGTTAGGATCGTTGAATTAGCTTCAGCTGAAGAGATGTAATTTAATTTTTTGAAAAAATTAGAAAGACAATAAAAATTCAGCCTTCCACCTTTGCCAAGCTTAACTAACTGCCGAACTTAAAAAAAGAAATAAAGAATAAAAATTGAACGAAAAATTGAAAATAGAAATATATTAAATCAAAAAAAAAAAAAAAAAAAAAAAAAAAAAATGAATAACAATACAAACACACGTAGAACGTCGATAACCAAAGCTCGATTAGCAACGGCCTGCATTTTTTTTGATTCGGATCAGGTAGACTCGATCCGTATAACTGAAATGTTTATCAGATTTCAGTAACAATACAATTCCGATTCCACAAGAAGTCAGACCAATCGTATTGTCTGACTTCTATACACTTTGAATCAAGGGAGGGTACACACAGTGGAATGAACAGTTAAATATTCAATAAAGTGCTGTCACATAAAGGATTCAAGAGTGTTATTAGAACCAGCTGATTCCCGATCGCGAAGAAGTTGTGTAGATATTGACGGAGGTCAACAACATGCTCATCAAACGTCATCTGAGGGAAACGTAGCCGTACAAAGATCTTAGTCTCCGTAGACAATTAAATAACAAATGGTGAGTATCCGTATCTCTGATAAGCCCTTTCTTCGTTGCTTAGCAGATTGTGTCCTGAGGCCTCATAAGTAAGGTCCGGACCACCACCACCACTACCCATAGTCGACAGGGAACGCACATAAGACGACTGGAACTTGATTATTAGATTCCCAGAGCGTCTTATGATGCGATAAGGTAGAGTTAGCGAAGTGTATTCTAATTCAGTTCAAAGTGTGTTTTGATGTTGGGTAATAAAATGCGAGACCATAATAAACCCTAAAATATTATAAAACAGTTATTGTTTTTTTTGAAGAACAAAGAACACACTCAATCTAAATGATTTTCATCCCCAACTACGTCAGTAAAATATTAAAAAAAAAAAAAAAAAAATAGAGAGAGAGAGAGGAGGAAAAAATCGACCATACATGTCACTCGTGAAAACGATTAAAAACTAAAAGGCAATTCATACAACACACAAAATTAAAATAAATTTAAAATAAATAAAATTCCAACCCACACCACGATGAGAATATCAGCAGGCGTGTCCAGAAAACAGATCCTTGCACAATGTGCGCATTCAGCGGGTCTTTTTCCTCTACTAAGAAAATAAATAGTTATACATTTTTTTAGTTAATGAACAAAGCCAATCAAGAATAAAAACAGATATTTCGGATTCTTCTTTTTTTTTTTTTTTTTTTTTTAGTGATTATTCTCATTCATCACATTTCATTCCACTTGAATGACCGATGACGGATTTTACCTCAAAATAGTTATTAATAACTTTTTTTTTTTTTTTTTTTTTTTTTTTTAAATTGAGCTTTCGTGTGATTAAAGAAAAATTTTTCTACCCACCCCCCCGTCCGATAAAAATCGAAAAACTGTACAGAAACAATAGTAACATAACACACTCTGATGTTTTGTTTGTGTTACGAAACAGTGAAACCAACTTAAACTGATAAAGCTGAAGGAGGTTTACGTGTGCTGCCTAACATTATTTTTCTTATAATACTTGTTACTTGTAAAAAAAAAAAAAAAAAAAAAAAAAAAAAAATGAGAGGCTGGGAAAATATGCTTATGCTGATGCATTGTTAATTACGGATTAAAAGTCCCCTTCACATTTAAAAAAGGGAATAATTGTCATGAGAGAAAGCATTACTTTGAGCAGCACACATCAATTAATTAGACCAACTGTATTCACAAAGAGCTAATAATTGCATGAATATACTAAGCTTGTTGAAACTATTCTCCGTGAATTGGGAAGGAAAAAAGAAAAATAATTAATAATTCACTTCTTTCAAAGTGAGAACGATCAAAAAAGACGATTTAATCGACCTAACTTGACTTGGGAATAAGAACCACATGAGAGCCTGAAGAAACTCCCCTCCTCCCCAAACGGTTTTTCAGGTTATTCTGTGCGCCCAATCCAAGCCACCACACCACAAAAATACTATCCAAAAAAAAAAAAAAAAAAAAGAACACACAAAGCAAGGTGTGTGTATCGCAAAGAGGAAAGGAAGAGATCATAAAAACAAAGCGAAGTATTGATACACACATACGTTAATAATAAAGAAATCTGGTCAAAAGCTGGTTCGCCTTTTAAAATATTACTTTTTTATTTTATTTTTTTTTTTTTTTCCCATCAAAGTTACGAAAGAATTCACCATCCGATAATTTTTAAACCTCTCGACGTTTTGAACGAGAGTACCGAGTGCTGTTCGATTTCTTTAATTTTAAAGATTTCATACTCTGGCCTCTACCAATACCACTGATTGTACTTTCTGATAAACGTGAACTCAGCGGTGTTTGATTGTTTTCCAACAATTCAAGAGACTCGTGATGAGTGAAAGCAACCGACTTGGCAAAAGTATCGTCATCCTCATAAAGAGCACCAGAGGATTTCTGATCAACACTATTCGTTGATAAACACATGTCAGGGATGTTTTCTAATGGTAGCATCGTATCTGATAAGTTGTCAGGTTCCTTTACTCTGTTTTCAGAAAAGTTATCATAACACGCACTCGTTACTTCCGCAACTGTTTTTATTGACAACAAGATCATCGCTATGAACAGGAACGCAATCGCCAACGACTTCGACCAGTGATCAATGTCACTCTGACCAAGGTATACGATAGCCATCAGGACTGCTCCACACTGGAATCCTGCTCCACCGATACTCGAAATAGTATTCAGAGGGGCGACATGAGGACGGTACTTCAGTAGAATTACTACGTACAATAAGCAAATAATAAATATCAACCAAACTTGAATCTTGCAATGAGTTCGGTCCTTCATCTCTATCCCGTCAATGACTCCCAGAATAGTCAGAAACCCAATCTCAACATTCATAAACCAATAAGTCGGCTGCCAGAAGTCGTGGAACGCAAGTCCGTACCGATCACAAAACGATTCATCCTTCGGGTGCTCGTAGTCACCCGATCCAATTACGAAGTTTCGCACCTTCAAACACGCACTCGTTGCCGGAGGGTAGCTGTAGAATTTCGCGCTGAACAACTTCCGATGTGTTATCATCGCTGTTCCACTAGACACAACCCCTTGATACATTACCATGCTCAGAAACGCCATTATCTTCCCACCCGCAAGAGGTTCCGTCAGCAGTAAGTGCACAGAGGACGACAGAGTCACTTGATAGAAGAACATGGCAGGGAAGAACGAATACGATGGAAATCGACAAGTCCCCATGCATTCCTTGAAAGACGTGTTGCTTGCCTGCTTGTTACTTCTGAACCAGTACAACAGAGAAACACAAATGAAATGGAACACAGTGATCCCCGCAACAAGAAGTGTGTTCCCCACTACCGACCCGGCGTGTGACGGAGACTTAAACGAATGGAGTTTCAATCCCAACGGGTTCACAGAAAAAGGCAGCTCAGAGTTGTCCAATTCCAGCGGGCAATCCAACAATTTCAGAATCGCTTCAGACTTACCCGCACTGATACCACCACCAGCAGCTAGTACCTGAGCACTATCTTGAACTGCTTTAGACGTAGCTCGCTTCTCTTCGATTTCGAATCCGATGTTGTGCTCGGCCGCCGTCGACACCGTCCCCGCCCTCAGAGCCGTTGGCTTCACCACAATCGAGATCGATTCCGTGTTCTTCGTCACGAAGTTTTCCTTCGGTCCCATCACGATCTTCAAAATCGTCGTGTCGTTCGCGAACCTCTCGATTCTATAAAATGTCTTCTCAGCTCCCGAAGTCTGCAGTCCCAGAGGTTCCGTAACCTGATCGGTCCTCAGGAAAATATCCGAACCCTCACTCTCCACCGAGCTGATTGTTAGGTTTTCATCTTTCCAACTCCCGCCCTCCAATTTCAAAATAATCTCAGCGCCTTGCTCTGCGATCGCACTCGACGATGTATCCGCGTTCTGCAACAACTTCACTACAACTGGTTTCTCAGGAGGAGGCGGTTCGTTTGTATTCGGCAAGGCAGTCGGCACCGATGTAGCAGAAGTTGGCCGCTCTGTTAAAGGGACTAAAGTAGCCGGCTGAGAAGTTGGAATTGAAGTTGGTGTTGCAGTCGGCACGGCAGTCGGCACGGCAGTCGGCACGGCAGTCGGCACGGCAGTCGGCACGGCAGTCGGCACGGCAGTAGGCACGGCAGTCGGCACGGCAGTCGGCACGGCAGTCGGCACGGCAGTCGGCACGGCAGTCGGCACGGCAGTCGGCACGGCAGTAGGCACGGCAGTCGGCACGGCAGTAGGCGCGGCAGTCGGCACGGCAGTCGGCACGGCAGTAGGCACGGCAGTCGGCACGGCAGTAGGCGCGGCAGTCGGCACGGCAGTCGGCACGGCAGTCGGCACGGCAGTTGGCACGGCAGTTGGCACGGCAGTTGGCACCACTGGTACCGCAGTTGGAATCGCTGTCGGCACTCCTGTCGGAACTGCTGTTGGCACGGTTGTTGGAACGGCAGTTGGAACTGCAGTCCGAACGGCTGTAGGAGCTGCGGTCGGCACGGCTGTTGGAACGGATGTTGGAACAGCCGGTACCGCTGTCGGCACCGTGGTCGGTACTGCAGTCGGAACGGCTGTAGGAGCTGCAGTTGGCATTGCGGTTGGTACTGCGGTTGGCGCGGTTGTTGGTACTGCAGTCGGCACGGCAGTTGGCACCGCGGTCGGTGTTGCAGTCGGAACAACAGTTGGAACGGCTGTTGGCCCCGCAGTTGGTTTTGGCACCGCTGTCGGAACGGATGTTGGCACAGCAGTTGGAACGGCTGTAGGAGCTGCAGTCGGCACCGCTGTTGGCCCTGTGGTTGGTGTCGCAGTTGGAATCGCGGTCGGTACAGCTGTAGGAGCTGCAGTCGGCACGGCAGTTGGCACCGAGGTCGGTGTTGCAGTCGGTACAACAGTTGGAACGGCTGTTGGTATTGCCGTCGGTACCGCTGTCGGAACTGCAGTCGGAACGGATGTTGGCACGGCTGTCGGTGTTGCAGTAGGTACCACTGTTGGCCCCGTAGTTGGTGTCGCAGTTGGAACTGCTGTAGATGTTGGTGCAGTAGTGGGTGACACAATAGGAACACCAGTTGGCAACGCGGTCGGAACTGTGGTCGGAACGACTGTTGGAACGACTGTCGGAACGGCTGTAGGAGCTGCAGTCGGCACCGCTGTTGGCCCTGTGGTTGGTGTCGCAGTTGGAACTGCTGTTGGCACGGCTGTTGGGATCGCTGTTGGGATCGCTGTTGGGATCGCTGTTGGAATCGCTGTTGGGATCGCTGTTGGGATCGCTGTTGGAATCGCTGTTGGGATCGCTGTTGGAATCGCTGTTGGAATCGCTGTTGGGATCGCTGTTGGGATCGCAGTGGGTACCTGAGTAGTTTGAACTTGAAGAGCGCGGATGTCATTCAATCTGAACATTGAGAGACTCTCCCTACAAATTAAGTAAACGTGGTCTGTATCAGATGTTAACCCGTACCCTTCTGAGCAAAGAGAGTAGGCGTATATCTCGCGGAGAGGGTCGCTGGCTGAAATGACCTCATAGACTTTGAAGCCGGGGGAACCCTTGTCAGCAACAAAAACCAACCTGTCAATAACAAGAATGTCCTGAATGCTAGAAAATCCACCGACAGATGTACGCTCAGTTGGGGTGTTGGCAGAAATTTCATATACTCGAAGAACACCTTTGTCACCAACGTAAAGTAGACCTCCTGGTTGTGGTTCAATGAAAACAGCTTGAGACTTGTCAGTGGCTGTCACAGACCATTCGATCGTTGGTGGATTAGTAGCGAAGCTAACCATGACAGTTTTAGTATCACAAGCAAGAACAGTTTCCTCACCAACAACAACAAGGTCGTAACTTTCTTTGTCATTTACAACTTTCATTCGCTGCTGTGCTAATTGACCCTGAGCACCAACTGAGTAACTGATAACTTCACATGCTCGCGGTACGGAATACAACGTATTTCCTAACGCAGCAAGTGATGGAGATCCGTTTGGAGAGTTTTTTGTTCGCAGTGCTGTCCCATTCGTTGCTACGGAAGATATAGAGTTACCCGTACCGAATATAAATACTCCGTTAGAATTAACGACATCCAACGTATCACTGACGCTAGTTAATTGTATCTTACTTTGCATAGACAGGTATGACGGAATCGATACGTCAATCCAAAATGGATTCTTACCCGAAACAAAAGCTATGTCTGCTAACACAGAAACTGAATTTCCTTCCTCAGCGAATGTTTCTTTTGTTCCAACGGGGGCCACAGTCGGTGTCATAGCGATGGATGAAAGAACTCCCTGAAGTACACAAAGTGTTCTTATCATTTTTATTTATTTATCTATTATTTTTTGGAAAATGGGAAGATCCTTTTTTTTTTTGTTGAATAAAATATCTCACATGAAAAGAACAAAAATAAAAATAAAAAGTTTTTCCATTCTCTCCTTAAAACTTCTCCTCGTCAGTCCTCAATGAGCCTACATGTTGAGTGACGAAATGATATCTGTAAAAACATACGTTACAATAAGAATTAATTCATAACATCACAACTTATTGCCAGACGTTACCAAAATGAGTGGATCGGGTGGGAGGATCGATAAGATAACAAAAAAACCACAAATAATTTTCTTTCTTTCTTTCTTTATTTTTTTTTTTTTTTCTTCGTTATTCTATTTTATTTATTTTCTTCTTTCCTTTTTTTTTTTTTTTTTTTTTTTTTTCTTTTTCGATCGTAGCGACACCACTTGTGACGGGATAGGAACGCACTCAAAGAATTTTAAAAAAAAAAAAAAAAAAAGTGGAAAAGATGCGACTTCCCTTCTAAAGCACATCAGGGACTTGATTAGTGACAAAATGCAATCAAAGTGATTCATCCCTTAACACTAGCAGTATACCTTGGCAACTAACAAGGCACTGCGGGATTAACTAGAGTGTTGAAACACACACCCATCACCCTCTCGGGTGTTATATAAATTATCGAAGCAGGGAAAAAAAAAACTGAGAAGAGGTGCTACTGAGTTAGTCGCAACAATCACAAATAATAATAATAATAATAAAAAAAACAATCAGTATTATTATCCACGCAACATAATATCGAAAAGAAGTGAGAGTACTACTGGAGAATGACAGAATATTTAAGTAAGTTTGACACTTTGCTTATTTTTTTTTTTTTTTTTTCCTCTTATTTTTTTAATATTTCACAGATCGTATAAATTCGATTAATCTCTTTCATTCTTAAAGGGGAAGGGAAGTGGACAAGGAGAGAGAGAGATTCCAACAAATAACTTAGCCGGAAGGCAAATTGAATGCTGGCAGAACATATCACTCGCGCGACTCTAATTTCGTCTCTATTATTAATTTGATTAAACTAAAAAGCATTAGGTGACCGCAAGTTATCAGTGTAATGGTATCCAAATCAACTAAATCAACACATTTTGATCATTGCATTGGTGTTTTACTGATTACTAACGACATTGCCCTTCCTGAAGATTGCGGCATTTTAGTTTTATCCAAACCTGTCATGCTTGGCTTGCGATCAGCGAGTGCCTGTGGTCCGGCAGCACGAGCTCCGAATGCAACCGTCGGTTGACGACCGAAGACTTTGTTGTAGTTTTCTTCGCGATTTGCAAGTTCAAGTTGGTACCAACGAAGTTCATTATATGCTTTGATAAGAGCTTCATCTTTAAGAGAGAGATTATGTAGCAGTTCATTAACTTTATCAATATCTTCTTGACGAGACTCTCTGTTTGCGTAGCGATATTCGAGTTCTGCAATCGCATTTTCAAGTCTCTGTCGCTTCTCGGACATCGCCGCTTTTGTCTCTGCAAATTCATTTCTAACCTCACACATAGCATCTGTGTGAGTTGCCGATAGGTTTCTCACATTCTCATTGTGCTCTTGAATCAAATTAGATACTTTATTGGAATGTTCTTTTATTAAGTTTTGAATCTCCAGTTCTAAAGTATTAATTTCAGATGTCGATTTGGTTATTTGTGCTTTCAGTTCTTTGCTTAGTTGAGTTTTTTGCTTATCCAAGTCTGTGATGTCAGAAATGTATTGTTTAATTTTATTTTGTTTGACTGAGAGAGCTGTTTGGTGTTCTTTTTCGTAGCGGAGTCTTTCTTTTTCAAGTTCCGAATTAGCAGTTTGATGAAGAGATGTTATGGTGTGATTGTGACTAGAATTCAGTTCTGTTAATTGAGCAGCAAGTTCTTGCGCGCTAGACGTCCTAAGATCTGATAGTTCACCGTTATGATTATTATTAAGTGTTTTGATAGATTCTTCATGTTGATGTCTGAGGTCACACATCGCAGCCTCATGAGATTCAGAAAGGAGTCTGTTCTTTTCCTTTGAGTCATCCTTTAGCCTTGCCTGTAACGAATCGATGTCATTTGTAAATATTTGTTTTAGATCTGCTTCTTGTCTTTTGTGTTCCGCTGCTAACTTAGCCTTTTCAGATTTGAAAGCTTCACAATCCGCAGCGTAACTGTCGCTCTTCGATATTAAATTGTCTTCTGCTTCTGAAAGCTGCTTTCGAAGGTCTGAAATCTCATTTTTCAGAGTTTCCTCAATCTGATTCCAAGATGATGCCTGTCTTTGGATTTCATGTTCGCGACTTTTTTCCAAATCATCGCGCAATTGATGTTTTGATGTTGTGTAGTTGCGTTGTGCCGTGGATAATTCTTCCTGAAGCTGTTCTATTCGAGTTCGTTCATGTTTTAACTCATCAGTCAATTTGACTAACTCATTCTCAGTAAGCTGAGAGAGTTCAGCTTGTTGTGATTGTTGTTGTTGCAATAGCTGATTATACTTTTCCTCTTGTGAAGCTTCATACGCATCCCTCGCAGCAAGCGCTGCCGTCGCATCTCCCTGCAACTGGCTAACATCATTCTGTAAGTTGCTTATGGTGGTGTTCGCAGCAGATAGTTGTTCTTCCTTTTGTTGGATTTCTTTTATTCTGAGATTGATCTGCCCACGCAAGGCATCCTCAGACTGTTCCCTGGCTGTCTGTAAGTCAGTTAGTTGGTTGCTATTATGACTGTTCGCAGCGCTAATAGATTCTTGTTTATTGGATAAATCGATTTTTAGTATATTAATTTCCTCCTTTAAGGTAACTATGGTAGTCTGAAGTACTCCAACAGCTGTGTTGTGGTCAGACTGCTGAGACAATATTTGTGCTGAGTGTTGGTCGTTTGCAGTCGATAGTTTGTCGGTCCATTCTCTTGTGCAGTTTGTTAATTTATTTTCGAATTCCGTCGTTAAATTTGTTAAACGAACATCAGAATCGGATTGCTGGTCGGCCAACTTCTTCTCAGATGCTTCCTTCTCCAGTTGGATGGAGTTCTTAAGTTCAAGGATTTCATTTTCAAAAGCCTTCGAGGAGGCTTCACCATCAAGACTTGTGTGCTCAAGTCTTTTCCGAAGAACGTCAAGTTCTTGTTTTTGTGTGAAGGCAGTTTCTGATAACCTTTTTTTATCCGACTCGACGTCTCCAATAAGTGATCGGAGGTGAGCTATCTCCCCGACATGCTCAGAGATGTCAGATGTTAGTTTCGATGCGGTGGTGTCGTTCTTTTCAATCGCCACTTGGATTTCTGACAACAGAGACGTGACTTGTGTATTCAGACTTGCGATGGTTTCTTTGTGAACATTAATTTCAGAACTCAAAGTAGTATTCTCACTCTTTACCTGATCACAACTACTCTGCCACGTCCGTATTGTATCCTCATGTTGGAGGATGGTGTTACTGAGAGTTGATATTTTCCGATCAAGTATTTTTCTTTCGTCGTCACCTTCGTTTAGTTTTCTAATATGAGTTTGAATTGTGTTGTTTAATTTTTCTTCGTTGGAACGTTGTTCAGATACTAAATCTTCAAGTTGTTGAATTGTGACTGACTGGTCTCTATTGATACGAAGAGTAGTATCTCCATCTGTTGTTGATTGGTCTAGCCTTCCTTGAAGTGATGCTATTTTTTCGTTTAATGAAAGTTTGATCTGTTCATGTGTTGTGTTTAAAGTTGATGTTTGAATTCGGTGTTGATCATTGAGAGAATTTTCTAAATCATCCTGCGCCTGAAGCTGCTTCGCGAGCATCGATTTGTACTTTTCGTTGTATTCTTGAACGGTGGCCTCCAACTCGAGGTCTTTCATTTTTCGTAATTCCTCCAACGAATCGTATCCTTTTTGCTCGAGACCTTTTTGACATTCTGTGAATGCTTGCAACCTCGATTGAAATTGATCTTTTACAGCGTTCAAGTCGTTTGTTAGTATAGAAACCTGCTCCTCACACTCAGATCTCAGGATAGCCTCGTTGTTCTGTGCTCGTTTTTTAAATACTGTGAATTCTTGCTTAGCTTCATCTCTTTCTTTATCATGCCTCTTTGTTAACTCTTCAATTGCAAGCTTTGCTCTCGTGTCATTCTTTTGAATTTCCAATGCCTCTTTAAAATCCATTATTTTTCTTTTTGCGTCTGCTAGGATGTCTTCGATCTCACATTCATAAAGACTAGTTATTTGCTTCATTTGGTATTCATTGTCGTCATTCTTCGTGTTTAAGTGATAAATTACTTTGGTAAGCTGAGCTATTTTCTTACTCATTTTATGGTGTACATCCGGGAATTCCATTTTTTATTTTTTTTTTTATTTTTTTTGAAAAAAAAAAAAAAAAAAAAAAAAAAAAAAAAAAACAGCCCCCTGTGTCAAAAAAAAAAAAAAAGATAAAATATCAAAAAGATGACGTGATTTAACTTTTTTTTTTTAAATAACAAAAAAAACGTAAAAAAAAAACCTTAACTGAAAGCAGCATCATCACTAAACACAGTGATATTCTATTTTTTTTTTTTTTTGTGTGGGAATTTTTTGTTTCTTCGTTTTTATTTTTTAATTTTTCTTGATTACCAAGAAAAAAGACTACCCAACGTGAGTAATTAGATTTCGAGTTCAAACAACAAAAAAGACAGTTGAGAAAACAAACAAAAGAAATTACTCGGTACTTAGCCAAAACAAAAACCCAAAACACGCTACACAGAGAGAAAGGGTAGCAAATATTAAAGAAAAAAAAGAAAAAATGACACGCACGTCAAAAAAAAAAAAAAAAAAAAAGGAAAAAGGAAAAATGATCTACTCATAGGATCTAGACTAGTACTCAGATAGAATGGTTGAAATAAAATAATAAAAAATGCTGAATTGTAATTAAAAAAAACTACTGACACCCTAGGCCCGCGTAAACAGATTACCAGAATGTTAAGGACATGGTGTCCATGATAATTAGAAGGGAGGCATGGACCTGGGAAAATAATATTTTGGTACAGGTAAGAGCAAGAATGCTTTTTTTTTTTTCTTCCATTTTTTTTTTTTTTTTGAAAAAAGAAAAAAAATATGTTTTTTTCCACTGATTAAATCCCTAGAATAATACTACAGTAGGGTGTCTGTATCTGGATTTCCTCTACCAAAAGAGGATGATATTTTAGGTTGGAATTTCTTTGGTGACATTGCTGCAAACAACGGATTCTCCATGTGAGCACTACGGTCTCGACCAAGAAGTGATCCTACCTGAGTGTGAAAGGGAGTCAGTGGTGAAGCAACCCCCTGCGGTGAAGTAGGAAGTGCTATTTTAAGCGACGGATTACCACCGAGAATCCCCATTCCCAGCTGTACGGAAGGCTGGGGTGGGGGAGAGTAAACAGGTTCAGGCCAAGGTTGTAAGTCTGGAACACCAATGGACATGTTCTTAACAGGACTAACATTAGAAATAGCTGATTGAAACCCACTTCCTGTACCAGCAATTCGCCTACTCTTTAATCGAACAGGAGAGCCGTGTCCAAGTAGCGGACTACCGCTGTCTACAACCGACCGAGGGTTTGGCCACTCCACGTGAGAATGCTCTGATTCTTCCGGTTCTGATTGGGTTTGACGTTGAGGTGGCTCTAGTTTTGCAGCCGGCTGTAGAGGAGGGTCCTGCTGTAGAGGAGGGTCCTGCTGTTTCTCAACAAGTTCCTCAACAGGAACGTCATTAAACATCTCCGTGACATCCGCAAGGATGTTGGTGCGGACTCTCGAACTGTTTGGAATTGTGTCAACTCCCTCAGGTCTGTTACTATAATTTAAATAAGTATCAGGTTTAAGACGTGATGACACAGATAATGATCTCCTCATACTCTTAGGAGGCTCACTAACTGTGTAAGCGAAACTGTCAACACGAGTTCTGTTAGTACGAAGACCGTCACCATCACTTAAGAAGAACATACTGTCATCAAATCCACCACCTCCATCTGTTTTTGTTAAAGGAGACAAGATTATATCATCAGCGTCGTTACTCTGATCATGTAAAGTATTCGATGCTCTCAGTCTCGCACTCGTCAGGACGTTCGATCTGCTTGTGCTCAAAAAACTTCTTCTCGTGCTTCTTGGACCTTCACTAACAGAAAATACTAGACTTTCGGTATCAAATTTCAATGCCGGAATATCATTCTTCGAAAGTGGTGATGTGTACATGCTCTCTGATTCTGCCGTAGCAACATTTGTTTCAGCCAAGTTGAATATAACTCGACCAGTATTCGGAGCTGGTTCGACAAGGAGACTGGCAGATGACGAAGTTGATTGCTGAGAAGCTCTCACGAGTTCTCTATTTTCTGAATCTGGGATAGAAGAATACTTCTTATCTGTTGTTTCCGATGTGTAACTCTCACCACAAGGAGGTGTTGGTATCGCAGGTATCGGAGGTGCTTTTCCAGGTAACACAGCGAAGTTAAGCGACGGAATAAAAGATGGTTTAGTTGGAGAAGGTTGACCACTACCTGGACGAACAGCTCCCAAACTCAACATTGGCATTGGTGCCGGTGGTGTTATTAATTTTGATATCGAAGACGCAACACTTCCATTATTTGAATTACCTCCGAGACTAAGAGCAGGCATTGCTCTAGGTTTTATAACAGGTGGTAAACAAGGAGTACTTTGATAAGATGCTATACTAAGTTGTAGTGGATTGGATCCGTACTGACCAACTCTACCGGGTGAACTACAATCAGAAGGTGGGAATGAAGAAGGAGCATCAACAGGAACTATTGTTGGAGAAGGTAACATCGGACCAAAAGACTCATCGTGAGTACTGGTTCTTGTTGCTATCAGTGGATCACCTCCTTGTCTTTCTGAAACAGAACTTCTACTCGAGGTGACGGTACTCGTGGATTCTGATTCTTGTCTTTTTACTCTCTGAGCAGCAAGTAGCCCAAATACAATTTTCTGAAGAGTATTCTTTCTTTGAGGTACTGAGGGTTCCATGTACTCCTCTTCTGGTATTGACAGCGGGGGCTCGTTATTCGAACCGCCGTTGTCAGTCAGTTTCCACTTTCCTTTAACAGGAGATTGATTTCTCTTACCTGTAAAAGTTTTCGGGCTCTCCGTACCCTTTGGAGTGTATCTTCGATAACTCTTTTGATAAACATCTTCCATCACATCGCCAGTTAGAAGTTCTGGTCGTCGAACTTTACTCCAAACTGGTCCATGCCAACGTTTCCAAGCACATTGTATTAAACAAGCAGCATACCAATCAGCAATGGTGTATTGATTGCTGTATCGTTCTGTGTCGCGTTTTAAGTCTTTTCGAACTCCTTGTTGTTGCATATGACCTCTAACCTTGTCAGTGTCTGTAAGTCTGATTTTAAAAACTGTTTCACCAATGGCATCGATAACGTCGATGAATAGCAGTTCAGAATCATTTGTAACTAAGAAATCAAGATGTAACAACGACGGTAGGATATCTCTAAAATCGCAATCTGCGAATCCCAATGGACTCGGCAACTGTTTCATCAATGGAACGAAGTTATAAGCTTTAATAATTTGAATCGCACTCGGGTCATACATCGACCACTTATCACGAAACAGTTTCACAAGTGCCATCTTATATTGAATTTCTTTCGGAAGGAGGACAGACTCTCTGAAATTCTCGAGAACGACAGCAATAAATAAATTAAACATCACAAACCCAACAGTCAGAACAAAAACTGAAAAAAAAAGAGAAATCAGCAATGCTTGGATTCCATCTGTAGCTCCACAATCAGAGGCGACGACAGTTTTTCCGTTTTCAATGATGGCGGTTGGTGTGCATTGAGGAGCCTGAATAAGACAAGCCCTCAATACTTGTCTCCAATTATCAAAAGTAGCAACCCTGTACAATGTTAATATAGCAACTGGGAATGTATCAAAGTTGTAGTGGTCGTTTAGATACGAATCGTTGAAAGGAACTCGACGAATTCCTTCAAAGAACGCCATGGCCATGATGCCGTATATAAAAAATACGAGTGCCAACAGTGAACCGACGTTAACGATTGCTGGAAAACTGTAGTACAAAGTGAGAAGTAGTTTTTTTAAACCTTTGAAATGCCTGACTAGTCTGAAGATTCTACCCAAACGAAACAATTGGATTATGGAACCAGCGTTTCCCCTTGTGACCCATTCTGTGATTGCTACTTCTCCCCAAGACATTAAAACAATTGCGAAATCCAGTTGATTCCATCTCGTCTTCAGGTAGATGTACAATCCAGCAACGTTTACCTTAATAAGCATCTCCAGGGTAAAGAATATCGTAAAGAAATAATTTGATATTCTCTGAAATTCTGACCAAGCATTCGACTGCTCATAATGAATTGTAGTCATGATGACCACATTAACGGAGATGCTGAATGTGATGACCGTGTGAAAGTATTTATGAGATACCATTCCGTAACACATCTTTGTTATGAATGATGTTTCTTCGGTTTTAGGAACGAGTTTGTGTTTGGCTTTTTGAAGAGAGAGAATTTTTTTAATTCGTAGGGTCTGTTGTTGGTTTTTTGTAAGAAGACCGGATCGATCTAAAGTATTCTTGGTTTCCGTGAAATAATCAACTACCGATCCCACGAACAGATTCATTATTCCAAGACCACCAAAGAACACCCAAAACACGACTAACAGCCCCATTGCTTCTTGATTGCTTCTAACAGTTCTTCCGTTCTCAGAATTCGTACAGTCAGTTACTGCATACAACACTTCTGTCCATCCATTAAGGATTGCACATTGGAGTAGAGTTAGAAGACTGTTTCCGATATCATTAAAAGTGAATGCATAAATATTCAACCATCTTCTTCTGTACAAATAGACTGGTAGAGATTCAGTCACAGAAACATCAATCACACCCGAATCGTCAATTGACGAAGAAGGAAAAGTTGGTTTGCCCTGATACTGTGGTATCCAAGAACTGAATGGTTCGATGGGAGGTGCTACGAAGTATGTTTCCTGATCACATTCTGTGTATGTTCTGTTTGATCCGTCGTTACACGCCATGAATGCTCCTTTGAAAAGTTGAACAGAAACCACACCAAACATGAAATAACTGACACTAGCAACAGCGAATACATTAAACACTTTTGGTATGATTCCAACAAGGGCACCGATTACAATTCTCATGTTCTTCGATCGAACTAAAATTCGAAGTGGACGCCAAGCCCTAAACGCTCTAGCAATCTTATATGAAATAGTAGCGAGTCCTGAAATGGTATTTCTACCCTTCGCAATGTGTTGAACGCTAAGTGTTATCGCTGATATCAATACAATCACTAAATCTAACCAATTCCAACGAGCTCTCTTAACATAACTGGAACGGTCTGCTTCAGATGAGTTGAACGTGTATACTGTGATTCTTATTATTACTTCACAAACAAATATTACAGTAAAAGTCAAATCAAGAGCGTCAAGAATAAATATCGCGTCTTTGTTGTGATTAACTGCTTGTTCATTTATTGTGAGTGAAAGACAAGATAAGAATATTAAAACACCGATTACTTTCTCAAATGGGAAGTATGGTCCGTCGACTACCCTCCAAAGGAATTGACGAAACATATTATCAGGAGATACACATCCCCAACTGAACCCTAATAATACTTCTTGAAGCTTACCATCTGGAAGTACCTCAACAGCTTGCCAATCAAGAATGCCGTCTCTTCGAAGAGCTACTTGTTTTCCTCTAATAGTGACTGTCTTTAGTTGACTTGATTTTCTGTTGATGTTTCTGTTTTTATCCATTATCGCTGTGACTGCACTCTTCTTCCCATCAGTTCCAAGAATATGACAATACTTTTCAGCATTATTATCTGGTCCTCGTTGAAGAAGTGGAGGAGAACTAGAATCCGATTCAAGTTCACTGGTTTCTCCTCTGGTTTCTTTTGAGTCTTTTGCTACTAAAGGTTCACCGTTTGGAAACAGCAGAGGGTTTGGTCGGTTTCCGCGAGCAGAGAGCGGTCCTTTTCCGAACCATTTTTTAGAGTTCTTTACAGAAGTAGTGTCATCATCTTGAGTTAAGTTGATACTTCCACGTGCTGAAACAGGAGTTCTGACTGAAGATAATTCCTCCTTCAGATTACTTATGAAGGATTTTCCTCTCGCTGAAACTGGAGTTTTTGCGATTTCTTTCCTCTCCTTCTTCTCAGCTTGCTCTTCAGCTTCAAGAGCTAATCTATTAAAGAGTGACTGTGATCTAGCTCTGCTATGTTGTCTTCTCCTTGCTGCAGATCTTGCTGTTAGTGGTGGTTCAATGTATGGTTCGTCAGTTTCAGGGTGTCGTCTAATAGCGAAACTAGTACCTCTCTGATGTGGTAATGGATAATTAGACGGAGTATTAATGACTGGACTGTTTATTGTGAATGAATTCTTTTTTATTATCGACTGGGGAGGACGAGTCTCACTAAGAGGTTCATCGTCCGATCCAGGAATACGAAAAGACGTCGACTTTCCAACAACAGCTAGACTTTGATATTCACCATCATCTCTACCTGACTTTTGATCAGGACTACTCAACTCAATATCAGAGAAGTCTGGAAACGTTGAAGACTTTGGAATTATCGATTCCAACTTCGGTTTAGAACGAAGTGTAAAAGACTGCGCCGTGTGTAGTGATGGAGGAGTTGGTTTGGTTCCAACTGGTAAAGATGTTAATTTTAATGGAGGAATGAACGGCTTGTTACTCATAACACTGTTTGATCTCGCCCATGGAGTTGGTGTATGTGGTGATGCTGAAGTGAATGATCCAGAACGCGGAAACACCGGAGTCATTGCATCCATACTTCGCATTGCTGTTTTATTAGCTTTTTGATAATTTCTTTCAGCCTGCTGAGCTTCATATCTCATTGCTGGGGGATACTCTGGTAGTTGATCGCCGGCTTCATTTTCTTCATCAGAGTCGAGAACTCCATCGAGATTACTACACGCGTCTCCACCAGCTGATGTTCCCTCGTCTTTCTTATTGTGTTCAGCTTCGAGTCCAACAAGTAATATTGCCACGAACAAATTCAACAACAGATACCTTCCGAATATTAAAACTGAAAGGAAATAGACTGAGGCATAGCCGCCTACTGAATCCATGGATTTATACATTACGGCACTCCAATAGTCTTCAGTTACTATTTGAAAAACTGTTATCATTGACCAATACAGCGTATCGAAGTGAGGTCTTTTCCATGGATTGTTCCAACATGAATCATAAATGTAGAATTCATCTGTGTTTGGATAACAGTTGTATATTTTAAGATCAGCCTCTGCTTGGGTACAACAACGCTTTACCTTTCCAGCGAAAATTGCTCTACCTAAAATACCAAACACGAACACAAACAACATCAGTAGTAGTAGCAGGTATCCCATGTAGTGAAGAGATGATCCAATGGAGTTTATTATTTTTTTTAAAACTTTCCATCGACGACCGAGTTTCACAACTCTAATCACTCTAGCCAGTCGAATAACTCTGAAAATAATTGCGGCAGAAGAACTTAAGAACAGTAATTCCGACACCGATAAGATGACTATAATAAAATCAAATATATTAAAGCTGTCAGCAGCCCATTCTCTGGGTCCCAATACGATGAATTTTATTACCGTCTCAAAACAAAATATTGAAACAAAAAACACATTAGTCTTGTCAAGAACATCCACAAGATCAGCGTTCATATCATAATGCTCAATGGACATGATGACAGCGTTCAAGATGATTAATATCGTGATTGAGTTTACAAAGTATGGATGTTTTATTAATTCTCTTCCGAAACTTCGAAATAATTCCCATGACCCGGCATTGAACTGCTGCTTCCATGTTCCTGCAGACGATGCCCTGGAGCTGGCACGGGGTCTAGAACCTGATGGGACTAATGGTTGATTATCTACAGAAGTTGGTGTGGTATCAACAGGTACGAGTTGATGGTTCTCAGGAGAGGTATTCGAGTAAGCAGATTCTGTGAATTGCAACAAGTTCTTTCGAGAGTCTGCATCAAGTGATCGAAGAACTTGTGAGTTTTGAAAACTCTGTAAATCATCACCAACCACACCACTCGATCTCCTACTCGTATTGAATCCATTCGGTAAAGACGTCGGTCTATCATGTTGCTGCAACGTCGATGCTCTTTTCCGTGTCGCCGCCTCAACTCCGGGTGATATCGGAGGAGGAGACGGTGATCCTTCATAACGACGTTTAACAACATTTTGCCATTCTCTCGCTCCTTCTAACTTTGCCATATTCTTTAATGATGACAGACTTACTTTGTCTATGGTACCAGTAAACTTCTTCCATTCAATCATGCCTCGATTATTAAGTAATCTCTGAGCACCTTGAGCAGCACCAGGCATGTTACTCTTCTTGAGGTATAATGAATTTTGACGAGTTCGAGAACGAGCGCCGATGTTTTTCATTTCGCTTACGGGACTGTCACGTGAGTCATCAGATTCGTAACCTTCTTCGAGTTTATTATAATATTGTTCATCTGCTTCTGATCGAGGGCCTGGTGTTATCGGTGCTGACAATGCTTTTAATCCGTTGGCGTCATTTGATTGTTCTCTTTCTTTTTCTAATTTCTTAGCCATTGATTCTCGTGCTTCATTAAGTTTCTCATCGACATCTTCAATAGCAAATCTCGTAAATGAATCAGTCACCACTGCCAATACTAAATTTAAAATAAAATAAGCTCCGAGCAACGTCAGGAGAACAAAGTACACTGCGGCAAATGGTGACCAACCATCCTGGATGTTGTACATGTGAGTGACCCAGTCATCGAGGGTCAGACATTGCATTACTACAAGAAAAGAACTACCAACGTGATCAAAATTAGCCCACTCATTCGGATTTGGTAGATTGTCTAGACATTCGTACCCGTCAGGACACCCTCGTAAGAATGCTACAAACGAACTCGTGTTACCACAAACTGATGTTGTTATGTAATCATTATGCTCAATAGAGTATCCATAACAACGTTGATGAAGTGTTGTCGACCAAGTAATGACTCCAACAAGACCAAATATAAAAAAAATAAAAAAACAAAGAAGCAACACATTTAATAAGATTGGCAACGATGATGTTAACGTGTCGACTAAGTTTCTCATTCCCTTCACCCTGCTGATGGTTCGAAGGGGTCGTAAAATTCTAACTATCCTCAGGATACTAAAAGATCCGGTTTCAGAAAAAAACAATCCAGCGAGACCAGCAAACACAATTAAACTATCGAGGTAGTTCCACGCATCCCTAAAGTAAGCACTGTCGTGTAGAATTCCACCCATGGCTATTAATTTTAGCATCATTTCGAGCACAAATATTCCAAGAAAAACCAAGTCGCTTACACTTGTTATATAGAGCCAGGCATCACTGGATGACTTTGTTAGGGGATCGTCAAAGGCGATCATCACGGCGTTAATTAGAATACATCCCAAAATAAAATAATCAAAACCGTTATGACAAACGATGTCAATGCAAACTCCTCTAAACCAACCGTCTGGATAAGCAAAATAAAAAGCTCTGTGGCGCTCATATTTCTTACGGCCAGTTACTCCTGCTGGTTTATCTTTTCCGTATTTTATACTTCCGCTTCCTTCAGTAGCCTGGATGCCATCTCTTAAAGACCTCACTTCATCACTACCCCAACTACCTGGTCCTGAAGGGTTCAATAGCGGGTTTTTGTAGTCATCCATTTCACAAAATGGTATCTTTTTGGTTACTGCTCAAACATTAGTAACAGAGAGAGAGAGACAGAGAGAGAGGCGAAAAAAACGAGTCAATTTTTTTGTTGTTGTTGTTGTTGTTGTTGTTTTTTTGTTTGTTTTTTTTATCCTGAATTGGAGTGAAACTTTGACAATTATAAATACAACAAAACAGTAAAACAGTAGGGTATTAAAAACAATAATAATTAATACTAAAAAAAGTACGACGATGAAAAAGAAAATACATATTTAGTGTAGTTGGTAATTGTCCTGTTGGGAAAAAAGATAAAATTATAGAGAAAAATAGTAACATAACACTTGCTGATATTTTTGTTTGTGTTACAAAACAGTGAAACCGACTTAAACTGATAAAGCTGAAGGAGGCTTACGTGTGCTGCCTAACATTATTTTTCGTTCTTACAATACTTGTTAAATGCAAAAAAAAAAAAAAAAAAAAAAAGATATCGAACCCAACCTCTGAGAGAGTTACTTAAACATCACAAAAAAAGGAAACTACCGATACTTGGCGGGGTAAATATAAGAAAATTTAATCAAAAAAAAATTTACTATCCAAACATAATAATTATATAGGGAGGTATCCCTTCAGAGAGACACATATTTATAAGGGGAGGAGGAAGTGTAATAAAAAATTAAAAAAAAACTGCTTTAAACATAAAAAGAAACTCGTAAGAATTTCCTCACATTAAACAATGATATGGATGTTGTTGTTTGATATCCAGGGAGAGAAGCTAATCACTTCGTTTTACAAAAAAAAGCCAGCTATGAAACAGAACAGCAATCCCGTCGCACGCGATATTCCTCCGCGTGTTGAGGTGGTTTACAAAAACCTGTTGACTGACACCATATACAGGCTGGAGAACCTTTTCTCATAACTTTCACAATTAATATTAATTTATCACCACTGAAGTTACCAATTGCATCAACGAGTGATGAAGAAGTTGGTGTCGGGATGTCACTCACGCACATTATTAACATTCCTTCTCTGAGACCTGATATGTAAGCAGATGAACCAAATAAAACAGAAGTGACGATGGTTCCAACTGTTTGAAATCCGAGAAGTGAATCCTTCGAGTCAGCTGATGTGTTTATTGTAATCGTAAGTACTCCTCCCAACTTCATTCGGTTGAGGTATCCTCGTCCGAGTTGTTGTAGTTCTCGTGATGCTACTTCCTCAACCTGACTCCAAATAGCAGCCAGATGAGTAGCTTCCTTATCCCAGTCTTGATATTTACTACTCCTCCTTCTAATGAAAGGCTTCGAACAGTTTTCTTTTATCTTTTCTTGTTCAGCTCCAGGATGTTCATTTCGTAGATGCTCCAAACGTTCTTCCCAAGACAGTTCATTCCACTTCTCAGTACCAACAGCTGTTAGACTAGCTTTTCGTTGACTGATGGAATATTGTTTTACTTTCGCTTCCATTATTGTGTTTACTGTTTTTATAAAAATGGTGATGAGTTTTTTTTGATGTCTTAAACTACCAAAAACAAGACATTCACTCCGTAGACCTCCTCCCTTCCCGACAATAAGGTTTAATGGTGCTGAATGATATTAATTTTTTTTCTTTTTTAAGGGTCTTTGGAGCAGCCTTATAAAATAATTTCACATTCGTTTTTTTTTTTTTTTTTTTTCTTAAACTTGACCGCAGTCGCGAACATCAAAACAATCGAAACTAATAATAAGTAACCTGCAGTGTCGCCAAAAAAAAAAAAAAACAATATTTTCTTCTTTTGAGATGGAAGACAAGAGAGGACAACTCACCCTCACCCAGTCTCCCGATAAGAAGATCTTCAGTCCTTCTCTCTCTCTGTTTTCTTTTTTTTTTTTTTTTCCTAATTTTATTATTCCGAGATCATCCTAACGGTTCCCTCTCTGTTGTTGTCTACTTACGGAAATGACCACATTCTTGTGGTCGAAAACCCCGTCTTAGAATCTAAAAACAGAAAAATAAAATTAAAAAAGCAACAACAACAACAACATAGATGAGGGGGAAAGAAAACCGAAGAACCAATTGCAAATTTATGAAAGTGCTTATTTGTCTTGTAGTAGCTGGTTGACAGGAAACAAAACAATAATGGAGGAAAAAAAAAAGAAAACAAACGACGGTCACGCCAGAGTATTCCTCCTGAGCTCACGTTCATTCATTTTATTTATTTATTTTTCTGTTTATAATTTCAAACAACTTTTTTTTAAAAAAAAAAAGATAGGCGCAGGGAGGTAAGAATCCGTAGCCTTATTTTTTTTTTTTTTTTTTTCCATCTTTTTACTACCTCGTACTGGTACAACAAAAAAAAAAAAAAGAAACCTCCCCAAGCGGATTTAGAGTACAACCAACAGGTCGGACAGTTACCGATTGGTGTCGCTACTAAGAGTCATACAATAAAAACAATATCAACATATAGCTTATCTGTTCTCTTAGTACAGCCTTCTCGTAAGATATAAAGTCGTCTGTCATACAGATCAGTCAGAACGTAGCATAAACTAATCAGCAATATGATACTCATATCTTAAGAACCAGTCAGGATTCTATCAAAGAGATAACTTACCCCAGGAATAGCAGGGAACAATGACGGTTCGGGTTCTCTTCGAGACCACGATCCGCGTCGCTGAAGCGACGGTTTCGAAGATGGAAAAAACGGTTTTATTGTATAACGATAAATAACAAATAAAGCAAAAGCCGTAACTCCAACAGTAACAACTCCAGAACCAATTGCTTTATAAGTTTCATCTCTAACACGACGATAGTATCCTAGAGGTGTGTAGCTGATGGCGACATCCATCCAGTTTTGAGATTGACTTGACTGCTGATTATAAGATGAGGAAGAATTAGGTCTGCTGTCACTAGACTCTCGTTCTCGTTCATCTCTTATGTTAGCGAGCGCTGCAAACTGATCCGCGTCAAGAGTGTTTTCCAACATTGAAAACGCCTTTCCCTGTCTACCCATTTTTGTCCGATGAAGTTTCAGTCCTCCAACAACAAACTGCGACTCGTTTAATTCATGAAATGTTCCAGGTTCTGCACCTACTTCAATGGCGAGATATTTCTTTGCGAATTTTCTTTTTAAAGGATTCCAAGATCCGTCTACGTCTCTCGGATGATTACGTAGCGCCCAAGGACTGTAGTCTCTGTACGTAATTAAAGCGTATTCAGGCTTCATTGCTCCAGGAAGGTGATTACCGACACCAACTTTAAACTGTCTTCCAGTAATCATGGCGTTGTCATTCACTCCTCCGAGGATCTCATCTTGCATCGAAGCCAACTTACCTTTCAGTAATAAATCGACGTTGAGATCACACCTATCGCCTTTATAGTTGTAGTAATTTAATGCTAATTCCGTGACGGGTCTACTGCAAACAGGAACCTTATCTATACCACGTGAGTTGTGTAGTGTCTGTGATTTTGAGAAAGTTGTTATAGCGTTTTTACATTTAAAAATAAATGAATATAAAAAGTGAATCATACAAACCTCATAAAGACCGAATTCACCTTCACCGGGGAGGTAGTACTCGGGTAAGGGTTCGACTCTGACGGAGGATTGGTCTTGGTGTTGCTGTTTTTTTTTTTTTAAAAAATAAATATATCAACACAACAAAGAATGACATCAACGGTAATTTCATACAACAAGAGCACCACCACCTCTCATGTCTTCGTTGTTGTTGCTGGTAGCTACAGCCCAGCGAGTTGGTCTAGCGATTTCGAGAGACATGTGTTTTGTTGAATATCTAATGCAAGAGGAGAAATATGTATTTAATTTTTAAAACATCTCACAACTACCCCCACTGAGCTCTGACAACTCAAAGAGCGACCCTTCCACTTGGTCCGGACACTGTTTGTTATATTCAAAACTTGCTTACTGAATACTTTGAAGTGGGTTATTTGCAGGAAGGTTATTCTACCTTCACACTACTTGTTAACTTGCTCTTTTTTTTTTTTTTTTTTTTTTTTTTGAAAGTCAAAATGCTCTCATCCAACGGAGAAGCAGCGCTCGGGTTAGGTATGGCTCTGCCTCGTTCGCTATAAAATTTCTTGCACTCATGTCACGCTCGCAAAAAAAATAAAAAAGAAATGTGGTGTCGATGTAGTTTTTTTTTTTTTTTTTTTTTTTTTTTGAGAAGCTCTCAAAAAAAACGAGAGGAAATAAGACAAAGTAAGGAGGGATTTGGGATTACCAATTTGTTCGTTTGTTTGTGTTTGTCTTCACAGCACTAACAAAATGTTTCAACAGATCCTGGCTCCCTTGCAAATGCATAGTGGTTGTTAGCACAGAACTTATCATCGACATACGGGCGACCGTATGACTGAAGTAGTAGTTTGTCGGTGTTGGCGGCAGCAGTGGCGGAATCATCATCAGCTTTCAACTCTGATGTGAAGTTATCAGCAGACCAGTTTGAATGTTTCGATTGAATAGATTCACAATGCTCAAATAATGCATTCCAGTAGGTCTCGTAATCTATTTTGTTGTTTATTTCCTTCACAGCTTCAACGATGACTGACAGTTCAGTTTCAGGAGCAAATTTTTTATCAGTTGCTGCCAGCGTTTCCAAGGCATCGATTGTGTAATTAATTGGAACAAATCTGTACTTTGTAAAATGAACGCCTCGAAGAAATTGAGCAGCCTGAAACGGCAAAATAGGTAACATTATAAATTGCAAGTGGAGCTGATACTGTGAAGGTGGAGTGTTAAAACCACAGGCAATACAAGAAAGTAAATCTTCTGGGGGATTCTTAATGTGGTCGGAGATGAACTTTTTGTTTGAAGCAAACTGTTCCAAAAACACTTTCTTCGTAGCATCGTACATTGCTTTGACTACTGATAATCCACGTTTTGGATTTATAAATAGTGATCTCATGTCGGGGATGTGTTCACGTGACCAAATAGAATTTATATGACAAGCAGACAGAGAGAGAAGGTCGTCTATGACCAACAGATTCTCATCTTGATGACGAAGTGAGAGACCAACAGCATCGAATCCATAAACAATACACATGAATAAGTTTGGTGTGTGAGTTATCTCTTCAGGTAGCTTCACTCCACAACTATTGCAGTCGGTGAGGGTGTAGGCGTTTGGTTTTCCACATCCTCCACATTTACGAACTTTATTTAGCATTTGTGCCTTCGGTACTCCAACTTTCTCAGCCCATTCCTCAACTGAAGGACCAGCTCCAAAAGGATGACCATCTTTCTTCTTAACAACTCCATCGATTCTCTTTATATTTGATTCGATTGTTGTGTAGCTGCCATCCTTTACACCAGATCTGAATACAATTGATCCATCACTGTCCTTCCATGCGCCTGATGTTGAGGTAGACATTTTATGTGTGTGTTGGCTTGTCATGTAATTATTATTATTATTATTATTATTATTATTATTATTATCATGCAGACATACTACGATAAGTTGGATATTATCTTATCGGGTTCGAAACTAATGTGATGTGCTGTAAAAAGAAAAAAGGAGGGGGGAAAGTAATTTTTTTTTTTTCTCAGTTCTGGTCAAAATTCCGACGCAATGCCATACCAGAAAAAGAAATGATTGATAACTATGTTTACGTAATGAGTATTTTATGAGTATTTTGTTGTTTTTCGTTTGTGTTCTTTTTTTTTTTTTTTTTTTTTTTTCTGTTTTCGCTCCAAAAAAATAACCTTATTACAATAAATACTCAGCCAAGGATTCCTTAAACGAGTATGGCTCGGTAGGTAATCAGAATACCAAACAGATTATAAACAAATGATCACTCACAGCCTGTGATGACTTATTAGTACTCGGCTGTCGGTACTTTCCACGAACTGGGTCGATCCATTTCATATAAGAAACAAAGTCGATTACTTCAGTTTCTCGCGAGGTGGGTCAACGTTCCATTTCTCTTCAAACGCGTCGAGAAGTTTTCCAAGTGCGACACTCGCACTCAGTGGATGATCAGAAAATGAAATGACTTCCGTAATGTAATCACACTTTACGTGACCTCTCGCGAGACCTCCAAATACAAACACAGTCGGGCTATTCTGAGGTAGCTTCTTAACGTAGTCGTAAAGTTCTACTTTCTGTCCTTCTTTAGATGTACCAATCCTAGGACAGTCTGAAGGTAAGTGCATCGTTACTGGTTTCTTGATTACTTTAAATAAAGTTTGATTAGCTCCCTCTGCTCTGATCTTAAACTTGTGAAGAAGTTGAATACACATTCTTGCGAACTGACGAATAGTTCGAGGCGCACGGGTTCTTGGATCTACTTCTACCAAAACACCTTCCTCAGTACAAAGATACAACTGCAGTAGACCAGCTCTATTTAATGGTGAGTCAAGCAGAGTCATTAAACACTGATGAGGAATATCTGGTCTGTAATCAGCGAAATCTTTTCCGTATTTTGTTAAAAACCTATGATGGTCATCTCCATTCAACAACGTATAATGATCTCCGACTTTTGCAGTTTCTAACCAACACCTTTCTAATACAATAATTAATCTCTTTTGATTCTCTCTGTCTTCAGGTGTCTTCCACAACTTTGGAGGTTTTCGCTGAAATTCCATGATTGCAGTGCCTGTTGGATGAAGAGAAATAAATAATAAAAAAAAAGAAGAATACTCACAACTCTAACATTAGATAAACTTATAATTGATTAATTAATTTTTTTTAGGGTAAATGAACTACTTTAAGTGTAAGAAAAGAAACAAACAAAACTGAGAGGGATCGTTTCACTGTAATCTTCAAAAGGGGTTGACATCTCATCTCTGTCTGTCAAAGTTCTGTAGAATTGATTCCGTAAACATTTGATGCTGTTCGTTGTATCTTTGACTTCCTCGATGTTAAAGGTATCTTAACACTTGGACGTGAGATTCCCAAGTGAGCTACCTTTCTATTTACTTGTTTTGTACTCTTCTTTCGAACTTGTGAATAGTTACTCTTGGTATCCTCATCACCTGTAGCTGAACGAGCTTCAGACTTGACATCGTTGACAGAATGAGGTCCTTTTCGATTACTTATTTTATCTTTTGGAGTGTGACTTGATGAGTCATCACTGTCCTCATCAACATCTAAACAAGATGGGAGTAGTGTTCCGGGTTCGTAAGACATTCCTAAGTGACTTAGAGAGTCAATAAATATTTCATCTAATTCTGAGATGTCAATTCCCTTGTCTTTATGAAGTTCCATACACAAATCAAGTACCATCCTCGGAGCTATCATGAGCTTTAATTCTTGAAGGAATCCATCACCTGAGAGACCCTTTGTGTATGCATCACTTAGGGCTTGTTGTCGCATTGGTCGAACTGTTTTTGATAATCCAGTCGATCTAATTGGAAATGAGAATCCTTCTCGAGGATGAAATATCTGATCGTGTTCTTCACCTGTCGCAGAACAATATCGATTCCCAATTCTATCTAATCCACAGATGTTGCATCTCATCCAAGAAACATGAGGCTCACCTGTTACAGAACAGAATCTTACTTTATCTCGGAATCCACACAATGTACACATAGGTTCATTTGAGGTACCTACACCTTGGTGTCGTACTTCATGTGCTTCTGTTGGTCGATCTGTTTCTTCGATGGAAGAAATATCAATCCTGCTGTTGATTTCTTCTTCAATAATGTCGTGTCTCATGTCGTATTCTTCGTTGATTAGTCCTGAGAGGGTTTTGTTGTTGTTGTTTTTATATAAAAATAAAACGAAAAAACACCAACAAGACGAATATCACACCTTCTATCTCTCTCCATTTGTCGAACAGGTTCCTGCTTCCAACTTCTTCAGAGATCGTCTGACTCCTTTTATCAGTTTCTGTTTTGAGTAGAAGAAGGATGCTTGCTGACATTGTGTGTTGAGTTCCCCCTCGTAATTCATCAACTAAAAATGTTGTTATATATTCATTAAGGTTTTCAATACGTTGCCTTGAAGACTGTTCTTCCACAAGAAGTTCATTCGAGTGTTTTGTTACTGTTTTACTCAACAAGTCGATTCGAAGCAGATCCTCGAGAGGTTTTCCCATTGAAGGGTTCTGCCTGACTATATCTTCAGCCCACCATATTCTAGCGAGATCCTCTCGATGATATTTTTGAATACTTTGCTGACGATATAATTTATCCATAGACAAGAAAGAGTCACTAACATGTAAGTCTTGAGCAACCAGGGAAATATCAGGACAGATTTCCCTTAACAAGTCTGAGTCTAAAGTAGTTGAATGTCGTTCAGTACTCAACCCCAACAGGGTTTGTAGTTGTGAAAAAGATGACATCTGATCTTGTTGAAGTTCATCTAATTGTCTACAATGAGAAACAGTAATACAAGAACGGAGATCACATTCTGAAAGTACCAAACTACGAATACCATCATCTTGTTGAGATGGCATTACAACTCCTGAAGAAAATTTAAATTCCGTGGCTAAGATATCAGCATTTAGGTGTTCATCCAGACTGCTAATGACCTGATGATTAAATGATAAATTATTTGATGTGATTGGTAACTTCGGTGTTTGAATTCCTTGATGTGGTGTAACCGAACGAGCATACCCACAGTCTTCAGACCATCTCAGGCAATCAGATACTAATCGAGGAGTGTCGTTACCTTTACTAAAAATATCATTTATTGAACTGTCGTCATCTAACACATCTCTCTGATAACGAACTCGTGAACTACAAGACGTCGCGGGTCTTACTTTTCTTCTGATGAATTTAGATCTCATTCCGACACTTGTTTGAGGTCTTTGAGGTGGTTGAAATCTATCAACAGAACTGTTTTGTGTAACAGATTCGATGGTTGAGATTTCTGATAAATGTCTCGGCGAGTGTCTTGAAGATAATCTTTTTATGATGTTAACGTTAGCTACTTCCATATCGATATCAACGTCGAGTATACTTCCTTCATGATTCATATTAGAGGTTGTTATGATTCAGCTGATTAAAAGTAATGTTAGAATAGGACACAAACATTTCCACATAGCCGCATACTATATTATCAAGGGGCTAAAAAGAAACAATCATCTCTCAGACAATCTTGACTGTCAGCGGCAGTCGTACTAAATGACTGCAAATAAATAAGCAATGCCACTGAAGGATACGTGAACGCAGTTGAGGGCCACTTGCCTATGGGGTAACCTGATGAGGGGGGTGAAAATATCATTTTAAACCTAATCAACGAAAATAAAATTACCAGAAGAAGAAAAAATAATAGGAACAATTACACTCGTTCTCTTAGTTAATAAAGAACACTTTATTCGATTGTGACTTTTGGAGTAGATTTAAATAAAGTAGTCTAACGAACCTAATAAACGGAATACTAGTTTATTAGATTATACTAGCTTGTGAAGGAGGTACAAGTTAGTTCTTTTTTTATTTCCTATGCACCTATAAACCTGTAGTTCGGTTGAAAGAGATTTGTTGCAGCGTAATTTACTTTTTTTTTTTTTTTTTTGTTCTTTACTAAGATTTTGTATCAGCTGCGCTCAAATAAAACAGTGTGAAGCAAAAAAAAGTTTTAAAAAAAAAAGAAAGTGAAGTTGGCCGATTCCTTTTTTTTTTTTTTCCTTTTTTTTTTTTTTTTTTTTTTTTGGTTCTCATTTTGTTTGCTCACATCATCTTCACGACATACCAAAATAAAGTAAAGAAAAGTTCTTTTTTTTTTTTCTCAAAAATACTGAAACAGACGGTTATCTATTTTTGTGTTACAACGCATTCAGTTTGTGCAAAGATGAGTAGTCAGAATTAAAAAAAGAGTATAAAATCCAACACCACTGGCTATTTGATTGCTTAAGAAGGTAACTACACAAGAAGGTCGACTGTGCATCTTTCTGCATTCGTAATGTGAGATGTTTATTTTATATATTATTTTACAACACGAACCCAATTACCATCAACGAATTCATATCTCACTGCGCCAGTTGGAGTCCATGCGACGTTCACAATTGAATTTGCAGCGGTTTCTGGCAAACTTCCAATTTTGTCTCCTTTTTCAAGTTCCTCCAAAATATCAGAAGGTAAGAATGGTCTCGCAGGTGGTTCACCCTTTACGGAAGAAGGTTGACATCCAAAATAGAAGTTAAGATGTGCAGACTTAACGATGTCGTTCTCAACAGTAATTGAAATTGGTGAATATGGAAAGTTATTTGGATAAAAAATCGAAGCCTTCGAAGTCAAGACTGTCAAACCTGATTCCGATACGGTCGTTCTTCTAGAAATTATTTCATCACCCAGTTTTGAAACTATGTGAAATCTCTCTAAAAGTAGAAATACTACCTCCTCAACTGTACAATAAAGTCTCAACTGACCATGTGACAGAACTAAGTCTCCAGGGCTGTCGGTTGGAAGGTTCGAAGCAGATCCCCACTTCGGAATTGAGTATAGACATTCAAGCCACACATATTTATAATATTTTTTACTCAAATCAGAAGTTTTAATTGAAGAACTGTCTTCTGAAAGAGAGCACTTTGTAGTTCCACCACCTGGGATCAGATTAAAGAACTTGTCTCCAATGTCACAGGAATACGAAGACGCTCCTTCCGAACTCTTCGTAGTTATTGCTGCAACCAGATAGTCGTCGGTAGCTGATGATGAATGAACTCTGATTTCAACATGGATTGCTTCGTTAATAATAAAAATAACTTTACTCACATCATCGGGATCAGTTACCAATGAAATCGAGACGTTTTTAACTCCAGCAGATTCTACAGCCTTCGAAAAAGTTGCTAAATTAGTAGAAAGATGTCTCAAATGGTGATGCATTTCAGGAGCTGAGCTCACAGCTAACCTCGAAGGTCTGTAATTCAGATTCTTTAAAGACATTAGCGACTGACTTGACATATGCAGAGCACGGATACGTTGCTGTGCCTCTAACGGTACAATAACTTTTTGTTCCGGAATAGTAATTTCTTCACATGACGACATCGCCTTCTTACGGATGACTTCTTTGAAAGTTTCAAGTAGTCTTTTTTGAGCAGGTTGACGACCTTCTTTCAGTTGAACGGTGCCGTTTGTTATTAAGGTAGGTATCTTGTAGCAGGCTTTGAAAGTAATAAGCTCCTCCTCTAAATTCGCTCTTGTTGCCTCCATGTGATCTTGTTCTCCTTCGTGTTTAGAAGCTTCTTCTTGATAGTCATTTTCTGCCTTCTCAATTGCTTGGTTTACAGCTACTGATGATGCTCTTAGTTTTCCTAATGCTGTGTTTAGTCGTTTCTTCATTTCGGTTGTCAATCCGAGCTCTCGTTCTTCAGTGGTTAAACCGGATATGACATTATTGTATTCAGTGAGAGCTTTGGTTAATAATGTAGCCTGACTGCTCATGTTATTTTATTTTTTTGTTTTGTTTTTTTTGTTGATGCTGGGGGAAAAAAAACATTGAAAATTGATACAAAATACTAATCAAAACCACAAAAAAAAAATTAAAAAATAAAAAGATACAAATGGCAATAGTACAATAATACAAACAGAACTTATCATGGCTGAAAGTTTCAAAATCCAGGAAGGGTTCCCAAAGCAGATTTAATCAAAGGATCTTGAGGGAGAGGACCCATCTTACTGGGAGATTCCCTCGGATTATTTATAGGAAGTGGTGCAAGTCCCGGACGCCTAACAACTGCCGGCGGCGTTCGCATAGAAACAAAGCTTTGATGCGACCCACTAGTTCGTTTATTTATCTTTTTTAAAGGAGAAATATGTTCGACAGGCAATGACTTCAGTAAAGGTTGTGGTGGTGGTGGTGTCGGTAGAAGTGCCAACACCAATTGGTTTTGACAGGCATTCGTTAAATCAGCGTCTACATTTTTTAAATTAGGCACAGAGAGCTCACCTTCAATACGATTAAGGTTAAAAACACTTAGGGACTGCAAGTTCGGGAGGTGAAGGAAACCAAAATATACCTCACCTGCGTTAATCTCTAATTCCAGAAGCCTTGACAGATTGATATGTTTTCCAAATGATATTCGAATTCCGGGAGCGGTAATTCGCAGGCGACGGAGGTTAGTCAATCGCCACACGCCATCAAATCGTAAATTCTGTTCTTTAGAAATAATTTCAACATTTTCCAAGTCCATTATTTGTTCCTCTGTTAGTACCTCACCCTTATTAATGATAATCGTATTCTGAGATATTTCAGGTTCAGGACCTGGACCCTCGAATAAGCTCACTGGTACATCTAACGGTTCATTAATACTGGTATTTCTCTCCTCCCCTGTTGACTGAGATGGTGCAGTTGAATTCACCTCTCTCTCTGGGACAGTCCATTCACTCTTGTTCTTTTTTCCTTTCAATCTGGATAACTTGTTTCCCATAGGTTTACATGTCTTATGATAATGTAAATAGTGTTGAAGTCACAGATAGTTTTTTTTTGTATATATAATCCATTTCTGACTACATAACAACATCCATTGTGCTGTGAAATTGAAGAGAATCAAACAAAAATAGTCGGCAACGATAACAACAACTACGTCTACAAAACGAATAAAGCAAAAAAAAATACATTTCTTCCGAACTAGGAAGAGACTGAGTCTAGAAGTAAAGTAAAATAAGTACAGGTCAGAGGAGTTTTTGTTGTTGTTTTTTTTTTTTTTTTTCACATTGGGAATGTAACAAACGCAATGAGATGTAAAAAAAAAAAAAAAAAAAAAAAAAAAAAAAAAAAAAAAAATACATAATATTTTTAAGTATTGATATGATCACAACAAACGTTAAAACTCTTCAGAAACAGCATTGGTTGACCTCCAGTCGTGTATACTCGTCCTTCCCATAATCGGAGTAGGTGAGTTAACAAAATCAATCGGGTGAAATGCCAAATCTATTAACGACATTCCAGCTGTGATTGCTGTAAGAGATTCAACAGTTCCAATCGGAGCCCCGGAAACTGTCCGAAGCCGACGTCCAATAAATAATAAACAACCAGCAGCGTCAGCAGGAGAGCCTGGATCGACACCCTCAAGCGATATAATCCCGGGGTGCTGTTTCCATAATGTACCCATACACTCGTATGGTGCTCTGTGAATAGTTACTCGTTCAGGTTCCATTGCACCTGCCATACCAGGATCTATAACATATTGAATTCCATCAGGTGGAACTAACGTAATGAACTTTCTCATAATATTTTGATTTTCAGCAAATATCACTTTGAGAATCTGTGCAAAAGCGTCTCTGATTACAGCTGTGCGACTGGTAGCGGGGGTTTCTTGACGATTTTGGGAAGTTATTTGTGATTTCAAAGTGTCTATCGTAACAAGATGACCAGTAACATTTATTTCATCATCTTTAATTATTTCTCTAAGTTTGGTAATTTCAATTGTTTGATTGGCTTCGTTCTCTGCCCGACGGAGAAGCTCTTCGTCTTTGCGTTCGAGTTCTTGTTGTAGTTCTGAAATGTGAATTGATATTTCCGATAGTTTTTGATCTCCACATGCTATTTCTCTCTTTAGGTGTTGTTCAGTTGATTCAGAAGTCGATAAAATTGCTTCCAATTCCCGAATGCGATTTTCAGCCTCTCTCACACGGAGTTGCATTTCCAACCAATGACCTTCACCCCCTCTTGGCTCTGCGAACATTTGAATTGCTTCCATACATTCTGCTATGTCTGTGTCTTTATCAATTGTTGTAACAACATGGCCAACTCTTTTAAATACCTTTTTCAAAAGATCTTTCAGAAAATTATTTTCTTTATGAAGGGAACAAACTTTACCCAGCAAGTCACCCTCGTGCTGCTGCCAAACTTCGAGTATGTTGGTACTACGATCAGAAAGGGGAGTGGGTGAACTCATCTTTCATGTGATGTGAGCCCCTGTGGTTGGGTAAAATAGGAATAACAACGATGTAAGGTTGAAGATGCATACGGCAACCTCACGTTAGTCTCACTCTAATTATCGGAATAAATTACATAAAACTGTTTCTTACCTGAAAAAGATAATTTAAGAAAGACTTAACCAATCGAACAAATATTCTCCTTTCCATCGCTGATAGTGCGGAAGAAAGCGAAACGAAGCCACCGTCAAGAGATAGGGAATGATATGACGAAAAAAAAGTTTTTTCTTAAGAAAGGAATCTCACCGTGAATCACGGTAAAAGTAAACTAGTAACCCGCTTCTTTGAAGAGAAGCAAGAGAGGAATATAAAATATGTTGTGAGGAAAAGAGAGGGAGGAATAACTAAGGACCACATTAGTCTACCTCCTCAACTTGAGGTCCGGCTCCTGCCCCAGCACCGGCACCAGCCCCAGCACCTGGCATACCTCCCGGCATACCACCTGGCATACCACCAGGCATACCTCCCTCTCCTCCAGCCTGCTGGTACATTTTCGTAACGATTGGTTGGCAAATAGACTCGAGCTCCTTCATTCTGGAGTCATACTCCTCCTTTGACGCCTGTTGGATTTTTTGTGTTATTGTTTTATCTTACCGCAAGTAATAATTATTTTGAGACGTTTATCTCGTGATGAAAAAATTGAATTCAGGACCCAGCAGAAAGTCTGCTGAAATCAACCGTGGGAAGCATGGCAAGCAAAAAAAAACAAACCTCCTGGGAAGCGTCTAACCACTGAATGGCTTCCTCACAAGCGTCGGAAATCTTCTTCTTATCATCAGCAGAGAGGGCGGCCGCAGTCTTCTCATCATTGATGGTGTTCTTCATCGAGTAAGCGTAGTTCTCGAGACCGTTCTTCGACTCAATACGCTCCTTGGCGATCTTGTCCTGCTCGGCGAACTTCTCAGCGTCCTTGCACATGGCGTCGATCTCAGCCTGTGACAATCTACCCTTGTCGTTGGTGATGGTGACCTGGGACTTCTTACCAGTGGTCTTGTCCTCAGCGGAAACGTTCATGATACCGTTGGCATCAACATCGAAGGTTACTTCAATCTGTGGAACTCCACGTGCAGCTGGTGGGATTCCGGAAAGGTCGAATGTTCCCAACTGATGGCAGTCCTTGGTCATGGCTCTCTCTCCCTCGAACACCTGAATGTGAACTCCCGGCTGGTTGTCAGAGTAGGTCGAGAACACCTGACTCTTCTTGGTTGGAATGGTGGTGTTTCTCTTGATCAAAGGGGTCATCACTCCTCCAGCGGTCTCGATACCACAGGTAAGTGGGGTCACGTCGAGAAGAAGGATCTGCTCAGTCTGCTTGCTCTGTCCTCCGGTAAGAACGAACGCCTGAACGGCGGCACCAAAGGCAACAGCCTCGTCAGGGTTGATCGACTTGTTAAGGTCTTTTCCTCCGAAGAAGTCGCTCACCATCGACTGGATCTTTGGAATTCTGGTGGATCCTCCAACAAGGACGACTTCGTGGATCGATCTCTTGTCCATCTTGGCGTCTCCGAGAACCTGCTCAACAGGTCTCAAACATGAACGGAAGAGGTCGGCACACAATTCCTCAAATCTGGCACGGGTGATCGAGGTGTAGAAGTCGATTCCTTCGTACAACGAGTCGATCTCGATCGAGGTCTGGGCGGCGGAGGACAAAGCTCTCTTGGCTCTCTCACATGCGGTTCTCAATCTACGGAGAGCACGCTGGTTCTGGGTAAGGTCCTTCTTGTTCTTTCTCTTGAACTCCTCAACGAAGTGGTTAACCATTCTGTTGTCAAAGTCCTCTCCTCCCAAATGAGTGTCTCCGGCGGTCGCCTTCACTTCGAAGATTCCTCCGTCGATGGTCAACAAGGTGACGTCAAAAGTACCACCTCCCAAATCGAAGATGAGGATGTTCTTCTCAGCCTCCTCAGTCTTGTCCAGACCGTACGCGATGGCAGCAGCGGTTGGCTCGTTGATGATTCTCAGAACTTCCATTCCTGAGATGGTACCGGCGTCCTTGGTAGCCTGTCTCTGGGAGTCGTTGAAGTAAGCAGGAACAGTTACGACAGACTTCTTGATGTCCTTTCCAAGGAATGACTCAGCGATCTCCTTCATCTTCACAAGGATCATGGCTGACACTTCCTCAGGCATGAACTGCTTGGTCTCTCCGAGGTACTGAACCTCAAGAAGTGGCTTCTGGTCAGCCTTTGAAGTGACCTTGAACGGCCAATGCTTCATGTCTGACTGAACTGATGAGTCAGTCACCTTACGACCGATCAATCTCTTCGCGTCGAAGACGGTGTTGGTTGGGTTCATGGCAACCTGGTTCTTGGCGGCGTCTCCGATCAAACGCTCGCTGTCGTTGAATGCGACATAGGAAGGGGTGGTACGGTTTCCCTGATCGTTAGCAATGATCTCAACACGCTCGTTCTGCCACACTCCAACACAGGAGTAGGTGGTTCCCAAGTCGATACCGATTGCTCCGTCGTAGGCCATGGTTTAAAGTGATGAAAGGTATAGCTGGGTAAAATAATAATTTCAGTTTCACTGTCATTCAGAAAAGTACGTATCTACAATATCCTCTAAAAAAATAATAATTTCAATTTCATTAAATTATAGCAAGCAGGTCATTACTAATACTGAAGTAGACTACCTGAAATAGCTAAATACGGTCCGTCGAAGCCACTATCCACCACAGCCGAGACTAAGATCATCCAATTGGTTTACTCCTTAGAGTTTCCTGTAAAATGAAAAGCATGAATTAAATTGAGAGCACAGTTACGTAAAATATAATTCATTAAGTTCTCCCAAGCTAGCCATTCTCATAGTAAAATGTTCAGTTCGACAGGTGTGCATACAAAAACAATGAAATCTATTTTAACTTACATACAGCTCAATAATGAGCAGAAGACAACACCTCCCATTTGTGAGTTAGCGCTGGGCGAAGCTAAAAGCTTGGCCCAATATCCACCTGCACAACATCGGCTTGTAATTACCTCCCACATATCCACAACTCCCCACATACTCATTGTGTAGTATGTCATCCTGGGCAACATGGGGAGTGCATTGCAGCCTCCAAGGTGATTACCAACACCTCCCTCTTGTGAGTTAGCGCTGGGGAGTCGGCGAGCAAAGTCTCGCAATCTATTTAATTCATCATTCTTCTTTTATTTTTTTTTAAGGTAGGAACAAGATTGGGGAATGGGCGCAGGGCCACTTGGGGCATAAACCAAGATAAGTCGCTATGAGCGGCTGACGTTCCTGATTTCCCAACTTCACTGGGCGTCAGTTGCGACGAAGTATGTTCCCAATCGGGATTAAATAGTTTGCTTTCTTTCTTTTCTTTGTTGCCGATGCGCAGCATGTAGACAAAGTATTATTATTATTATTATTATTATTATTATTATTATTATTATTATTATTATTATTATTATTATTATTATTATTATTATTATTATTATTATTATTATTATTATTATTATTATTATTATTATTATTATTATTATTATTATTATTATTATTATTATTATTATTATTATTATTATTATTATTATTATTATTATTATTATTATTATTATTATTATTATTATTATTATTATTATTATTATTATTATTATTATTATTATTATTATTATTATTATTATTATTATTATTATTATTATTATTATTATTATTATTATTATTATTATTATTATTATTATTATTATTATTATTATTATTATTATTATTATTATTATTATTATTATTATTATTATTATTATTATTATTATTATTATTATTATTATTATTATTATTATTATTATTATTATTATTATTATTATTATTATTATTATTATTATTATAATAAAATCAAAACACACACAGTTACAGGATACTCGCAGCTGGACTATGTCATTCTCTTCGTTGTCACTCTCTTGAATGCAACTAAATGGGCATCGCTTGTGCCCAGTGACCCATCACCCTTCCTGACCATCGCTTGCGGTGAGGTTCCGGACTTTGGACCGGCGCATCGCGTGTGCGGTGGGTTTAATCACTGAGGGGCTCATTCTCGTTCAGACTGTTCTGTTCTGTTCTGTTCTGTTCTGTGGTGTCTTTCCATTTTGGATTTTTCTCGAGGATTTGCTACATTTCAGTTCCTCTTTGAATACTTTTAATAAAGTATATAAAGTAGTCCAGGCCTTGTGACCCTGGATGGGGTGTTAATGAAAGTAACAAGTCATCACGGAAATTACAACAGCAACACCCGAAGTCACGATAGAAAAGATCAGAAGCTGTCTACTGAGCTCTCTGATGCTGCCGAAGCTGAATCCATAGTTGAGCCTCTCGAAGAGGTTAGAGATGTTGATGCCCCAGAGTTTGAGCATACCTTATAGTAGCCCTCTTCCCCAATTAGCTCGCGCTGGTCTGCCAACTGGGGGCTGCCAACGAATGCAGTGACGAGTGCATCGACTACATCAGACATGTTCTGTTCGATAAATTGTAATTCATCTTCTGTAGGTTGCAGTGGGTGTCGGAAATTCACCTTGTATCGCAGGTACGCAGAAATGGCTGTGTGGCCTGTACTCCTTAATATTCCCTTAATCATACCACAGGTACCCTCAGAGAGACCACAATTCATGTGTGTGGGAATTACGACGTCCGCGAGATGCCCAGGAAACCGAAGATACAGATCGATTTCCCGCACACATAAACAGCAGACCACCGATAGCATGAGCGTTATCCCTTCCTTGACCTCCAGGTCCTTCGCCTGAATCCCCTTCTTGCGAATTGTTGTAAGGAAGCTGCGGTACTGTAGAAAATTCTCCTCTATACTCATGAGGGACTCACGTTTGCAAGGCAGGGAACACTTTTCGACAGTACTGTGTGTTTTCATCATAGTATAAATGAAACAACCATCAGGGGTGGACTCCTCAGACAATGTGAATGCTGGTTCTGTAAGCCAGATATCGCGAACAACCCGACCATGATCATTCAGCAAATTTCCCATCTACTTTTTATTTTCTATTAGTTCTGGTCAGAAACCCCTGGGCAGCAAGAAGGAAAGCAGTTAAGTACTTCTGGGTGTTTGGCATCACCCCCCATAGTGAGCAAGTACAACAGGTAGCATTGGTAGTCTGTTGATCCTGAGTGATCCCAGCTACAGTTTTGTTTTTCTTTCTTTTTTTTAGAAGAAGATCAGGACATCCAAGCACTGCCGGATCCCACAACCCGACCACCCTTCCCCACGCTCACCCCATCCACCCTCCCCCACCCCAACAAAAGAAGAAAACGGCGGCAGCCACGTGATACACTCGTGTACGTGTAGCGAAGCGTTTCGGCGACTTCGAAGACGACGACGACGACGACGACGACGACGTAGAAGAGACGGTGTATGTGACTGACCTTCTTCTTCCTTATTTATCTATTTACTTTTGTTAATTACTTCCTCTTAATTTCATTCCTCTCTTAGATTGTTGTTTATTTGCTTATTTATTTGTTTGTTTATTTGTCTGTTTATCTGTCTGTATATTCTGCTACTATCTGTTATTTTGTTACATTTATCTGTCTATATTAGAGTACATTTTTGTTATTGTTAAATTAAAACATCTTCTTCACAGTTTTTTCCCTCCCTCGCCCCATCCCCGTCAGCGAGTAGGAAAGCGCAGCTAGGAATTTTTCCACGCAAGCGGATCCCACAACCCGACCACCCTTCCCCACGCTCACCCCATCCACCCTCCCCCACCCCAACAAAAGAAGAAAACGGCGGCAGCCACGTGACACACTCGTGTACGTGTAGCGAAGCGCTTAGCGCTTTAAAGTCTTTTAAGTCTTTTAAGTCTTTTAAGTCTTTTAAGTCTTTTAAGTCTTTTAAGTCTTTTAAGTCTTTTAAGTCTTTTAAGTCTTTTAAGTCTTTTAAGTCTTTTAAGTCTTTTAAGTCTTTTAAGTCTTTTAAGTCTTTTAAGTCTTTTAAGTCTTTTAAGTCTTTTAAGTCGCAGAAGTCTTTTAAGTCGCAGAAGTCTTTTAAGTCGCAGAAGTCGCAGAAGTCGCAGAAGTCGCAGAAGTCGCAGAAGTCGCAGAAGTCGCAGAAGTCGCAGAAGTCGCAGAAGTCGCAGAAGTCGCAGAAGTCGCAGAAGTCGCAGAAGTCGCAGAAGTCGCAGAAGTCGCAGAAGTCGCAGAAGTCGCAGAAGTCGCAGAAGTCGCAGAAGTCGCAGAAGTCGCAGAAGTCGCAGAAGTCGCAGAAGTCGCAGAAGTCGCAGAAGTCGCAGAAGTCGCAGAAGTCGCAGAAGTCGCAGAAGTCGCAGAAGTCGCAGAAGTCGCAGAAGTCGCAGAAGTCGCAGAAGTCGCAGAAGTCGCAGAAGTCGCAGAAGTCGCAGACTTCTGCGACTTGATGACAAAAACCACTGCGCCAAAGTATATTGTGGAAAAAAAAAAATTTATTTATTATATATGAGAGGATGCCAAAAGTAGGGTACAATTTTGGGCCACGGGTATCTGACAGTCCCTAAGTGTGAATCCGACCACTTTTCACAAGATATTTTATACTCAAAAAATGCAATTCCGTGTCTGGGAAGTGATTTTACTCACCGCTAGTTTCAAAATTCCATATTTCCTTCACTAAAGACCCCTCTTTGTAGGCTAACAGGCCTTTGTCCTGTATGAACCATTTTTGCTGCCTTTTTAAATCATGTCGTTTATTTATCTGAAACCAGTTAAATTCCTACAACATCCAGAAACATGCAAGAAAAAGTTGTTATCTCGCGGTTCAAAGAGCTAATGACAGAAATGGGTGAGCAGCTCCAATAGGGGGAGCGAAACGAATTTCGATAAAGTGGGAAGTAACGGACTGGGAGCTTTTGGCTCCTGCCCTATTCCCGATGTAAACTTTCTTTTTATTTTTTTTTTTTTAACAGGCCCAAAGGGCGACAATGATGGTTGCTGACCAAGGAATAATATTCAAATGAATTTTCGTTTCAAAGAAACGAACAGAATTAAGAGAGAGGCAGAGAAAAAAAAAAAAAAAAAAAGAAAGAAAAGAAAAAAAAAATATGAAGAGGAAATAATCAAACATGAAAAAAAAAAAAAAAAAAATATATATCAGTCATTCCTTTTTTTTGCGAACAAAAAACACCATTTTCTCACCGCCTGAGCAAGGTTACACGATATGTTACTTTTGCTCGATTTTTTATTTTTTGGAATCGGGGAGGGTGCGATCTGTAAAATTAGGCATAGGTATACTTTTAAACATGGTAAGTGCTGCTAAAAAGAGATAAACGTCTCTTTGCAAGATTTCCTTGGTACTACTCAATGATAAATATTAATCCCAGACCTGGAATGGAAAGATCGAGAAAATCTGAGTAAAAAACACCCCTAATTTTTTTTTTTTACTAATTTTTTTTCCTTCTCCCGAACTCAAGAGATATGCACCTTTTTGCTAACTAATCAACCCTAGTAGCAATTATGTAAGGAAAATGTTGCATCTATATAAAGAAAGTGTTTTCATTAAGTATCAAAGTAGGTCCAAAAAGACAGGTAGTAACAATCTGCCTCACCGGCACATGCTGAGTACTCTTTAATATATTTTTGCTCGATTATTTTTTCTCTGAATCCCGCTGGGTCAGCAGTGTAAAATTAGACCCTTCGATTAATTTTTAGTTTTGGTACTTGTCCACGGCTGAGCTGATTTAGTAAACCACAAAATCTCTTTTCTCAATTCGGGAGACAAGTATGTGATGCCAACCTCCCGATTTCGGACGGAAATGAACCCAACGATGCAGCGCATTAAAATGCCGCTTCGATCGAAATTTTTACAATTTTTTTTTGAAATTTTTTTTCAGTGTCCAGAATTTGTTCGCAAAAAAAAGGAATGACTGATATATATAAATAAAAAACGTTGTATGAAAAAGGAAAAAAAAGAAAAAAAAAAAGACCAGAAAAGGAAAGAGAAAATGAAAAGGTATAATATTATTGTGGGGATATGGGGATAGCAGGAAGATGCTCTTTTTTTTTTTTTTTTTTTTTTTTTTTATTATTTAAAAAAGGAAACAATCAGTTTAGCGTCTCGATCAGGACGGACATAGTCGATCGATAAAAAAAAACAATGATAACATTGTTTATTCCTTTTTTTTTTTTTTTATTCTTTTTATTTATTTTTAAAGAAAAAACAATCAGTTTAGCGTCCTGACCAGGACGGAAATTAGAAAGTGATCGACATAGTCGATCGATAAAAAAACAATGATAACATTGTTTATTCTTTTTTTTTTTTTTTTTTAAATTCTTATTATTTATTTTTTAAAGAAAAAAAAACGGAAAAAAAAATTTTTTTTTTTAAACCTTTTTATTATTTTCTAAAGAAAAAACAATCAGTTTAGCGTCTTGACCAGGACGGAAAATAGAAAGTGATCGACATAGTCGATCGATAAAAAAACAATGATAACATTGTTTATTCCTTTTTTTTTTTTTTTTTTTTTTTTTTAATATTCTTTTTTATTTATCTAAAAAAAAAAACAATCAGTTTAGCGTCTTGACCAGGACGGAAAATAGGAGTTAAGTTACCAGGTGAGATTTGGACTGTTAGCTTTTGGCTAAGGCCCTCCCTGAAGAGCAAGAACAAAAAAACTACTCACACCTGAAGAAAACATACACAAAGAACACACTGTAAGCTGTGTGTGTATTTTGTGTTTGTCACAACAGGAGAGAAAAGAAAGAATGTCAAGGTTGGTCACCTTGCCTATCAACGCACAACATTGGTGGTTTCTACTAGACCCTGAGTGATCCCACTGGATCTCTCATTACCTATGTGAAGTTATAAAATCAAAGGTAAACTAGAATTCGATAGAGTGGGAAGTAACGGACTGGGAGCTTTTGGCTCCTGCCCTATTCCCGATGTAAACTTTCTTTTTATTTTTTTTTTATTTTTTAACAGGCCCAAAGGGCGACAATGACTGTTGCTGACCAAGGAATAATATTCAAATGAATTTTCATTTCAAAGAAACGAACAGAATTAACTATTTTCCGTTTCTTTTCTTTAAAGAATAAATAAAAAGAATTTAAAATAAAAAAAAAGAATAAACAATGTTATCATTGTTTTTTTATCGATCGACTATGTCGATTACTTTCTATTTTCCGTCTTGGTCAAGATGAGGCGATCGGCAGGGTGGAGGTGTTCACGATTTTTCACTTTGCTACACGAAAATTCACGATTTTTCACGATTTTTCATGATTTTTCACTTAATTTTTTGCTGCTTTCTGGTAGTGAAATCCCGTGAAAATGTGTGAAAATGTGTGAATTCTAGTGAAAAAAGTGAGTGATATCCAGATGGTACCGTTGGTGCTGTGCAATGTCAAACCTGTTCAGTTTGCCATACATGTCACTTTGACAACTAAATGGGCATCGCTTGTGCCCAGTGACCCATCACCCTTCCTGACCATCGCTTGTGGTGAGGTTCCGGACTTTGGACCGGTGCATCGCGTGTGCGGTGGGTTTAATCACTGAGGGGGCTCATTCTCGTTCAGACTGTTCTGTTCTGTAACAACCCGACCATGAATTTCGATAAAGTGGGAAGTAACGGACTGGGAGCTTTTGGCTCCTGCCCTATTCCCGATGTAAACTTTCTTTTTATTTTTTATTTTTTTTTTAACAGGCCCAAAGGGCGACAATGATGGTTGCTGACCAAGGAATAATATTCAAATGAATTTTCGTTTCAAAGAAACGAACAGAATTAAGAGAGAGGCAGAGAAAAAAAAAAAAAAATGAAGAGGAAATAATCAAACATGAAAAAAAAAAAAAAAAAAAAAAAAAATATATAAATAAAAAACGTTGTATGAAAAAGGAAAAAAAAGAAAAAAAAGACCAGAAAAGGAACGAGAAAATGAAAAGGTATAATATTATTGTGTGGATATGAGGGATAGCTGGGAGATGCTCTTTTTTTTTTTTTTTTTTTTTCTTATTTATTATTTAAAAAAAGGAAACAATCAGTTTAGCGTCTCGATCAGGACGGAAAATAGAAAGTAATCGACATAGTTGATCGATAGAAAAAAAACAATGATAACATTGTTTATTCTTTTTTTTTTTTTTTTTTTTTTAAATCCTTTTAATTATTTTAAAGAAAAAACAATCAGTTTTGCGTCTTGACCAGGACGGAAAATAGTAAGTAATCGACATAGTCGATTGATAAAAAAAAACAATGATAACATTGTTTATTCCTTTTTTTTTTTTTTTATTCTTTTTATTTATTTTTAAAGAAAAAACAATCAGTTTAGCGTCCTGACCAGGACGGAAAATAGAAAGTAATCGACATAGTCGATCGATAAAAAAAACAATGATAACATTGTTTATTCTTTTTTTTTTTTTTTTAATTCTTTTTATTTATTTTTAAAAAGAAAAAAAATGGAAAATAGAAATTAGTCAACAAAGTCGAACGATAAAAAAAAACAATGATAACATTGTTTATTCTTTTTTTTTTTTTATTTTTTTTATATTCTTTTTTATTAATTTTGAAAAAAAAACAATCAGTTTAGCATCTTGACCAGGACGGAAAATAGAAAGTAGTCGACATAGTCGATCGATAAAAAAAACAATGATAACATTGTTTATTCTTTTTTTTTTTATTTTAAATTCATTTTATTTATTTTTTAAAGAAAAAAAAACGGAAAATAGAAATTAGTCGACAAAGTCGAACGATAAAAAAAAACAATGATAACATTGTTTATTCTTTTTTTTGTATTTTTTTATATTCTTTTTTATTAATTTTGAAAAAAAAAACAATCAGTTTAGCGTCTTGACCAGGACGGAAAATAGAAAGTGATCGACATAGTCGATCGATAAAAAAACAATGATAACATTGTTTATTCCTTTTTTTTTTTTTTTTATTCTTTTTATTAATTTTTAAAGAAAAAACAATCAGTTTAGCGTCCTGACCAGGACGGAAAATAGAAAGTAATCGACATAGTCGATCGATAAAAAAAAACAATGATAACATTGTTTATTCTTTTTTTTTTTTTTTTTTAATTCTTTTTATTTATTTTTAAAAAGAAAAAAAATGGAAAATAGAAATTAGTCAACAAAGTCGAACGATAAAAAAAAAACAATGATAACATTGTTTATTCTTTTTTTTTTATTTTTTTTATATTCTTTTTTATTAATTTTGAAAAAAAAACAATCAGTTTAGCGTCTTGACCAGGACGGAAAATAGAAAGTAATCGACATAGTCGATCGATAAAAAAACAATGATAACATTGTTTATTCTTTTTTTTTTTATTTTAAATTCTTTTTATTTATTTTTTAAAGAAAAAAAAAACGGAAAATAGAAATTAGTCGACAAAGTCGAACGATAAAAAAAAACAATGATAACATTGTTTATTCTTTTTTTTGTATTTTTTTATATTCTTTTTTATTAATTTTGAAAAAAAAAACAATCAGTTTAGCGTCTTGACCAGGACGGAAAATAGAAAGTGATCGACATAGTCGATCGATAAAAAAACAATGATAACATTGTTTATTCTTTTTTTTTTTTTTTTTTTAATTCTTTTTATTTATTTTTAAAGAAAAAACAATCAGTTTAGCGTCCTGACCAGGACGGAAAATAGAAAGTAATCGACATAGTCGATCGATAAAGAAAACAATGATAACATTGTTTATTCTTTTTTTTTTTTTTTTTTTAATTCTTTTTATTTTTTTTTTAAAAAGAAAAAAAAATGGAAAATAGAAATTAGTCAACAAAGTCGAACGATAAAAAAAAAAACAATGATAACATTGTTTATTCTTTTTTTTTTTTTTTTTTTTTTATATTCTTTTTTATTAATTTTGAAAAAAAAACAATCAGTTTAGCGTCTTGACCAGGACGGAAAATAGAAAGTAATCGACATAGTCGATCGATAAAAAAACAATGATAACATTGTTTATTCTTTTTTTTATTTTAAATTCTTTTTATTTATTTTTTAAAGAAAAAAAAAAACGGAAATTAGAAATTAGTCAACAAAGTCGAACGATAAAAAAAAACAATGATAACATTGTTTATTCTTTTTTTTTAATTTTTTTTTTTTAATATTTTTTTTATTTTGAAAAAAAAAAAAACAATCAGTTTAGCGTCTTGACCAGGACGTCAAGATCATTCAGCAAATATGAGATGTCAATTGTGGCTGCCTCTGACATGTCACGTGCAACCTCTGCCCAAAACTGGAGAAGTTGCCGCGGAGTGCGATGCTCCCGGGAGAATGAGATGAGACGTCTGAGCACACCATTGAGTTGAGTTTACCAGGTGAGATTTGGACTGTTAGCTTTTGGCTAAGGCCCTCCCTGAAGAGCAAGAACAAAAAAACTACTCACACCTGAAGAAAACATACACAAAGAACACACTGTAAGCTGTGCGTGTATTTTGTGTTTGTCACAACAGGAGAGAAAAGAAAGAATGTCAAGGTTGATCACCTTGCCTATCAACGCACAACATTGGTGGTCTCTACTAGACCCTGAGTGATCCCACTGGATCTCTCATCGTTCATAGTACCTATGTGAAGTTATAAAATCAAAGGTAAACTATGAACTACAAATGACTTAGCCTGTTATTATAATGCCACAGGCAGGCCCTGCATTCAGCAACTATCCAGCAGTGCTTGGATGTCCTGATCTTCTTCTAAAAAAAAGAAAGAAAAACAAAACTGTAGCTGGGATCACTCAGGATCAACAGACTACCAATGCTACCTGTTGTACTTGCTCACTATGGGGGGTGATGCCAAACACCCAGAAGTACTAAACTGCTTTCCTTCTTGCTGCCCAGGAGTTTCTGACCAGAACTAATAGAAAATAAAAAGTAGATGGGAAACAATAAAAAGTAAAATGGATATAACTGAAGTTAAACAAGACAAATGAAGTAACAGACCAGAACAGAAAGAGAATTGTAATAGAAGATTACAAATAAAAAAATGCAAGTATCAACACATTATCAAGATACACCAGCAGCTAACAAACAACATAAAATTGAAGATCAGTTGCCAGAGTATTTCAACCATGGTAGAATACTCGCCCCTCTGGCAGGGATTATCCCAGACTTGTCCTTTAATTTAGTTGGACACCATGGCTTACAACCCTTCCAGAGGGAAGCACCTGAATTTCGATAAAGTGGGAAGTAACGGACTGGGAGCTTTTGGCTCCTGCCCTATTCCCGATGTAAACTTTCTTTTTATTTTTTATTTTTTTTTAACAGGCCCAAAGGGCGACAATGATGGTTGCTGACCAAGGAATAATATTCAAATGAATTTTCGTTTCAAAGAAACGAACAGAATTAAGAGAGAGGCAGAGAAAAAAAAAAAAAAAAAATGAAGAGGAAATAATCAAACATGAAAAAAAAAAATAAAAAAAATATATAAATAAAAAACGTTGTATGAAAAAGGAAAAAAAAGAAAAAAAAAAAGACCAGAAAAGGAAAGAGAAAATGAAAAGGTATAATATTATTGTGGGGATATGAGGGATAGCAGGGAGATGCTCTTTTTTTTTTTTTTTTTTTTTCTTATTTATTATTTAAAAAAAGGAAACAATCAGTTTAGCGTCTCGATCAGGACGGAAAATAGAAAGCAATCGACATAGTTGATCGATAGAAAAAAAACAATGATAACATTGTTTATTCTTTTTTTTTTTTTTTTTTTTTTTTTATTTATTTTTTAAAGAAAAAACAATCAGTTTAGCGTCTTGACCAGGACGGAAAATAGTAAGTAATCGACATAGTCGATCGATAAAAAAAAAACAATGATAACATTGTTTATTCCTTTTTTTTTTTTTTATATTCTTTTTATTTATTTTTAAAGAAAAAACAATCAGTTTAGCGTCCTGACCAGGACGGAAAATAGAAAGTAATCGACATAGTCGATCGATAAAAAAAACAATGATAACATTGTTTATTCTTTTTTTTTTTTTTTTAATTCTTTTTATTTATTTTTAAAAAGAAAAAAAATGGAAAATAGAAATTAGTCAACAAAGTCGAACGATAAAAAAAAACAATGATAACATTGTTTATTCTTTTTTTTTTTATTTTTTTTATATTCTTTTTTATTAATTTTGAAAAAAAAACAATCAGTTTAGCGTCTTGACCAGGACGGAAAATAGAAAGTGATCGACATAGTCGATCGATAAAAAAACAATGATAACATTGTTTATTCTTTTTTTTTTATTTTAAATTCTTTTTATTTATTTTTTAAAGAAAAAAAAACGGAAAATAGAAATTAGTCGACAAAATCGAACGATAAAAAAAAACAATGATAACATTGTTTATTCTTTTTTTTGTATTTTTTTATATTCTTTTTTATTAATTTTGAAAAAAAAACAATCAGTTTAGCGTCTTGACCAGGACGGAAAATAGAAAGTGATCGACATAGTCGATCGATAAAAAAACAATGATAACATTGTTTATTCTTTTTTTTGTATTTTTTTATATTCTTTTTTATTAATTTTGAAAAAAAAAAAAAACAATCAGTTTAGCGTCTTGACCAGGACGGAAAATAGAAAGTGATCGACATAGTCGATCGATAAAAAAAAACAATGATAACATTGTTTATTCTTTTTTTTTATTTTAAATTCTTTTTATTTATTCTTTAAAGAAAAGAAACGGAAAATAGAAATTAGTCGACAAAGTCGAACGATAAAAAAAAACAATGATAACATTGTTTTTCCTTTTTTTTTTTTTTTTTTATATTCTTTTTTATTAATTTTGAAAAAAAAACAATCAGTTTAGCGTCTTGACCAGGACGGAAAATAGAAAGTGATCGACATAGTCGATCGATAAAAAAAAACAATGATAACATTGTTTATTCTTTTTTTTTATTTTAAATTCTTTTTATTTATTCTTTAAAGAAAAGAAACGGAAAATAGAAATTAGTCGACAAAGTCGAACGATAAAAAAAAAACAATGATAACATTGTTTATTCTTTTTTTTTTTTTTTTTTTATATTCTTTTTTATTAATTTTGAAAAAAAAAAAATAATCAGTTTAGCGTCTTGACCAGGACGGAAAATAGAAAGTGATCGACATAGTCGATCGATAAAAAAACAATGATAACATTGTTTATTCTTTTTTTTTATTTTAAATTCTTTTTATTTATTTTTTAAAGAAAAAAAACGGAAAATAGAAATTAGTCAACAAAGTCGAACGATAAAAAAAACAATGATAACATTGTTTATTCTTTTTTTTTTTTTTTTTTTTTTTATATTCTTTTTTATTAATTTTGAAAAAAAAACAATCAGTTTAGCGTCTTGACCAGGACGGAAAATAGAAAGTGATCGACATAGTCGATCGATAAAAAAACAATGATAACATTGTTTATTCTTTTTTATTTATTTTAAATTCTTTTTATTTATTTTTTAAAGAAAAAAAACGGAAAATAAAAATTAGTCAACAAAGTCGAACGATAAAAAAAAACAATGATAACATTGTTTATTCTTTTTTTTTTTTTTTTTTTTATATTCTTTTTTATTAATTTTGAAAAAAAAAACAATCAGTTTAGCGTCTTGACCAGGACGGAAAATAGAAAGTAATCGACATAGTCGATCGATAAAAAAACAATGATAACATTGTTTATTCTTTTTTTTTATTTTAAATTCTTTTTATTTATTATTTAAAGAAAAGAAACGGAAAATAGAAATTAGTCGACAAAGTCGAACGATAAAAAAAAACAATGATAACATTGTTTATTCTTTTTTTTTTTTTTTTATATTCTTTTTATTAATTTTTTAAAAAAAAAAAAAAAAACAATCAGTTTAGCGTCTTGACCAGGACGGAAAACCGGAAGTAATCGACATAGTCGATCGATAAAAAAAACAATGATAACATTGTTTCATCTTTTATATTTTTTAATTTTTTTTTATATTTGAAGAAAAGAAAGAAGAAAAAAAAAAAAAAAAAAAAAAAAAACAAGCGGAATTGATCATAATGGGTGGCAGGGGTTGATATAACTTCATTTGAAAATTCTTCTTTTTTAATTTCTTTTTTTTTGAAATTTTTTTTTTATTTAACAGGAGTTAAGATCACTTACATGAGTTAACACAACACAGATACGAGAGTAGCAAAATGAGGTAACACTACCAATTCAACAAAAAATAATCAGGATCGGACACAAGGAGGAGAGTTCATTCTACCTCTCACTGTCCTTGCTGGTATCTTAAGTGTCTTGGTATCTCTTGTGTGTCGGTATCTCGGAAGTGCCGGTATCTCGTATGTGCGTTGGTATCTCTTGCGTGTTGGTATCTCTTGCACATAATAAAAAAAAAAATATTGAGTTAACATGATCAGTTTTATTTATCATCAGAGACAGACCGGAACTATTTGAAAATAAAATGTAGATGGGAAACAGTGAAAATTAAAATGAATGATAAAATTAAATGAGATTTATGACATAACAGACCAGATAGAGAGTAATAAAGGGAAAAGGAAAACGGAAAGGGTTCATTCACTTAGTTAAAGTTAAGACCGATTAGTCAGTTTAAGGTCTTGACTAGGACCAACAAAAAAAAAAAAAATATAAATAAATAAATAAATAACGATCAAGCTGAGCTGATCTTGTTTTTATTAAAATAAGGGGAGCGGGAGGGATGGAAGGAATAAAGGAAAAAAAAAGAAAAGGTCGATCAATTGGATCTGGTCGTCGAGAAGAAGAAGACAATTATTTTAATGGTCGATCGGCATAGCCGATCGTTGAGAAAAATAACCAGATATAAATACAATCAGTTTAAATAAAAAAAAAAAAAAAAATAAATAAATAAAAAAAGTTTAACGATCAAGCTGAGCTGATCTTGTTTTTATTAAAATAAGGGGAGCGGGAGGGATGGAAGGAATAAAGGAAAAAAAAAGAAAAGGTCGATCAATTGGATCTGATCGTCGAGAAGAAGAAAACAATTATTTTTAAAAAAAAATGATCGGTATAGCCGATCGTTGAGAAAAGAACAGATATAAATACAATCGGTTTTGGTGATCGACGAGTGGAGCGATCACTTGACAAGAAGGAAAAAAGAAAGGACCGATTAATTGGGGCTTTGGTTGTATTCCCAAGGCATGTTTTTTTTTTTTTTTTTTTTTTTATTCATTTACATTTTTTTTTTTTTTTTTTTTTTTTAAATTTTTTTTTTTTTTTTTTTTTTTTTTTTTTTTTTTTTTTGGGGGTAACCCATAGTAGTGATGATTGCACCAGGTGGCGAAGGGGAGGAGAATTGGGACATGAGAGTTTCTGGTTCTTTTTTTATTTTATTTCATTTTTCTTTTTTTTCTTTCTTTCTTATTTCATTTCTTTGCTTTCTTTGCTTTTTTTTTTTTTTTTTCCTTTCAAAAATAGTCCCCACCCTTTCCCAAAAAGAAGTTAAAAAAATAAGAAACTAGCAGTGAAGTGAAGTTGGATCACCCTGTTTTCTCAGGTTACCTCTCGAGAGGGTTTGAGAAATAAAAGTGAAAGGATATTCACCCGCAGCTGTAAACAACTTGACAATCCGCGCACTTTCCTTTCTTTCGGACCCTGTTGCAGGAAAGCCAAAAAAAGGAATAAACAATGTTATCATTGTTTTTTTTTATCGATCGACTATGTCGATCACTTTCTATTTTCCGTCCTGGTCAAGACGCTAAACTGATTGTTTTTTTTTTTTTTCAAAATTAATAAAAAAGAATATAAAAAAATACAAAAAAAAGAATAAACAATGTTATCATTGTTTTTTTTATCGTTCGACTTTGTCGACTAATTTCTATTTTCCGTTTTTTTTTTCTTTAAAAAATAAATAAAAAGAATTTAAAATAAAAAAAAAGAATAAACAATGTTATCATTGTTTTTTTATCGATCGACTATGTCGATCACTTTCTATTTTCCGTCCTGGTCAAGACGCTAAACTGATTGTTTTTTTTTTCAAAATAAAAAAAAAATATTAAAAAAAAAAATAAAAAAAAAGAATAAACAATGTTATCATTGTTTTTTTTTATCGTTCGACTTTGTTGACTAATTTCTATTTTCCGTTTTTTTTCTTTAAAAAATAAATAAAAAGAATTTAAAAAAAAAAAAAAAAAAAAGAATAAACAATGTTATCATTGTTTTTTTTATCGATCGACTATGTCGATTACTTTCTATTTTCCGTCCTGGTCAAGACGCTAAACTGATTGTTTTTTTTTTCAAAATAAAAAAAAAAAAATATTAAAAAAAAAAAATAAAAAAAAAGAATAAACAATGTTATCATTGTTTTTTTTTATCGTTCGACTTTGTTGACTAATTTCTATTTTCCGTTTTTTTTTCTTTAAAAAATTAATAAAAAGAATTTAAAAAAAAAAAAAAAAAAAAGAATAAACAATGTTATCATTGTTTTTTTATCGATCGACTATGTCGATTACTTTCTATTTTCCGTCCTGGTCAAGACGCTAAACTGATTGTTTTTTTTTTCAAAATTAATAAAAAAGAATATAAAAAAAATAAAAAAAAAAAAGAATAAACAATGTTATCATTGTTTTTTTTTATCGTTCGACTTTGTTGACTAATTTCTATTTTCCATTTTTTTTCTTTTTAAAAAATAAATAAAAAGAATTAAAATAAAAAAAAAAAAAAAAGAATAAACAATGTTATCATTGTTTTTTTTATCGATCGACTATGTCGATTACTTTCTATTTTCCGTCCTGGTCAGGACGCTAAACTGATTGTTTTTTCTTTAAAAATAAATAAAAAGAATAAAAAAAAAAAAAAGGAATAAACAATGTTATCATTGTTTTTTTTTTATCGATCGACTATGTCGATTACTTACTATTTTCCGTCCTGGTCAAGACGCTAAACTGATTGTTTTTTCTTTAAAATAATTAAAAAGATTTAAAAAAAAAAAAAAAAATGAATAAACAATGTTATCATTGTTTTTTTTTCTATCGATCAACTATGTCGATTAATTTCTATTTTCCGTCCTGATCGAGACGCTAAACTGATTGTTTCCTTTTTTTAAATAATAAATAAGAAAAAAAAAAAAAAAAAAAAAAAAAGAGCATCTCCCTGCTATCCCTCATATCCCCACAATAATATTATACCTTTTCATTTTCTCTTTCCTTTTCTGGTCTTTTTTTTTTTCTTTTTTTTCCTTTTTCATACAACGTTTTTATTTATATATCAGTCATTCCTTTTTTTTGCGAACAAAAAACACCATTTTCTCACCGCCTGAGCAAGGTTACACGATATGTTACTTTTGCTCGATTTTTTATTTTTTGGAATCGGGGAGGGTGCGATCTGTAAAATTAGGCATAGGGATATACTTTTAAACATGGTAAGTGCTGCTAAAAAGAGATAAACGTCTCTTTGCAAGATTTCCTTGGTACTACTCAATGATAAATATTAATCCCAGACCTGGAATGGAAAGATCGAGAAAATCTGAGTAAAAAACACCCCTAATTTTTTTTTTTTACTAATTTTTTTTCCTTCTCCCGAACTCAAGAGATATGCACCTTTTTGCTAACTAATCAACCCTAGTAGCAATTATGTAAGGAAAATGTTGCATCTATATAAAGAAAGTGTTTTCATTAAGTATCAAAGTAGGTCCAAAAAGACAGGTAGTAACAATCTGCCTCACCGGCACATGCTGAGTACTCTTTAATATATTTTTGCTCGATTATTTTTTCTCTGAATCCCGCTGGGTCAGCAGTGTAAAATTAGACCCTTCGATTAATTTTTAGTTTTGGTACTTGTCCACGGCTGAGCTGATTTAGTAAACCACAAAATCTCTTTTCTCAATTCGGGAGACAAGTATGTGATGCCAACCTCCCGATTTCGGACGGAAATGAACCCAACGTTGCAGCGCATTAAAATGCCGCTTCGATCGAAATTTTTACAATTTTTTTTTGAAAAATTTTTTCAGTGTCCAGAATTTGTTCGCAAAAAAAAGGAATGACTGATATATATTTTTTTTTTTTTTTTTTTTCATGTTTGATTATTTCCTCCTCATTTTTTTTTTTCTTTTCTTTTCTTTCTTTTTTTTTTTTTTTTTTCTCTACCTCTCTCTTAATTCTGTTCGTTTCTTTGAAACGAAAATTCATTTGAATATTATTCCTTGGTCAGCAACCATCATTGTCGCCCTTTGGGCCTGTTAAAAAAAAATAAAAATAAAAAGAAAGTTTACATCGGGAATAGGGCAGGAGCCAAAAGCTCCCAGTCCGTTACTTCCCACTTTATCGAAATTCTTAAAGAAAAAAACGGAAAATAGAAATTAGTCGACAGAGTCGATCGATAAAAAAAAACAATAATAACATTGTTTATTCTTTTTTTTTTTTTTAATTTTTTTTGAGTTAAGTTACCAGGTGAGATTTGGACTGTTAGCTTTTGGCTAAGGCCCTCCCTGAAGAGCAAGAACAAAAAAACTACTCATACCTGAAGAAAACATACACAAAGAACACACTGTAAGCTGTGTGTGTATTTTGTGTTTGTCACAACAGGAGAGAAAAGAAAGAATGTCAAGGTTGGTCACCTTGCCTATCAACGCACAACATTGGTGGTCTCTACTAGACCCTGAGTGATCCCACTGGATCTCTCATCGTTCATAGTACCTATGTGAAGTTATAAAATCAAAGGTAAACTTAAATATTCTTTTTAATTAGTTTTGAAAAAAAAAAAACAATCAGTTTAGCGTCTTGATCAGGACGGAAAATAGAAAGTAATCGACATAGTCGATCGATAAAAAAACAATGATAACATTGTTTATTCTTTTTTTTTTTTTTTTTAAATTCTTTTTATTTATTTTTTAAAGAAAAAAACGGAAAATAGAAATTAGTCGACAGAGTCGATCGATAAAAAAAAACAATGATAACATTGTTTATTCTTTTTTTTTTTTTTTAATTTTTTTTTATATTCTTTTTAATTAGTTTTGAAAAAAAAAAAACAATCAGTTTAGCGTCTTGACCAGGACGGAAAATAGAAAGTAATCGACATAGTCGATTGATAAAAAAACAATGATAACATTGTTTATTCTTTTTTTTTTTTTTTTTAAATTCTTTTTATTTATTTTTTAAAGAAAAAACAGTTTAGCGTCTTGACCAGGACGGAAAATAGAAAGTAATCGACATAGTCGATCGATAAAAAAACAATGATAACATTGTTTATTCTTTTTTTTTTTTTTTTTTAAATTCTTTTTATTTATTTTTAAAAGAAAAAAAAAACGGAAAATAGAAATTAGTCGACAGAGTCGATCGATAAAAAAAAACAATGATAACATTGTTTGATCTTTTATAATTTTTTTATTTTTTTACTTGTTTTTAAAAAAAAAAAAAAAAAAACAAGCGGAATTGATCATAATGGGTGGTAGGGTTTGTTATAACTTCGTTTGAAAATTCTTCTTTTTTGATTTCTTTTTTTTTTTTTCTTTTAATAGGAGTTAGGATCACTTTCAGGAGACAACACATGAACAAGAGCAGCAAGCAGAGTTGACACTATCAATTCAAATTTGAAATACCGGGAATTAATTTACAAGGAGGTATCTCAAGTGACTTGGTATCTCTAGCGTGTCGGTATCTCTGGAGTGCTGGTATCTCGTATGTGCGTTGGTATCTCATGAGTGATGGTATCTCTTGTGCATTAGAGAAACGAAAAAGAATGTCATGACCATGACGGAAGAATTGAGGAATTGAGTTAACATGTTCAATTTAACTTATTTAAACTTTTCAGTAAATAACCTGTAATGATTAAACCATTACAAGTTTGATGCCAAAACTGACAAGGACTGAGTTGAATTTCCAGGTGAGATTTGGACTGTTAGCTTTTGGCTAAGGCCCTCCCTGAAGAGCAAGAACAAAAAAACTACTCACACCTGAAGAAAACATACACAAAGAACACACTGTAAGCTGTGTGTGTATTCTGTGTTTGTCACAACAGGAGAGAAAAGAAAGAATGTCAAGGTTGGTCACCTTGCCTATCAACGCACAACATTGGTGGTCTCTACTAGACCCTGAGTGATCCCACTGGATCTCTCATCGTTCATAGTACCCTGTGTGAAGTTATAAAATCAAAGGTAAACTATGAACTACAAATGACTTAGCCTGTTATTATAATGCCACAGGCAGGCCCTGCATTCAGCAACTATCCAGCAGTGCTTGGATGTCCTGATCTTCTTCTAAAAAAAAGAAAGAAAAACAAAACTGTAGCTGGGATCACTCAGGATCAACAGACTACCAATGCTACCTGTTGTACTTGCTCACTATGGGGGGTGATGCCAAACACCCAGAAGTACTTAACTACTTTCCTTCTTGCTGCCCAGGAGTTTCTGACCAGAACTAATAGAAAATAAGAAGTAGATGGGAAACAATAAAAAGTAAAATGGATATAACTGAAGTTAAACAAGACAAATGAAGTAACAGATCAGAACAGAAAGAGAATTGTAATAGAAGATTACAAATAAAAAAAATGCAAGTATCAACACATGATCAAGATACACCAGCAGCTAACAAACAACATAAAATTGAAGATCAGTTGCCAGAGTATTTCAACCATGGTAGAATACTCGCCCCTCTGGCAGGGATTATCCCAGACTTGTCCTTTAATTTAGTTGGACACCATGGCTTACAACCCTTCCAGAGGGAAGCACCATTATGACTTCTATTATTTTTCTTCAAGAAAATCATAAGGTGGGAACAAAGAAAAATGCTAAGAGGAACCCCCTATTAACACCTAAGACATCTAAACTGCAGCCCAGCCTATGCCCAATGCACTAACAGGTCATTCCCTCACACTCAGATCAAAAAATCAAAGTTCAGAGTGCATCTTAGCGTGAATGAGAGAATTTCCTCCCGCTTATTTTGAACAAAAGGGATAGGAGAAGGGATAGAAAACGAACATAAAAATAAAATTCTAAGTGAGAAACACTTAGCAGAAACACTTAGCAGCTTTTAAGGAGCTGAAAAGCAAAAAAAAAATCTAAGTGAGAAACACTTAGTAGAAACAATTTGTAGCTAATTAAGCTGAAAATAAAAAAATAAAAAAATTCTAAGTGAGAAATACTTAGCAACTTTGAAGACCGGTTAGTCAGTTTAAGGTCTTGACTAGGACCAACAAAAAAGAAAGAAAAAAATTTACGATCAAGCTGAGCTGATCTTGTTTTTATTACAAATAGGGGAGCGGGAGGGATGGAAGGAATAGAGGAAAAAAAAAAGAAAAGGTTAATCAATTGGATCTGATCGTCGAGAAGAAGAAATTATTTTAAAGGTTGATCGGTATAGCCGATCGTTGAGAAAAATAAACAGATATAGATACAATCAGTTTAAATTAAAAAAAGAAAAAAAGATTAACGATCAAGCTGAGCTGATCTTGTTTTTATTTAAAATTAGGGGAGCGGGAGGGATGGAAGGAATAAAGGAAAAAAAAAAAAAAAAAAGGTCGATCAATTGGATCTGATCGTCGAGAAGAAGAAAACAATTATTTTAAAAAAAAATGATCGGTATAGCCGATCGTTGAGAAAAGAACAGATATAAATACAATCGGTTTTGGTGATCGACGAGTGGAGCGATCACTTGACAAGAAGGAAAAAGAAAGGACCGATTAATTGGGGCTTTGGTTGTATTCCCAAGGCATGTTTTTTTTTTTTTTTTTTTTTAATACTGTAAAGGGAAATATTCTTGTGGGGAAAAACCCGCGAGTTTTTATTATTTTTTCTGAATCCGCGAGAATATTTCCCCGCGGGAATATTTCCCTGCAAGCATACTTTTTTTCTAGCCATTTTTTTTGTTCTTTTTTGTGAAGAAAATATGATATCAGAGACCACCAATGTTGTGCGTTGATAGGCAAGGTGATCAACCTTGACATTCTTTCTTTTCTCTCCTGTTGTGACAAACACAAAATACACACACAGCTTACAGTGTGTTCTTTGTGTATGTTTTCTTCAGGTGTGAGTAGTTTTTTTGTTCTTGCTCTTCAGGGAGGGCCTTAGCCAAAAGCTAACAGTCCAAATCTCACCTGGTAAATTCAACTCAATTATTTTAAAGAAAAAACAATCAGTTTAGCGTCTTGACATACTTGTGCAAAAAGCTAAAGCTAAAGCTAAGCTTTTTAGAGCTAAGCTAAAGCTATTTAGCTTTTTTTAGCTTTTTTTAGCTTTTTTTTAGCTTTTTTGAAAAAAAATTTTCAAACAAAAAATACCTCATTTTTGGACATTTTTGGTATTTTTTTGGAATTTTTTTAGAAAAAAAATGGAAAGTTGTTGAAAATAAAGCAGTGGAAAATTGAGAAACTGGCACTGTAGGCACTGAAAGCATTTTTTTTTGAATTTTTTGAAAAAAAAATTATTCTCTCAGAATGTAAAAAAAAAAAAAAAAAATTACTTGAAGGGGAGTAAAAAAAATTTTTTTTAATTAAAAAAGCTAGTAACCAGTCTTGTTTGGGTTTTTTTGGGGTCTTTTGGTATATTAGCAGCTAAATCTGTGAACAGAGCAAGGATATAAGGTAAGAGGTGTCAAAACTGCATAAATCCAAATTTCCCCTCCTTAATTTACCCCCCCCAGGTTCTTAAAAAATGTCTTACAAAGTTCCCTGTCAAACTACAGTAACTTAACCTGTTGCAATGTGTTTTTTTTCTCCTTTCAGATCCATCTCCTACAATGAATGCTCTTGAAACTCCACTTGAGGCTGCTGAGCTGCAGCAACTTGCATGTGACTTGCAAGTCGATGATCGAATCGTTCTGCGATTCAAGAAAGAGGCAGCGAAGAAGATAGTGGAATGGAGAGGCTATGTGCAAGTAGCCCGAGGATCAGGTGATAACAGGCATGTTGGTATCATGTATCGCCAAGATCCTGCCACTATCCTTCGATTTCCACCCTCTGATGCTGATTTGGCATCAAATCCCTATCATTCAGTCACAGTGTACAGGGGGAATCTCTCTCACTTTCGACATCTTAGTCACTCAGCTAAGAAACTGAGTTGAATTTCCAGGTGAGATTTGGACTGTTAGCTTTTGGCTAAGGCCCTCCCTGAAGAGCAAGAACAAAAAAACTACTCACACCTGAAGAAAACATACACAAAGAACACACTGTAAGCTGTGTGTGTATTTTGTGTTTGTCACAACAGGAGAGAAAAGAAAGAATGTCAAGGTTGGTCACCTTGCCTATCAACGCACAACATTGGTGGTCTCTACTAGACCCTGAGTGATCCCACTGGATCTCTCATCGTTCATAGTACCTATGTGAAGTTATAAAATCAAAGGTAAACTATGAACTACAAATGACTTAGCCTGTTATTATAATGCCACAGGCAGGCCCTGCATTCAGCAACTATCCAGCAGTGCTTGGATGTCCTGATTTTCTTCTAAAAAAAAGAAAGAAAAACAAAACTGTAGCTGGGATCACTCAGGATCAACAGACTACCAATGCTACCTGTTGTACTTGCTCACTATGGGGGGTGATGCCAAACACCCAGAAGTACTAAACTGCTTTCCTTCTTGCTGCCCAGAGGTAGTGGGGATGTAGAAAACTTAGTTGGAAACTGGCAAAAGGAGCAGTCATCATTCAGTAACATTTCTACTGACGATGGTATAACTGCAGTGGAAAAGTTGCAAGAACACCATCTTGTAGCCCAACAAAGCTACAGGGACTCTGAGTTCCAGGCATTCCAGGATGCAATGCATGAAGAGCAGTTGCTGCTGCAGGAAGAGCATGAAGCAGTAACGCAGAAACTGCAGGAGTCAAACACTGCTGCTGAGAAGGAATTACTTAGCTTGCAAGATGAGTGCAGTGCCCTAAAGAAACAACATTCTTCCCTAGCGGAAGGGATTCAACTGCAGGTAGCACAAATTACACACGCAACTCTAGCAAATGTGTTGCAGACAGGCAGCTCAGAGAAAGTTACAGAGTTAGAAACAAGGGTTCTAGAGATTGAGAACGAGAAGCGGTTACTTGAATCCGAACATGGGGAGATGGAAAATGAAGTGAAGCGACTAAAAGCAGAGGTAGATGATGCAGAACAGAAGTGCAGAGATGCAACTGAGGTGTGGAATGCAAAGGAGGAGAGGATTCGCAATATCCTTGATAGTAAGCCGAAGGAGAGCATGCCTGAAGTACTTCCCAAGATACCAGCTGCGCCAATTCCACAGGAAGCTAAGGAGGGGGGATTGGAGGTTGGGACAACACAGGCTGACCGACCACTCTTTGGTGAGGGTGGTTGGTTTGTTGATAATGGGGATAGGGGCAAGTGCAACATTTGCGGTGAGATTAGGATGAAGAATGGAGGCTCAGGGAAGAAAAACGCTGGAACAAGTAACCTGCGGGCACACTTGCGTTGTCATCACAACCTCCCAGGAAGCGGGAAGCCTAAGGAGTTGGGGGTAACACATGGCACTTCCACCACTGATCTGTGTGTTTTAAAAGACTTGGTATGTAAACCATTGAATTTCTTTAGAAACATCAAGTGTTTGTACAATGTCTCACACCAACAGAGCATGATGGACAAAATAGCTGTGTTCTTCTGCCAAAATAAGATAGCCCTGCAAGTGGTTGAAGATCCAACTTTCACTGGCATTACGTCTGCACCTGCAGGTGTTACGCGAAGGAGTCTGCTTGCCCACATTGAGAAGCTTGGGAATACCTGCCGTCAGAAGTTTCTCTTTTCCTTTTCAATTTCCTTTTAATACTCTCTATCTGGTCTGTTATGTCATATTTCTCATTTAATTTTATCATCCATTTTACTTTTCACTGTTTCCCATCTACATTTTATTTTCAAATAGTTACGGTCTGTTAAAAAAAAAAAAAAAGTTTAAATAAGTTAAATTGAACATGTTAACTCAATTCCTCAATTCTTCCGTCATGGTCATGACATTCTTTTTCGTTTCTCTAATGCACAAGAGATACCATCACTCATGAGATACCAACGCACATACGAGATACCAGCACTCCAGAGATACCGACACGCTAGAGATACCAAGTCACTTGAGATACCTCCTTGTAAATTAATTCCCGGTATTTCAAATTTGAATTGATAGTGTCAACTCTGCTTGCTGCTCTTGTTAATGTGTTGTCTCCTGAAAGTGATCTTAACTCCTGTAAAAAGAAAAAAAAAAAGAAATCAAAAAAGAAGAATTTTCAAACGAAGTTATAACAACCCCTACCACCCATTATGATCAATTCCGCTTGTTTTTTTTTTTTTTTTTTAAAACAAAAAAAAAAATAAAAAATTATAAAAGATTAAACAATGTTATCATTGTATTTTTATCGATCGACTATGTCGATTACTTTCTATTTTCCGTCCTGGTCAAGACGCTAAACTGATTGTTTTTTTTTTTTTTTCAAAATTAATAAAAAAGAATATAAAAAAAAAAATAAAAAAAAGAATAAACAATGTTATCATTGTTTTTTTATCGTTCGACTTTGTCGACTAATTTCTATTCTCCGTTTTTTTCTTAAAAAATAAATAAAAAGAATTTAAAAAAAAAAAAAAAAAAAAAAGAATAAACAATGTTATCATTGTTTTTTTATCGATCGACTATGTCGATTACTTTCTATTTTCCGTTTTTTTCTTTAAAAATAAATAAAAAGAATAAAAAAAAAAAAAAAAGGAATAAACAATGTTATCATTGTTTTTATTTTATCGATCGACTATGTCGATTACTTTCTATTTTCCGTCCTGGTCAAGACGCTAAACTGATTGTTTTTTCTTTAAAAAATAAAAAGAAGGATTTAAAAAAAAGAAGAAAAAAAAAAAAAAGAATAAACAATGTTATCATTGTTTTTTTATCGATCGACTATGTCGATCACTTTCTATTTTTCGTCCTGGTCAAGACGCTAAACTGATTGTTTTTTCTTTAAAAATAATAAAAAGGATTTAAAAAAAAAAAAAAAAAAAAAAAGAATAAACAATGTTATCATTGTTTTTTTATCGATCGACTATGTCGATCACTTTCTATTTTCCGTCCTGGTCAAGACGCAAAACTGATTGTTTTTTTTTCAAAATTAATAAAAAAGAATACAAAAAAAAATAAAAAAAAAAAGAATAAACAATGTTATCATTGTTTTTTTTTTTATCGTTCGACGTTGTTGACTAATTTCTATTTTCCGTTTTTTTTTTTTCTTTTTAAAAAATAAATAAAAAGATTTAAAAAAAAAAAAAAAAAGAATAAACAATGTTATCATTGTTTTTTTTATCGATCGACTATGTCGATTACTTTCTATTTTCCGTCCTGGTCAAGACGCTAAACTGATTGTTTTTTCTTTAAAAAAAAAAAAAGGATTTAAAAAAAAAAAAAAAAAAAAAAAAAAAAAAGAATAAACAATGTTATCATTGTTTTTTTTTTATCGATCGACTATGTCGATCACTTTCTATTTTCCGTCCTGGTCAAGACGCTAAACTGATTGTTTTTTTTTTCAAAATTAATAAAAAAGAATATAAAAAAAAAAATAAAAAAAAAAGAATAAACAATGTTATCATTGTTTTTTTTTTTATCGTTCGACTTTGTTGACTAATTTCTATTTTCCGTTTTTTTTCTTTTTAAAATAAAAAGAATTTAAAAAAAAAAAAAAAAAAGAGTAAACAATGTTATCATTGTTTTTTTTATCGATCGACTATGTCGATTACTTTCTATTTTCCGTCCTGGTCAAGACGCTAAACTGATTGTTTTTTTTTCAAAATTAATAAAAAAGAATATAAAAAAAAACAAAAAAAAAAAGAATAAACAATGTTATCATTGTTTTTTTTTATCGTTCGACTTTGTCGACTAATTTTTATTTTCCGTTTTTTTTCTTTAAAAATAAATAAAAAGAATTTAAAAAAAAAAAAAAAAAAAAGAATAAACAATGTTATCATTGTTTTTTTATCGATCGACTATGTCGATCACTTTCTATTTTCCGTCCTGGTCAAGACGCTAAACTGATTGTTTTTTCTTTAAAATAATAAAAAGGATTAAAAAAAAAAAAAAAAAAAAAAAAAGAATAAACAATGTTATCATTGTTTTTTATCGATCGACTATGTCGATCACTTTCTATTTTCCGTCCTGGTCAAGACGCTAAACTGATTGTTTTTTCTTTAAAAAATAATTAAAAGGTTTAAAAAAAAAAAAAAAAAAAAAAAAAAGAATAAACAATGTTATCATTGTTTTTTTATCGATCGACTATGTCGATCACTTTCAATTTTCCGTCCTGGTCAGGACGCTAAACTGATTGTTTTTTCTTTAAAAATAAATAAAAAGAATAAAAAAAAAGAAAAAAAAAAGGAATAAACAATGTTATCATTGTTTTTTTTTTATCGATCGACTATGTCGA